>JAOUQW010010265.1:0-12397 GCA_028565825.1 Olivaichthys viedmensis
TATGTATTGCTCTTCTGATGGTGAGCTCACTTTTGGTCTGCGCCTGATCGTGCTTTGGATACGACTGATCCAGTTTCGGCAAAGCGTTTTAGAGCGCCATACAGTGGCAGTGAAAAAAAATCGAGATTTTCAATGTGGTCTCAGACTTTTGGACCCCACTGTATGAGAACAAGAATCCAGGGAATAAATGCAGTTGGGCTGCAAAATATATTGTTTGTTAATCATTATTGCAATATATGCCAACGAGTCTTCTAACAAACCACATTTGTATTGTGTTCTGTAAACATTTTGACGTCTCGTAGGTTCCACATAGGTTTTCTGTGGGTGTTTTAATAAATCATGTAATTGGTGTGATCCAAAAAAAACCAGTCTTGGCTTCAGTTGGTTTTATTATATTGCAAGGTGTATTGCCATTTCAGTGTGTGGAAATATAATCATCATATGCTATTTTTGTCCATGTCGTGCAGCGCTAAACTGCAGGGTGTTTTAGTAATGCATGGAGAGTTAGTCAAATCTGCAGTGTATTTTTTTATTTTTTATTTTTTACTATCTGTTTACATGTATATAAAACATGCAATAAAGTATACAACAGATTAAAAAAATAAAATTATGATAGCGAGTGTGTTCCAGTCTCTCCACGACTGCATGTATTTGGACCGTGCTTTTTTGATGAGGTCATCTCCAGAGTATTCACATGACCGTAGTCACACATTGTCATCATTGTCATCTTGCGACTTTACAGAAATTTGCCAAACATGTAAAAAAGTACACCTGTCTGTCTCTCTGTCTCTCTCAGGCACACCGTACCAGCCCTGCTGTGGAAAGAGGCGCAGGGAAAAGGGGGAAACTGGTACGAGAAGAAACTCCAGTCCACTCACCCCATCATGCTCTATCTGCATGGCAATGCAGGGACCAGGTACACACACACACACACACACACACACACACACACACACACACACACACAGCAGGTTTCCTCTAAAGCAGGACCAGGCTAACAGACAGTATTGTGTGTAGACTATCGAGTATCTGTCTCACATGGTTGATTGTGTTGCAGGGGCGGAGACCATAGAGTGCAGCTCTATAAGGTAAAACACCTGCACACTCACGCCATGATCTCTTCAACACTGTGAACTTGGATGACACGCTAAACGTTATAAGATGTGCTTTTGGGGGGAATTAATTTGTGTCAAGACTAGTCCAAGTGCAAAAAATTGTCACTGTGGGGGTTTTTGCTGCATTTTTTTTGAGAAACGGAAGCCAAAAACTGATTGGAAAAATCTAAGTATCGAACATGTGACATGCAAGTGTTATTGCGTCATCATATAAAAGAGCCAGTCTTGATCCAACATGCAAATACTGGACAGACAAAATGTCGCTTTTCTTCTTTAATTACACGAGGGGGGGTTTCAATTTGCATATTCATAGAATCTGTATTTATTGAGTTTAACAGTGTAAGCTTTTCTTTTTTTTTTTTTGTGGAACCACCACGTCAAGCAATTTATTATTCAATATAGGAACAAATATGGTCTTCAGAGGTTTTCGGGGACACTAAGGCTAGATACATTTTCTGCCTATTGAATTCTCTTTATTAATTGGTTGTGAAAGCTCTGAAGGACTGAATCCTCTCTCTGCTTGGTCCTTCAGGTTCTTAGTTCATTAGGCTACCATGTAGTCACATTCGATTATAGAGGTAAGTAGCTTTATTTTTCTTCTGCTACTATTCTGAAAAAAAAAGTCTAACTTGCGTAAACACAGTCGAATCTCAGACAGTGAAAGTAAATGTGTAGATTTGAATAAATTTTATCGTGAGCGAGCCTTTAAAATTGTACAGACAGTTGGTTTATGTGTGGATTTGTATGTGATTCTGTTATATATTTATTTTTACAACTTTTTTGTATGTGTATTATTGTGTGTATATCAGGTTGGGGGGACTCGGAGGGCAGCCCCTCTGAGAAAGGGATGACGCAGGACGCTCTCTTCCTCTACCAGTGGCTGAAGCAGAGGATCGGTAGCAAGCCGCTCTACGTCTGGGGCCACTCACTGGGCACTGGGTGAGTACAGCTCTCCTGTTAGAGAATCCCAGAAGCTTCCAGAAGTTCTGTCCAACCACACGACTGCAGATCTACCACTCAGTACAGTTTTGTTCCAACCCTGCTCATGGAGATTTTAGGTTTTCGAGCTTGTCCTAGGAACCATCGTAATAGTGCAGTAATCTAAAGTTCTCCTTTAGTAATATTCTAGAAAAGGGGTGCCCAACAAAATTGCTAGAGATCTACCGCACTACGCACATGGCTGTAATATTGAGAATCAGATGGTTACAGGGTAATGCTTTACATTCATTTACTGCATTAGTTACCATTAACAAGCCATAAACTTTTAGTAGGAATAAATTATAAGTAAAGTAAGTTAACATGAATTATGAATTAATTCTGTTTTAATGTTTGTTTAAACATTAGCTCATGTTTATTTTTACTCAGAATTTGATTAAATATTGGTTAATGCAGATGTTCATTATTTGGTTCATTATTTTAAAAAACCTTAATAAATACAAGCAGACGAGCACTAATTATTTTAACATTACTTATGGTTTATTAAAGCTGAATTTAATGGTTTGTTAATGGTAACTAATGCTGTTTTTAATGTTCGTTAAGGGAACTTTAATGTAAAGTGCTACCGGCTGCAGATGGCCTTAATTAATTGGGTTAACCCTTAATCAGGTTAACGCTTTGAAGTCACAGTTATCGCCAGTGATGAGATGCATGTTGTAGTTTTTTGTAAGTTGTAAGCTTCTCTTTCTTGTTAGCTACATTAGCCTTGTAGTTTCAGTGCAGAAGTAAGAAGCGAACAGACCCCAAACATGTCTTGGCTGATTGATTACATTTCGCAAGGGGGAAAATTGGCAAATGTTAGTGATAGTTTTGTCCAAAATGGAATTTACACAAACGTTTGGATGGAAGCATAATAAGACAGAGAGATGGACAGATGCAGAGAGACACTGTGTATTCATTTCTGTTTTTGTTTTTCCAGAGTGGCCACTAACTTGGCGAGACGTCTGTGTGACCGAGGTGAGTGTGTGCATATGTGCTACAGCTTACCGTGACTCCAGTATAACTCAGTCTAAGGGCTGTTAATTGACCTCATGGTGAAACTCTGATTATTTAGTGAATGATTGGTGACCCTCCAAGGCACAGATTAGGGTGTCGGGGATATTTCTGTCAAAAATACTAATGTAGCTACCATTTAGCATGATTCATATAGCAAGCCTAATGTGTGTTTTGGGATTTGGCAGGTATTATTCATTACTAGCTATTTTTGCAGTTTTGGTCAGACAATTCTTTTAATTAGTGTGAAGAAAGCCAGCCTTCCTGGAGTAATATGAAACATTTCTTTCCAGTATATTACACAGTATAATATTGAATACAGACAATATTATGAATTCCGCTTGGGGGTTAGTTGTGGAAGAGGAAAAGACTTTATTCTGAAGCTCATGTGCTGTGTTTACAGGAACACCACCTGATGCTGTTATCCTGGAGTCTCCATTCACCAACATCAGGGAGGAGGCCAAGAGCCACCCCTTCTCTATGGTGAGACCGTTACACACAATTTGTGTGTGTGTGTGTTTGTAAGAGGGAGAGAGAGAGTCATGTATATGGAAAAAAGGGTCAATCATTAGTGGTCAGCTGCTAAATCACTGAAAAGTGATTTTGTTTCCATTTACGCCGTTTAATAAGCTGCTTTTTTGCAGATTTATATGTGGAGCCCTGATAGCATAAGAAATGTAGAATCTAGCTAAATATCATTGACAAGAGAACATTACTGTGGCTAAATAAATTCAAAAAACAATCTAAAACATTAAAGTTTATGATTGAAATTATGATCTTGCCGCCTTGTGATTTTCCTTGCTCAAGAAAGAGAGACGATGTTCACTTTCGGTGGTTTATGCGATACGAACACATGGCTGTATGAAATGATTATTATACCACATTTGTGTGGGTGCGTGAAGGAAATTGTATTGAATTGCGACTGTAAAAGGCATCTCATGTATAATCTCGTAGGTTTACAGGTACCTGCCAGGCTTTGACTGGTTCTTTTTGGACTCCATCTCTGCCAATGACATCCGATTTCCCAGCGATGAGAAGTAAGTGTGTGTGTGAATCCGTCTCTCTCTCTGCAGCTGTCTCTCAGTCTGTTGTAATTAATACTGCTGTACTGTCTTGTATCTGGTTAACAAGGCACGGTTTATATATTTTTATAGCACTATTGGCCTCCTAGACTTAAGCAGCCTGTAACTCTCCATGGGGAACTTCATTAAATCAGCAGTTCCCACCTTTTGTTTTGTTTACAACTCGTGACCACACGACCGACCAGAAAAGCTCCCGCAGCTCACAACAGGACGGAACCAGACTGTTAAAAATGCACTACAAATTGTAACACTAATTAACATTAGTAATCAGAGGAGCTACAACGTGAATCCACCAAGTCCTCGCATTGATTCAAAATGAGATTTTCTGTGAATAACCTAAAGCAGAGAGTCTTAAATCTTTCTCAGTCAAATAACGACTCACCTGTTTTTATAAACATAATTGCAGTGAGAAAATTTCAATTATGATATTGAAATTTGGCCAACAGTATCATTTTAATGATGATTTGAGTTTTTTTAAATATTGACGCCCTTCTGCTGTACCATTTGTGACCCGGAGGTTGAAATCTACTGCATTAGATAATAAAAACAACTTCATTTATAGGTCTACAGCTCATATTTTTGCCCAGGGAGCCGTTTATTAATATAACTGTACATGACTCATATTGGGCTGCAAAGGCATTTGCATCATTGAACTGTGTTGTTCATAATGAAACTGGAGGATACAGAAAAAGAGACAGTGTGTAATGTTCTGCATTGGGAGTAGGCAAGCTGACTCACACTGTAATAGCAGAACCCGCACACATATACACACACACACACACACACAGGTGGAACGCTGTAAAAACCCAGATTTTGCAAAGGCGTTGCAGCAGGGCATCAGAAATCGGAGCGTTTTGTTGCAACAGTGTGGTGGGATATACAGTATAAGAATAGAATCGTGTGGGCTGAGAAACTCGTACACAAATGCTCACTCTGCATTTATACCTCAAGTCAGGTTTTATATTTAGGTCATATATACAGAGCTGCACATATAAATATAAGAACAGAACAAGTGGCGTACAGTAAACACATAAGACAGTGTGGGTAACTTTACATACAAGGTTTAACACACATACGATTGTGAGATAATGATAGAATCATCCCCATATGATGACCACTGCCATAATATTCAGTGACTCAGATTGTGTTAAGCACGCAAATACGCCATGGATAGTTTTTCTTTTTCTTTTTTTTTCTTTCTGTTTTTCCTCAGTTAGTTTTGCATTTATTATTAGCATGTTAAAAATGAATGGCCAAGCATGTGCCGCGTTTTGAACCCATCTGTTGTGGGAAGAAAATCTGCTGACGAGGGTCACACGTGTGGCTTCACTCGTAGTTCGGATAACAAACAAAATGGCAATATTTGCGTTGTTGACGTCATTACCTCTGATGCCTGTCACAAACGTTATAAAGAAGTCCGAGACCATTTTCTTCAAAAAAACAAAACTCTACATGACTTTAAATCTCAATAAACAAATTGGTGCCTGATTTCTTGACTCTCGTTCTCTACCCCTCTCTAGTGTGAATCATATCTCCAGTCCACTCCTGATTCTCCATGCTGAGGACGATCCTGTCGTCCCTTTCCACCTGGGCAAAAAGGTAGGAGACACTCAGGCTATCGGTATTAATGGGTTTAGTTCTAATCCCACACTAACGCACCTGATTCTGAAAATTCGAGCCGGACCATTTATTATCATAAGATGTTACATATTGTGGGTTGTAAAGACGTGCATGTGTTCTCCGAAGTCATTATCTGTAGTGTGGCAGCCACATTACTACTGACTTTGACAAGACTTTAGTAGTTTCATTTTATTATAGTGCATTAGAGAGGGAAACGCATCTGAGATCACAGTGGCATTTTTGCTGTAGGTGTGTATCTTAAAGGGGCAATAAATGGGACTAAAGTCATTTAGCTGCTTTTAAAACAATAAGTGAAACTTTGTTATCCTTTTAACAGATTTTAATGTGAAAAGAATCCTGCAGTATGCACCTTTTTTAAAGTCTTTCGATATCAACTTCGGCCCTCAGGCGTTGGTTAAGTGCTTTTCTAAAACCTGACAAGCCAAAATGAACGAATGAGAATGACACATGTACTGCACCCCAACATTGCAGGTGGTTTGGTCAGTGGAAGGACTAATAACACTACTACTACTACTAATAATAATAATAACAATAATACATTCATTTTTATAGTGCCATTCTAAAGCCCCAGGACGCTTCACAGAGGTAATCACAAAAGTAATACAAGCAACCCAAGACACAAAAAAAGGCAGTTAACAAAATGAGGGAAGATGATCCTGCTGAGTATAAAGCTAAGGTTTGAGCTAAGCTTTAGAGGAGAAGATAAATGATGGTGCTGCTCTTTGTGTGTTGGCATACTTCCTCCTTCTAAGGGTTTTTCCTCTTCTCTCTCTCAGCTGTACAATATAGCGGCTCAGTCCAAGAGCCTGAATGGGCACAAGGTGCAGTTTATTCCGTTCCCCAGCACTCAGGGCTACAGGCACAAGTTCATCTACCGCAGTCCCCAGCTGCCTCATATACTCAGGTAAACACAACACCGGCTTTCACACATCCGCCTGTGAGATGGAAAGTGTGTGAGAGAGAGAGGGAGAGAATTCTGACTGCAGTGACTGACAAGAGTTATGATTGGGTCAATGATCTCTGCAGGTTTATTGGTCAAGCAGCCACCGATTCCTGTGTGGATGAATGGATAGAATGAAGGTGTTTATAGATCGATGGATAGAAGCAATATAGAATGAATGTGTTTATGGGTGGAGAGATAAAATGAAGTTTACAGATAGATGGGTAAATAGAATCAAGGTGTTTATGGATGGATGGATGGATGGATAGAATGAAGGTGTTTATGAATGAATGGATGGATAGAATGAAGGTGTTTATGGATGGATAGAATGAAGCTGTTATGGATGGATGAATGGATGGAATGAAGGTGTTTATGGCTGGATAGAATGAAGGTGTTTATGGATGGATAGAATGAAGGTGTTTATGGATGGATAGATAGAATGAAGGTGTTATGGCTGGATAGAATGAAGGTGTTTATGGATGGATAGAATGAAGGTGTTTATGGATGGATGGATGGAATGAAGGTGTTTATGGCTGCATAGAATGAAGGTGTTTATGGATGGATAGAATGAAGGTGTTATGGCTGGATGGATGGATAGAATAACTTGTCACTTTTACATCCAGGTTATTAAATGGGTTGAGATAAAAATGTTGGCAGAATAATATTGATCATGTTGATTAAGATGTAGGGAAGAGTAATGAGACCTGTCTTGGTAAAATACAATCTCTCTCTCCCCCTCTCTCTCTCCAGTGATTTTCTCAGCACGACTCATCCGCACGTATAGCTGCGAGCTGCTTCCCCGAACTGCCCTCTTTCTCTCACACTGTCACTGAACCACACACACACCCTCCTCTGTCTGCACTGTGTATGTACACACCCAGCCACCCCCACACACACCTGATGTGACCCACTATGCACCTGTACATTTCAGAGTTTACTAAAACACCTGAAGAGAAAACGAACGACGAGAGAGCGAGAGGAAGGGAGGGCAGCTTGAGCACAACGTACACAAAGAAATATGCAAACCATGCACTGAATTGATGATGGCGAGTATCAGTGAAACTGGTTAGGCGTAAACGACACACTGCACAATAACGTATAAGACCGTCAGATAGCATGATATTTATTTACAATCTGAAGACGTCATTCCCACATGCAGCAAGAAAACTCTGCACCGGCTGCTACTCTACTGAAATAATCCGAAGTAGAATTTAATGGACCTTTTATCTATTTTGTGTGAACTTGAATCGTGTAGGGCTTAATGTGAATTAAAGGTAATTTTAATATTTTTCTCTTTTCTTTTTTTAAAAATGCTCTCAGTTCTCAAATTGACCCTTTTTTTTTTCTTTCAACAAAATCACTATGGTGCGTATCTTCAAAAATCTTTTTAGAAATGAACGTACTCCTCCTTTTTCAAAATGCTCGTGATGACAATCTATTTTTCTCCAAACTCTTATTCGAATTTCATTTTTGGTTTAGGCATAACGATAGAAGAAATAGAGATAAAGGTCAGAGACATCTTCTTTTTAATCTTATTAAATCCCATTCACCATCGTTTCTCTACTCGTACAGGTATATTTGATGCCTTATTATAATCATCTCTCTTCACACATTCCAAACATTTGGTGGAGAGCTTATGGTTATTAAAATATCTCTCTTTATTTTACCTAAAATTAGATTTTTATCTAACTCTTATAGTCACAATACAAATATATAAAACACGATCAACTGCATCTATAGATTTACTGAACAGGTTTACTAAAAACCTGCAGATCCCTCACAAATGTACAAGTCAATATTATTAATATAGATCATTATGTGTAGAATGGCATTATTTTGGGGGTCAGTTAATCAGACATGTTCCCAGGATTCTTAAAAAGCATTTGAATTGAATAGTATATACCCAAAACTGTAACCACACACTGATTATAGCCTATAGATATATACAGTACAGCAAATACAGTTCAAACAGAAAAGCCCCCCTTACTGGTCTAATGCTTGGCTTCCTGACGGCCAATCAGATGTCTTTAATTGTAAACGTTGATACAAACCTGTCCATTTCATCAGCTAGCTGTAAGGAAAGCAATACACTCCCTTTACTGAGGTCATTCTGCATTGACGTCTTGAGGACTGTGGAGCAATAATGTACTGTATTGGTTTATAATCACAGTAATATACTGAGTTTTTCCTGTCACTTTGGTTTCAAAAAGTATGCATTAAGAGCCATAGGTCAACAAGAGGTTCTTATTCTTATAAATCGTAAAAGCAATGAGAGATTAAATTTAATTGGACATATTTTAAAGACAAGGTGAAACGAAAATTCGAACGCTTTTTTTTTTTTCTCTCTCAACGTGACGTATTTCTGAGTGAAACGGCATATTTGGATGGGCGGGACTTTGGTTTTATCCATCAGGATTTGATTGGCTTGTGTAATGTTAATTGGTATATAATCATTACGTCAAAGGAAGTTTAGAGGCGGGACAAAGTCGCTGCACTTCAGTGAAAGATTACGGACAAAGACGAATTTAATCTTTTAAGTGGTTAGTACCGATGAATCGTTCGCAATCTGATCAAGTACACGAGCTAACAAGGTTTAAAAAAAAAAGATCAGTTTTGATTTCATCTTGTCTTTAAAGGTTCATCTTTGTATGATGTATGAAGAGCCAGTGAAACTACAGGGTGGTCGCTACAGGAAACACCCCATTACTACCTATAAATGTATATTTGAATGGTTGTGGTGTTGGGGTCAAATACGGCTTGACGATTAACTAACAATTCGTGATAGTTTTAAAAAGTATACGTCAATTAAAAACGCTAACTTTGCTGACTATAAATGGGTCTTTAAGGGTTAGCAAATGTGCTGGTATTATATAATCGAGGCCATGCTGACGCCCCACGAGCTTTCGCTTGAACTCGTATCATTGAAGAAACGAGACCTGCTATGCATTTTTTTTATTAGAAAAAACGACACAGAAGGTTCATGGAATTTTTCGGTTAAAAGACCATGAATGGAACTGTAACCAGTGTACGTGTATGCAAGTCCCCTAGAGTAGGGCCATGTCCTCTACACATTACATGTGTATCCCAAACGCGAACGTTCTTATTAAATGCTGCGTCGTGAGGAAAAGTCCCCAGAAAAGTGAGCGTCTTAACTTTTCGCTAATCAAAACACACAGCTGATCCTGACAGACGGCACAGGGACGCTAAAAAAATATGACCACTAGCTTTATGCTGCAGTAAGTCTAACTTTCTGCTTTATTTCATTCCATTCAGGGTTCAAATTGGCACATGTTCGCAATGCATTATGGGAATACACGGTCTCTTAGCCACCGAGACCACACCGTATGATACAACTATCAAGAAGTCTTGTTAAACGGATTCTATGGGTTCTAGCGTTTGAAACGTTTCTCAAACTGGCTGACATTCTAGAAAGAAAACTAAATAGACATGTTTCACCACTTATTTATTTATTTTTCTGGGTGAGTGACTGGGCCCTTGAAAGGACGACTCAACCGCGACTTATTTTTAGGGCTTGGATTGGTATCAGATGCATGAAATCGTAATGAAACAACTGTACCATCACAATGAGTTAATTCAAGCTATTTCAATTCTTTTTATTTTCCTTTTTAAAAATGTACAAGCGTGTACATAAAGACTGAGCTCTCAGCTCAAATTCCCCTTCAGCTGCCTTCGTCAAAGACCAAACACAATTTTTGAGCATATTGTGTTTTAAAGAGTCTTATTTTAACAGTTAATACTTTTTTTTTTTTTTTTTTGCAAAGTACATTGTGGTTTACAGTTTTTGTTTGTTTTTAAGCTGCTAAACCTTACTACTGGACACGTATACAAGACTATGTACGGTATATCAGTTTGTACATAATATATAAATAAATACATACAGAAATTGCATGCATGCTGACTGTATTTTTGACCACAACTACACATTTCCTTTTGGAAAAACTGTAGGTTATTGCAAAAAAAATAATAAAGGCTTTATAATATGGGTATAAAAATGACATTTATTCAGACTGGTCAGCTGCTTTTATAGATGGAAGAATAGACGAGTCTATTCTTTGCATATGGAACCGATAGTGACATAAAATGTTACAGGTTTCTGTGTACAATGAAAAAGTACAATGTAACACTTAAAAACTTTAAAAAAGAACGTTAGTGTTAGGGGTGTAACGATACACTTTGTTCATGATGCTGGGTTCACGATTCGATATTGTCACGATACTCAAAATATTTTTGAATAAAGATTTTTTTTTTTTTTAATTCTGAAGCATAAACAATGTGCATTTTTGCCTGTGTATATTTAGTAACCCAAGAAAATATCAGGAACAGAGGTTTAAAATTCCTAGTTTAAACCATACTTAGACTGTAGCCTATAGACAGGTTAGCGAGCAAATAAAAACATTTCCATGTCATGTTGATTAAATATATTTGTTTTCTTAAAGTCAAGGTGTCAAAGTAGTTCACCGGCAGAAAAACCCAATTTTGGTCAAAACCTGATTTCTTGTTATTTTCTGGGATTTAAAAGACGACTGTCTCACACTCCCCCCTTCAGCTGTTTCTAATAGCTGAAGTTAGGAGGGTCACATGACGTATGAGTTATGTTGATCTGGTGGTCAAACAGTGCAATTGCAGTAGATTGCATAATTAATAGAAAACACCCGATATCACAGATCTCCACGATGCACATCGCCACGTTTTTGCATCACAATGCATTGTTACACCCCTATTAAGTGTACAAAAAGAGTTGCTAGAAAAGAGCCAATTCTGCATCTAGCTAACGGCCTAATTGTCAGTTAATAAAATAATTGTTATTGTCATGTGCACGTCACGCCAAGTTGTGCGAAGATGTCAACGAAACCGTCAATCCCTGATGTGGAAATGACTTGTGCTTGCCAAGCTGACATCATATTATCCAGCACAAACAAGATGTTTTCTTTGATTTTCTGTTGCACATTATCTGAGAGATGATTAAGGCCCGAGACCTGGAAACAAGGGTTTTGGACATATGACAGAGGAGTATGATTAGTTGCAAATGTGTTACAATTGGCATTATCCTATTTAAAAAAAAAAAAATGTTTTCATTTATTTGCTCTGATGTTGACTTTTAATATGTACCTAAATAATAGATTAAGTATGAAAGGGATAAAAATGTGTTCATGCTCATACCTCATCAACTTGGTCATATCTGAAATAAATGCTTTGATGTTTCTTATAGTATTCTGTGGTAATAAAAAAAATTATAATCATTTGACAGCTGATTACTCTTGTATTGTGTTGAGCACTACGTTCCAGAAGAGGACAGCAATTCATCTGGGGAGGAGTATATTCCAGGTTCAGCATGTGAATCGAAATCATTTATTTCAGATATGACTAAGTCTGGCAAAAACATTAGGGAACTAGGGAGGTTAATTGTAACCCTTCGCAAAATTACAGATATTTATAACTTCAAAGAAGCTATAAAGCCCAGTTGACCAATGCAGTGCTGAAACTGGATCAGTCGTATCCAAAGCACGATCAGGCGCAGACCAAAACTGACCTCACCATCAGAAGAGCAATACATAAAACTTTGTTCACTGAGAGAGAGAACAGCAACTTCATCACAGATACAGAATGTG
>JAOUQW010010493.1:0-12388 GCA_028565825.1 Olivaichthys viedmensis
CTCCTTTAGTTTTGCAAGTAATGGAAGTCTATCTCACCCAAAATCTTTTCTGTACATATATTTAGAAACGACATCCATTTCTTAAGTAATGCATGAAAATAAAAATGAATCAAACTTCCCAGTGTAGCTGAACGCTGTAACACTATGTGGAGCGGCCATCTTCGACAACCGAGATTACTTTAGTGCACATTTTTTTCCATCTTAAACTGATAATGATGTGGAGGATAATATAGTTCCAGCCACTTTTAAATTACGTTTGAAAATATGGACTATCCCAGACTGCAATTTTTTTTTTTTTTTTTTTTTTTTTTTAAAGTTCATTTAAAAATGAGATTATGCATCTTAAAAATGTCAAGCAAGCTATTGAGGTGTGTTTATGGAAAAGGTTTTGAGTGAGATAGACTTCAATGACTTGTTTGCCACATTAGACTTGTAGCTCCAAACATGTCTTTGGCTGATTGACTACATTTTGGATAAGAGGAACATTGTGTAAATGTGTTTTTTTCGCCAAAGTATTCCTTTAAGGCTGCTGCTGCTGATATATTAGGGTATAAAGTCAGAAGTCAGGGGTGAGGAGAAGGAAACCCATCATTACTCAATATACTCTGTACAATTTTATAGACTACAACACATGCGGAATTTACCCATACATTAGTTTTATTATTATCCACAATGAAAAGCAATAAAGCATTCTTCCTTTTATCTTTTATACCTGAGAGAGAGAGAGAGAGAGAGACACTTACCGTGTCCTATAGTGTTCAGAGTAGGGTATTTTGGTGACCATACAGCAGCGCGCGCTCTAAAAGGGAACTCCGCGCGCATTCCGTGCCCGGGCTGCTGTGATAACGACGCAGCAGCAGCAGCGAGAGCTCCACGAGCCGCTCCGCTCCGTTCTGTTCCGCTCTGTTCCGCGTGCAGTCGGAGTAAAAGTTGAAGTTAAAGTTCACGCGCAGCAAAAAAACACAAAAAAAACAACCAACAACGGGTGCCACCCACCCTGCAGCGCGCGCGCTCCACCGGACCATGACGCACCACGGAGAGAGAGAGAGAGAGAGAGAGAGAGAGAGGAGAGAGAGAAGAGAAGAGAGAGAAGAGAGAGAGAGGAGAGAGAGAGAGAAGAGAGGAGAGAGAGAGAGAGAAGAGAGAGAGAGAAAAGAGAGAGAGAGAAGAGAAAAGAGAGAGAGAGAAGAGAGAAGAGAAGAGAGAGAAGAGAAGAGAGAGAGAAGAGAAGAGAGAGAAGAGAAGAGAAGGGAGAGAAGAGAAGAGAGAGAGAGAAGAGAGAGAGAGAAGAGAAGAGAAGAGAGAGAGAGAAGAGAGAGAGAGAGAGGAGAGAGAGAAGAGAAGAGAGAGAAGAGAAGAGAAGAGAGAGAAGAGAGAGAGAGAGAGAAGAGAGAGAGAGAAGAGAAGAGAAGAGAGAGAAGAGAAGAGAGAAGAGAAGAGAGAGAGAGAAAAGAGAGAGAGAGAAGAGAAAAGAGAGAGAGAGAAGAGAAGAGAGAAGAGAAGAGAGAGAAGAGAAGAGAGAGAAGAGAAGAGAGAGATAGAAGAGAAGAGAGAGAGAGAGAGGAGAGAAGAGGAGAGAAGAGAGAAGAGAAGAGAGAGAGGAGAAAAGAGAGAGAGAGAAGAGAAGAGAGAAGAGAAGAGAGAAGAGAAGAGAGAGATAGAAGAGAAGAGAAGAGAGAGAAGAGAAGAGAGAGAGAGAGAGAAGAGAGGAGAGAGAAGAGAGAGAGAGAGAGAAGAGAGAGAGAGAGAGAGAGAGAAGAGAGGAGAGAGAAGAGAGAGAGAGAGAGAAGAGAGGAGAGAGAAGAGAAGAGAGAGAGAGAAGAGAGGAGAGAGAAGAGAAGAGAGAGAGAGAAGAGAGAGCGGAAGAGAAGAGAAGAGAGAGAAGAGAAGAGAGAGAGAGAGAAGAGAGGAGAGAAAAGAGAGAGAGAGAGAGAAGAGAGAAGAGAGAGAGAGAGAGAAGAGAGGAGAGAGGAGAGAGGAGAGAGAGAGAAGAGAGAGCGAGAGAGAAGAGAAGAGAGAGAAGAGAGAGAGAAGAGAGAGAAGAGAGAGAAGAGAGAGAGAGACGAGAAGAGAGAGAGAGAAGAGAAGAGAGAGAGAGAGAAGAGAGAGAGAGAGAAGAGAGAGAGACAGAGAGAGGAGAGAGAGAGACAGAGAGAGGGGAGAGGAGAGAGAGAGAGAGAGAGAAGAGAGAGAAGAGAAGAGAGAGAGAAGAGAGAGGAGAGAGAGAGACAGAGAGAGACAGAGACTGGGAGTCCCAAAAGAGCTGGAATCCATTTATGAATCAATAAAAGCTCTCTCTCTTTCGCTCGCTCGCTCGCTCAGTTCCCCGTTTGCTTTATGGGCGTGGCTGCTTTTCTCCACAATTTCTCCACGGTAAATATAACATGGAAATAATAGAATGCAATGAAGATTAATAACTAATCAAAAAGCATAATGTGTACAATATCATGCACATGTGTTCATTAATCTCTAGTATCTCTTTCTCCACGGTTCCTGCTCCAGATGCCTCCTCCTCATGGCAATCACATTAGCCAGAGGAAAATGGCATTTTTTTCTCTCTCTCTCTCTCTCTATCCCCCTATCAGTAGGCCTACATCTCGTACTAATTGCTCTCCTCCCTCTGCCTCATGCTCACTGTTTACAGAGAATGAAATGTACACAATGTCTACCTTACCCCAAATGTAGACATATTTGGTGTTGCCTCTTTAGTTTTGCATGTGAGTTTATAGCCACCAGTTTAGCACTGTGCAAGCTGCATGCCTAAATAATCACACACTCACCTCCAAAGACCTTGTTTGGCTCAGTAACACCTTTTGTACATAAACAGTTTCATGAACTAGCAGAATAGGTCCGTAACAAATCTACAAATCAAACTGGAATTATATTATAATATTTCCCTTTTAGTAGCCTATTCTGAATGTAAAGGCAAAACATTGTAGAACAACTAAACAGAGACTCAATTCAGGGGGTCAGAGGTCAAATTTGACCTCATAGAGTAAGAGCTGGAGATAAGAAAATATATTATACATTATATTATCTAACTGCGTTGTTTATATCCTCATTGTAAACAATATTTTCTATAGTTGTTCCAGGCTCCTGGAACGTTATCTAAAAGGAGTTGTCTTTAAAAAAAAAAAAAAAAGTTAAAATGACTTATGGTTAAGAGTCTTATTTTAATAGCAATTGCACATTTTTTACTGAAGCTCGCTTTCGGTATCTTTGCAGAGTATTAACATTATATTGTGAAAATGTATTTTCTCCTTAGCTTTAGTCATTAATAATAATGTCAGCCGAACTACAGAGTTTCATAGATTTTTCTTATGAATAGGATGAATAGGATCTTGTCCGTTTTTCAGCAGAAATGCACATTTATGAATTCTCATGGTGGGCTTGTTTGCGGAGTGCCAGTCGCTGATGATTTTTCCGTCCCGGGTGCCAGTCTCTCTCAGTGTGAACTGCGGTTGTTGGGATGCCGTGCCTGTTGCACTTCTCGGAAGAAAAAAAAAAAATGTCTACCATCCCCCCACTACCCCAAACACACACACACACACAAACCATGCCATGCCCACTGGAGGCCTGTGTGCTATGTGGCCGATGCCCAGGCTTGCTGCCCACACCCAGCGCCAGTCAGACCCACTCTCTATTCACAGAACCAGCTTAGCAGACCGAAAAGGCCATTTTCCCTCTATTCACAACCTGACAAGGATAATCGCTTCTGTCATGATTCAGAGGTAGGATCTGATGTGAGTGAGAATATTTTTTGATGGGTTATGGTTTAACCCTGATGCCTGGCATTGGCAGAAATATTGGACTAAAATAACAAAGCGACAAAAAAAATTATACTGTCCAAATGTTTTGTATCTCACTGGATTAAAATGCTTTTAAACGCCTAGAGTTGAACCTCCCGTGTGTTTTCTACACACTAAGTGTAATATATGCCATACCATTTGACAGGTTTCCCTTTAAAAGTGTATCCAAATGTGTTTTATGGCTATAGGAATATATCAACTACTCAACCATATCAAGGTTATTTTCATTGCATTGTAAAGGTTTTTATTTTAACAAGTCACAGCCATCATTATTTGAGCACCAGTGTTGGATTAACATCTACAGTATTCACTTATGTTCAGCTGGACACAAATGAATTTAATAGTGGAATGTGCATATTCATAAACATTCGGTATTTTCACATATTCAACCCCCTTTATTGCCTGATTATTATATGTAGAGCATTAATAATTCAATATTCAAATGTGGTTTAGGACATTTAAACCCATCAAGCACATAATTATTGCTAAGTGTGGTGTAAAACCGTCACTGAGTCTGTCTGGGAGAGTCTGAAAGTGTGCGAGTCTTCAACACTTGGCTTTAAAACTCAGCTGGAGCTCCACATCTGGCCGCCACGCTTCCTCACCACATCAAAGGCTGAACGAGGTCAGAACACACGGTCGGCTCATTAACACAACTCATCCCAGATTACCGAAGTCAGCCCCCAAATCAGCCCTGATCACCTGAGGCGGCAAAACTCCAGATCACCCCAAATCAACTCAGATCAAACAGATCACTCCAAATCAGCCCTGATCACCCCAGGCTTCAAAAACCTTTGAGCATCCCAAATCACACCAGATTCCCCAGTCTGAGGAACCCCAGAACACTCCAGATCACCCTAAAGCACTCTAATCCATAGCACCTCAGATCATCTTTAATTACCCCAAAGCACCCCAGGCTGTAAAACTTTAAACTACTTAAACTTAAACCATTAATTACACCAAATAAGCCAAGATCACACCAGATCACCCCAATTCATTCTAGACCACCCTAGGCCAAAAATGTATCTTTTACTTGGAAATGTGAATATAGTGTACCTTTAAACATAATTAAAGCTACATAATTAGACCTTAAGGACCACTGTTGTACCTTCTGTTGTAAAACTTTAAAGGAACACTACATGCACTTTTCCAGGTAAAAGATACATACTAAAGGTACAAAAGATGTTCCCTTAAGGGTACCACCCCAGTGACAAGAAAAGGTACTGTTTAGTACCTTTTTTTCTGAGAGTGTAGATCTCCCTAAATGATCCTAAATTTCCCAGTCTGAGTAACCCTAGATCTCCCCAGTTCACTCCAGTCTGTGGATCCCCTGATCACCCCCAAATGATCCCAGATGACCTCATTCTGTGGAATCCCAGATCATCCCAGTCCCCAAACCACAGTTCACCTCCAATCACCCCAAATTAACCCAGAGTACCCTAAATCAGACAAAGCCGTAATACTTCAAATTATCCCAGACCCCACAGTCTGTGGAACCCCAGATATTTCAAGTTTTCTCCAGTCAGTGGAACCCCAGATCACCCCAAATCCAAGAACATTCAAGAACACCCCAGACTGAGGAACCTCAGATCAGCCTGTCACCACAGATCATCCCAGTTTGTAAAACCCCAGATAACCCCAAATTATCTCAGATTACACTAAATCACCCCAGCTCATAGAGATCCAGATCGCGGACACTCAGGAACATTGAGAATCCCCCTGATGCGAGCTGTATTAGTGCACCTTGTTGCTTTTGGCCAACGTTTCCCTACACTGCTGCTAATCTCGGCTCTGATTGCTGCCTCCGAGTTTGAGTTCACCTCCAGCCTGCCAGCATCGATGGGGCTTGACGTAAGGCCATTCATCATTGCTTTCCGAGGCACCACATTATTGGCTCAGGTCATCCATCACCGGCAGCAGCAGAGGGTAATGTAGGGAACAAGTAGATCATACCAGCTGCAGAAAGAGACAGTGATGCCGATCAGGACATACATCTCTGACTGCAGATATATCGACTAGCGTGTATCATTTATGCTCAGATTTTCTCAAGGATGTAGAAAAGCCTGTGTAATGCAATCAGAGTGTTGTTGACATTACCTGGATTGCTGTTTTTTGCAGTAAAGGCTTAAGTAAGGCACAAAGAAACACACATCTGTACCACACAGAATGCAATTAGCCTGACTTAAGTGCATGAAAAGAAGCAGTCAAGTCATCAGGGTCTGTTATTCCGCTGGTGGCCATGTGGTTGCTTCATTTCCTGTTCACACAGATTTTAATATCATAGGTTTAAGTCTGGATCACTGATGCTGGCATCGTCCCTGAATAAATGCTTCCTCACTTCTTCAGACCTCCAGAGGGGTCTATTCTAGCGGGTATTATTATTTTGGATCTGCACAGGAGTGTCTTTCCGTGAGGCATTAAGCCCAATCTTGCTGCAAGGCTAATGAGGAAAGAGTGTCTCTGTGGTTTATTAAATAAATCTCTAGCTTCAATGACTCAGAGTCTGTAGCTCAGAGTGGATGTTCCAGGCTAACAGTCAATTTTAGGGTCTGTTTGGGGCCCACGGTTTTAGAGACGATTTTTGTAAATCTTAAAATGCACAAAACCTCTAGGCAAGTAAAGGTTTTGGCACAGACTGCTCTAAAAAATATTTCCTTGGAAGCAAATTAGAATCAAAATCAGATCCTTGCCTGCATCCGGTCTGCCTTGGATTCGTAACAGAAAAGAAATCCTTATGAGAAATGCAGGAAAAACAATAAAAGTGCTGAAGCTCAAGAGGGGTGTTGAAATGTCTTCCTTCCTTCATTTTTGCATTGTACCATAATAGACTTAGACGAATAAACTTTCTGGCCTCATAGTGAAATGCTTTATTCAAACCAACTTTATATGTGTGGCATTATTTCAGAATTTATATCAGTTTCATCACCCAATACATATCATGTATGCAAATTAGGGTTAGCACACACAGGTAATAAAATAGTTCAAAATTCACAATATACTGCATATCAGAGTAGAAAATACACAAAACAGTTCATAGTTTGCAGTTGTTGCAAGTGCCCGTAGTATAATTAGCTCAGTGTCAGTGGTACCTCAGCACTAAAGCCTTGAAGCCTTTTTTGGACTGCTGGAGAGACACTATGAGGCCTTTGACCCTCAACTGGACAGATTAACAATACAGATTTCGGTCTCTGCACTGTTATGTTGTGTATTTAATTTAATTAGATGTTTATGTCCCAAAAAAACCCAGGTCTTCACTCTTCACAGCTGAGCTGTTCCTCTGTTTGAAGCAACCTCAATATACAATACTGTCCTCAGCGTGCCATCAGACCCCTACAACTAATCCAGAATGCAGCTGCACGTCTTGTCTTCAACCTCCACAAGTTCTCCCACATCACCCCATTGCTGCGTTCCCACCACTGGCTTTCTGTAGCTGCCTGCATCAGATTTAAAACACTGATGCTGCCTACAAAGCCAAAAACGGACCCCCACCTACCTGAAGACACTTATTAAACTCCACTCTGTACCACGTTCCCTTTGAGCCACAAGCACGGCTCGACTCGACCCGCCATCCCTCAAGACACAAGGAAGACATGCATCAAGACTCTTCTCCGTTCTGGCACCAAGGTGGTGGAATGAACTTCCTCTGGCTGTCTTCAAACAAAAACTAAAGATCCACCTCTTCACTGAGCACTTAAGCGACCACTAAATCTACAAAAACACTTGAAAACCTGTAGGGTACTGTTTTCGTAGCTGTAGTAACTCCAACACTAACTCCTCTCTAACAGGGTTTTAGCTGATGGTACTCTTAGACCCTGGCCTATTGGTACTAGCATATGCTTTCGATAGAGACTACAAAGCATTTCTGTAAGTCGCTCTGGATAAAGGCGTCTGCCAAATGCTGTAAATGTAAATGTAAATGCAGTCTGACAGCTCTAATTTACATCGGTGCCATCTAAGTGATATACAGTTAGCTAATGCTATGAGGACCAACAAAAGCCTGGCTGTGAAATCTGGCAATACATGTTTTGGGGACAAAAACGAGGCTGTAAGTGCCCACAGATGAACAGTCTGACCTGAAGTAAACTTTTTCTCGAGACTCAGGCGGATCTTCAGTCCTCGGACGGCTGCAGGCGATTATCTTCTTCGCTGTTGACCGGAGATTTAACAACACGCAGAGCAAAACCAGACAATGGCAGGAAATTAGAGAGTTGTTTTTCATCAAGAAGCATTCTCAGCCTCACACTGCACATTTCTTAGAGAATCACAATGGCCTCACTGATTCACACACTACCACACTTAGATTCCACTACCATCATTCATCAAAATTTGATGCAAAAACCTTTAGCTGTTTGAGAAATTGCTCGAAAACGCAAATGTATCTGAATATCCCGTTCACTCTGTTCAAGTGGGTAACGTTGAAAGAACACTGTTGCTAGGCAACTGGAAAAAATGGACGCAGAGCATAAGCTAGCTAATGACTGTGGCTGATTTAGCTATATAGCCGTCTTTTATACGGACAGTGGAAAGGCACAGTGATGATAAAAATGTGACAAAACGGTCAGGAATATCGACATTTACCTCAGACGTGTTGGTAAATTACTAAGAAAAGACTAAAATTACACTGTAATTACACTTAGCACCGTCCGCTCACGCAACTTCCAACAAGAGTGAGGCCATTGGATCTCTTTGATGAACACGACCCTATTAGAACGTTTGAGAACTGTAATTTGACAGAACTGTACTCATTTGGAAATAAAAACAGGTCTTGGCAGTGGACACAAGACTTTTGGATCTCAGTGCACACAGTAATGAGCAGTAGCCCAACACTGACCTAAGCAGCCCTTTGAGGGAGATTCATGTTAACGAGTCAGTCACCCAGAGTGCACTTCCTACTCCTGGCCTGCCGATGTGAATGGGCTCTTTCTTTTCCACCAGTCAGTCACACACTTCGCCGTGGGAGTTTAATTGCTTTCAGTCCTTCGCTGCTGCACCCAGCACGCCGTTTGCCAGGCCCACGCTGCATATTTCTGACCTGCTGCAATTTGTTTGTGTGTATCGTGCCGTCTGAGTCAATAGCTTGTCCTGGCTCTCTGTGCGTGAGAACGAGTTTGGGTTAACGACTGCCGACGTACTGTCACTCCTTTAACACACAAAGACTGCAATTACACCAATTATCTTGGAAGTAAATTTCAAAAACATTGAATTGTCAGTGATACATTCAATTTGAACAATGGCGTCCGCGTTGAAATAGACTCATTAACCTCTAGAATGAGAACTATTTCAGGGTGAAATGTTGCTATTATTGTATGTTATCCTTATTTGACTCGGGAGATTAGCATATGACTGACTGCTTTGTGATTAGTGTTTATAGCATCCCTTAATATCAGCCCTTACTTCTTGCTCTGGTTTCAAACTTAGTCTTGTAGCACTTGCATCACTGTCGGCTCTTTTAACAACCTTGTGCTTGGATTGCATCCCGCTTTAAAGAAATTATTCTGCAAATATTATCCAGATGTAGTCAATCAGCCAAGACTTGTTTGGTGCCTGTCTGCTTCTTTAGTTTCACGCTGGAGCTACGAGGCTAGCGTAGATGTCCGTCTCACCCAAAATCTGTTCCATAAATTCATGCCCAAATACTTGCTTCAAACGACTTTGTTGAGCAAAGTAATAAAAAAAATTCATAAACGATTTTGTAAAAATGTACACATTTAATTTCAAAGTGGAACTTTATTATCATCTGCATCACTTCCAGCTTTCCGGTACCCTTCCACCATCAATCTTTAGGATTCGGGGCCTCGGAGGTGAAACGATTTTCCTCAAACTGCACTGAGGAAAGAAATGGATTCTAGTTGTCCAAGATAGCCGCCCCATTACGTTCCAGCGTTCAGCTACATGGTGAAGTTTAGTTGATGTTTATAGATGACAGTAAGTACCACTGTGTTCTAAACCACATCAGCACATCTGCGTGACATCACTGAACTACTACTGGGTGTGGTTTGAGGCTGACATTTGCAGATGGGATTTTGGGTGAGATAGCCTCTCTGGCCTTGTAGCTCCAGTGCAAAAAGTAAAAAAGCAAACGTAAGGCACCGAACATGTCTTTGGCTGATCGACTACATATGGGGTAATGGGAAAACAGGTCTATGTATGTGTTGGATTCTGCCTCACTTATAAGTTCCTTTGGATAAAAGTGTCTGCCAAATTAATAAATGTAATAAATGTAAATGTAAATAGCTAATAACGTGGATAGCATTACGTGTATGAATTGGAGAACCAAGAGCAATATCAATGGCTAAGAGTTAATTGTTCAACTGACATTGTGAATCAACCCACATCCATCTAAATGCAGTTCCCGGCGTAGATCAAATTTAACACAAAGCCAACAACAATAGCGCATTAACTCCAAAGGTGGTGTTTATGGATAATAGATGAGGTCTGTGTCTGAACATGTGATATGCAAACAGCAGCTGTTTGCCCAGAAGTATATGAATCATTCATCAATTTTCCATAACCGCCTTTCCAATTTAGGGTCGCGGTGGATCCAGAGCCTATCCGGGAAAACACAGGGCTACGGCAGGAGAACACTCTTGGCCGCCAATCCATGAACATGCATCACACACACTCACTAATACCTACAGGGCAAATTAGAAATGAGAGTACCTGAAGGATACCCACACACAGTAACCAGTACTCTCATATAAAAAATGAGTACTCTTGTTGGCGGATGCTATTTACACTAAATCCCGTCATTAGTCAGGGGGGTTTGACGATTGTTTGTAGCCGATATGTCATTCATTAAAGCTGCTGGATGTAAGATTTTAGGGAATTTCGCACTCTCTGGTAGAAAAATGCTATTGCGAGCTAATTGCGGAAGAACATTTCATAACGTGGGTTGTGCTGCTGAATCTGATGCCTGCTAGAGACAAGTAATACACGTTCAATAAGAAGTCAGGGCTGCGTCCCAAACCGCATTCTGTGCACTAAATAGTATAGACACCATTGGCATACTGACACACTATTTAGTATGGGTAGTATGCGGTTTGAGACGCGGCCTGGTCGCTTCTGGGTGTGTGTATTTTTATTACCCAATTTGGGTTCTCCGGCCTGTCTTTTAGCCAACTAGCTAACGTTAGCTTGCTAGCTCGCTACCATCGGCTCTGTGTTCCAGAAATTTGCGGGAGGGTCTCTGACCGTACTTCTTTCAGGCGTGATAAAATAGTACATATCTGGGATGGGTGACTTTTGCAGTGATGACTGCAAAAAATCCTACACACTGTAGCCTTAAAACGGAAGGCAAAGTTTGGATAATAATTATACAGTATTGTAATCAACTAAGTTACACTTAACAACAATGTTTTATACGTTTTGTGTCAAAAGTATACGAATGATAAAAACATAAAACGATAGGAATACACATTATTATGTGTATATAGCCACATGCTATCAAGTAATATTCTTAAAATGATTAATTTGTCTTTGTATTGTGACATTTTACGTTTCGTTAAAGTTTTGATGCTAGAATTTTAATGTGGACCGCCTTTCTGAATAATAATTTTGCACTTTGGAACTTTATTTCTTCCCTTAATGTGTATTTTAAGTTAAGTTAAGAAAGGAATTACAAAATATTTTTGCAATAATTTTCTGTAAAACGAGCAGCCTTTGAAGCACCCAATACGCATACTATAACACAAAATACAAATAGCATCTTATTTCTATTTAAACTTAGTGCAAATAGATGCTGCCAAAAATTTTATTTTTTTAAAATGGCTGTCTTCCAATTTTCTGTTCTTTTTCCTTTTTAAATTGTACTTAAAAGAGCGGACAATTCTTTCTTCATTCTGCTTGCGATTTTGAAACATTTTCTCGAAAGTAAAAGGGACTTAAGTAATGTTCCTTCACTTCTATCCACGTCTGCAAGACTGGGAAGGCCATCAGTAGCCTCTCTTGCGCTGACGTTCTGGAGATTTCTAAACTCGATGTGATGAAACCAATCTCCCGCGCTAATGGACAGCATGCTGCTTTCTGCACAGAGGAAATAGATGTGAAAGAGTAGCCAGGAAGCAGGACACACTCTCTGCACACGCCTCTGTCGAACGACCGTGTGCCATTCAAAAACAACAATCAAGACGAAAAGCAGAGCATGGATTAGGCTCTTATACGGAGCTCTTAAAATTGAATCATGCGTGGACATCCTGTTTGTGATCACGTGACACAGCATGTGTGAAATGAGATATGATCTTAATGCAGTTTAATGGAAATCCGGATTCCTCCAGGAGCCGCCGTTTGCTCTCGTTTTCTGTAGAAGTTGTACAAAATTGAATAATTGCAGTGGCCATAATCCAGAGCAGAGGTCAAGTCACAGGCCAACAAATCATCTTGGGTAAATCTATGTATACACATTACCAGACAAATATTTGGACACCCCTGCTCATATTTACTATTTTCTACTACTTTAGAAGAATAATGAAGACATGAACACTATGAAAAAACACATCTGGAATCATGCAGTGACCAAGAAAAGTGTTCAACAAATCCAAAACTAGTTTCTATGTGAAATAGTTAACAGTGTTCCTGATGAA
>JAOUQW010010504.1:0-2500 GCA_028565825.1 Olivaichthys viedmensis
GCGAAGAATTCCGAAGTTGCGTAGCTTCTCCAACAGTCCATGGTTACAAAGCGTAGAGTTTTGTTTTCCAATGTCCAGCAGTTTCTGGCAATGATAGACATGTTCACCGATGTTTCTGATGAACATTACATGTAAGATTATCTACTGAAACGGACTACAAGTAACAAAAGCACCATATATTCTGGACCCGCAGTGGCCGCTGCGTGCTACCGCGCCGCCATCTTGGAATCGCTCCTATTTCTCTGTGAATTTGGTTTTGGAGGTTTGGGAAACATAAAACAACAAAAAATGGTTAAAAAAAATGAAGTTTACGTCCAATCAGCTACTTTTGAGTAACAATGTTATTCGGTGTTAAGTCCTAATGATACCTGCTATAATGTGACACAATGTATCATGATATCGGTATTATATAATCATATTGCCCAGCCCTATTTCCCCCCTCCTCTTTAAAATAAGGGTCACTTCCGGTTTATATGAGCCAGGGGTAAACTCGTTTTGTCAAATTTACATTTACAGCATTTAGCAGACACCCAGAGCGACTTACAGACTTTATAGACTTTTGTAATGTACTTTGGATTTAGTTTGGATGCTGTTTCTGTGATACAAATCTCACACAATTTGAGAGGCTGTTTCCTCGAGCGTGTGGTTCCAGACTGCTTCGGAGTGGTCACTAGCAGCTGATGCTAACTCAGCGCAAAATGCTAATACAAGCCCCAAGCACTGGCAGTCAGCGGCCCAGCTCATGAGGCCTCCAGGATGCCCGAGTGGCCTAGCTCGCCTGAGGCTGCCACTAGCGCTGATGGCTCCCCATCGTGGTTTTTACCGCCTCTGAATAATTTGCAATGAACCTTGCTTTCGGTACAGACAAATGTTTTGAACAAAGCCCTGCAACTGATATATGATTACCGATATATATTGACTAACATGCAGGTAGCATTAAAGCTCTGGAAACCGCTACCTCTGACCACAGTGATAGGAACATCCATTTGGAAACATTGTGTAAATCTCCTAAAATCAAGAACTCATTGAGAAATTGTACGACCTAGAAATTCACCCTTCGAAGGTCAAATTAGCAAGGATGTAAACTGATGGTTTGAAAAGGTCCTTCAAGAATTAGTCAAATGCTGGGAAGGCCATGACAGTGTTGTCAAGGTAAACGATACAGCAATTGTGTCTAGGACTGGGACTGAGTTCATTGATCAATGGAATATAGATGGTGCGTTATAGAGGCCAAATGGCATAACCATGAATTGGTACAGCCTTATTATGAAGTCTTGGGTCTTAATTTAGGGCCTCCTCAGGGTCTAGAGCTAACAGTAGCCATGTGCAACATCTAACATATAGATCATAAAATCTCGGGAACGGTCCCCTTACTGTAGATGACAGGAATGCTGAAGGGCCAGAGGCTCAATTATGTTCTCTGCTAGAATTTTAGAAATTTGTTTACTCAATATATTTCTTCTACCAGGGGAAGCCCTGTAAGGGGGAAAGCATATGGGCTTGGCAGAACCCCTACCGATTGTGTGTTCCACCAGCAAGGTTCCCACTAGCTTTTCCTCAAATAAAAGCAAAAACTCACCCAGTGTCTTGCAAAAGATTTTATTTTTTGGGTGTTTGTCAGAGCGGCTTTATTAGTTTTGGTTGCCAGGTCCTCTTTCTGTTTGTTAGAGTTCAGACATACAATGTGGCCCTCAAGCTCCTTTGTGTGTCCTCTTCTATTTCTGCACATCCTATGTCTGGGTGAATGTGTAAACTGCTAAGGACATAAAGTCACTGTCCAAAAGGATGGAGCAGGTTGGGTTGGGGTAGAGCACAAAACTGACTGTGTGACCCTGCAGTTGGACATGTCCTATAGGGGTATGGCACTTTAATTATGAAAGCTCAAAAGTGGTTGTATCTCCTCCTCCTCTACAGTAAGGGTGCCAACATCAGGACCAGGAGTGGGAAGAAATAAAGCTTCTTAGATTTGGACCTTGGATATTTAGAGGAATGTCAAGGCACAAAAGACCTATCGTTCATGACAGTTTAAATTATTTTAGTCACTTAATTAACATGTTAAGTCAGCTCAGGTCAAATGCTACCTAGTTAAGTTGGCTAGCTGACTAATTGATGCGTCTTTATGAGGTCATCAATTAACTAATGCAGAACCTTAACTACTGAGCTAGTTTAATGATGGCCCTATAAAAGACATTTAGCTAGAAATCTTAAATTTTTTATTTATGACCATTCTTTTATAAACTGGTTAGCTATGAATTTATAAAGCTAGAGACTGTAGAGAGGTAACTAATTATCTATTTAGGTGTACCTATTTCAGAGAAGTAGCTGGTCCAATAAACCACCTAATCTATCTCATAACTGTACCATGTTTCAAATGTGGAGGTCTTTTTTTCTGCAATTGCTACTAAAGTGTTTATTTCATGTTCATGATATTGATACTGATTTCATCCATTCACCTTAAAAATAATCTTCAAAACCTTCTGCAGTTCCTGATATCACTGAA
>JAOUQW010010504.1:7500-12388 GCA_028565825.1 Olivaichthys viedmensis
TTGAATATGTGAGTTTATTTCTATATTTTGTCTTCATTCTATCCAGTACAGTCTATATCCCATAGAATTAGTTACATACTGAGGCTACATAAGAAGCTACATCAACTTTCGGCCCTGTGGGGCCCCATGAGATTGCCTTCACCAAGAAAAAAAACCCACACTCCTTAAAGCACTTAAAAAAGTGCAAAAAATAAATAAATAAATGCTGAGCATTTTGATGAATTTTATGTTTATCAATCATTTGAACACATTTTGTATCTCATGGAAGCTGCAAACGGCATGTTAAAGCTTAATTACAGGGTATTGTCTTAACCAACTAAATAAACCTGAGGGAAAATAAATAGAGAACATATGTTTCACCGGTGTGTTTTGTCTTTTTAAAAGTCTGTACAAAAAAACACATTATTATTTGTCAGCTTATGTTAATGGTACATTACAAGGCCACGTGTTTCTCTTATATAAAAATAGCCACAAAATAAACTTAGAGAATAAAAATTGAAATAAAGCTGACATACTACATTAGGAAAAAAAAACCCCTCACACCCTCACTAGATAGTGAAGAAAATTAGAAAAAAAAGCTCTTCTACCTAAAAAGAACAGCATAATTTTCCATGCATATATCTGTCCGTTTGTCAACTATATTATGTTGTATTGCATTTATTATAGATGCCATTCAATTGCCATATATGAAAATGACCAAAACAGTGTGACAGACATGAGTAAGCCACAAATGCCCATATAAAAGGAATAGTTGGTGTTTTCTGATTTGTTATCCAAAACCCCAACCAGGTATTTAAATATCATATTGAAAAACACATTTGCACTCTTTGCTGTTTTGAATCTCCTACTTTAACAACATTGCCCTTTGTGCTGTATACAATATCTTGAATTTAGCCTGTTATTCATTCTAGCTTTGTGTCTATTTTTAAATGGAGTCTGGAAACATTTTAATGGACTCACTTTGGCTGTACCTGAGTGTTTTGTCTTTGTCTGGCCCATGCCGATGTGGTAAACAAGTCTGGCCACAGTCTCAGACTGCTGCTTTCACAAAACAGCAGTTTGGCCTTGTTAATTATGAACTCGGAGCTTCATACGCACAATATCGAAAGAACCCTAATCTGAACTTTGTGCTGTTTGTGCGTTATGGTGGCTACAAACTGATCTTGTCTGGTGTCAATTAATGTACCTTTGGTTAATGAAGGGTAATGTTTGCTCAGGTTTATGAAAGGTCGTCTGCCAGACTGTGAAAAACAAAATGTAAAAGCATCAAATAGTGGCAGATTTAATTTATTCTATACCTGAACTGCTGTAACATGTAGTTTGGAATATACTTAAAATATATATATTTTTAAAAGATCTAAATAAAAGTAAAACAAAAAGAAGTAGATGACCAAAAAGTATTATATAAGTAATATATAAAAGTAAAAAAGTGGCTGACCAAAAAGTACTATTTTATATACTATAAAAGTATTATTAGTATAATAATAATAATAATAATAATAATATAATTAGTATTAAAAGTAGTATTTGAGTTGTTTTATAAAAAAATATAATTGTTGTACTACAATTTAATATAAGTTTTTATATTCACAATTAGACAATAATAAAAAGTAGCAACAGACACAGGTTAAGCCTCGTCACAGACTTAAATGATTTTCAAAAGCGCTTCCCCACATTTGGGGCACATTAGTCTGATGTTAGATTTACTGTAAAGCTACACTTAAACGATAGTAAACCGACGCTTAAGCGGATAAATAAAATAATAGTAAATAAGGGAAGAATGGTATTAGTTCAGTAAGACCTGTGAGAAATAAGAGGCTAGTTAAGGTATGTATACTGGCACATGTACTGTAGAGACACATAAAAAACCGTGACTAAGTAAAAACTAAGTAAGGAAAAAAGAGAGAGAGAGATGTATTTCGTTTCCTCTTAAATACGTCAATAGGCTTTAATGCTGTCAGATCATCTGGAAGGCTTTATGCAGAGTCTAGGGCCAGTCAAACTGCCTCTCTGTGGTTTCTGTGAATAACTGTTTTTGGAAAAAAATATATTCCATTTAAACATACATAATGTATATATATATATATATATATATATATATATATATATATACATAAAGTTTTATGGCTGACATTTTTTGAATACAAATAAACATACAAACTCATAGATTAAACAATTAAAAAAAAAAGTAAATTAAAAGGCCATTCATTTGATCAAACCTACAAAAGAAACACGAGAATAAACAGGAAGCATAAAAGAAACAGAAACAAAATGTGCTAATTTGAGGTTGAAGTGACATACAGTAGGCATGCCCTAATTAAGAAAAATAGAAAAAATGCTTGATAGTGAAGTAAACGAGAAACCTAAAAAGAATGACAGTATAATTTCTCTCTGTCAATATGTCGACTGTATTGTCTTGTATTGTATTTATTACCTATGACTGTAATTTGCTATGCATGAAAAAGACTATGGCAGTGTGTCAGACATGAGTAATCCACAAAAGCACATATGAAGGGATGAGTAATATAAGTATGTCTGACACGTAAGGCCACATATGGACTTGCAAAACATTAAAGACTTCTAAAAACGAGCACATAGGAAAGAGAATTCAAGATACATGTCTCATGTCCTCTATCTCTGGGGTTTCGATTAAAACTTATGTTTGAATTAATAATGTATTAATTTAACCACGCTGGGGAAGCTTTAACTTTTCTCAGCATGTTTAGAAGTGCAGGATTGTCTTTGTGTCTGTGTGAGTGTGTGTGGTCTTCACATCCTATTTGTATGCCTGAAAGGGTCAAATGTAAAAAATCCAATGTGTAAGGTGTGTACTGCTGGTTCTCACAACTTGCACTGCATTTACTTACTTACTAACAGGTAAAACTGTTAGACAGGATCTGAGAAGTTGTTTAGTATTACTTCTAACGTGTAAGACCACGTATGGAATTTTACAAGAACTACACTGTCAGTTAAAAGTTTTTGAACACCCTATATCTTTAGCATTTTTGGTTAAGTAAGCGATGAGCTCTAAAATGAGAAAATAGAAGTTAAAAATTGGCATCAGTGCAGTGAGAAACGTTTGTAACTTTCAATTTTATTGAAAACAATCTAGATCTATGTGTAGAAAAAAAAATCACTCTATATAGGCACTTGTAGTGCACAAAATATATATGTATTACAGTTAATAATAGCACTGCCTATGAGTCTTTTATCCATAGTCTAGTTAGGATCTGGGAGTTTGCAGGTTAATAAGTGCATAAATACAGTTTAGATCTGTGGTGGAATATTTTCTTATACCTTTTTGTTTTTGTCTGTGGCACTAATAGTGATTCAACTGTAAAAAAAAAAAAAAAAGGAACCTCAAATATTCAAAAACCTGACTGCCAGCTCTCTTTACAAGCACATATAAGAAAGATTAGGATACATATTACATGTCTTCTAACTCTGGTCTTGATTAAAATGGTCAGAAAATGTCTGCATTTCTTCATGTAATTTAGATGTACTATTATGTATTTTGGTGGTATAAAAGTGTCCAGTCTGCTAGGATTAAATGTGTGCACAGACATGTCAGGGAAAAATGCTGATACAATGTTTTAGATGACACAAGACAGACATTGTGTGTGTGTGCGTGTATGTATGTGTGTGCGTGCGTGCGCGTGCGTGTGTGTGTGTGTGTGTGTGTGTGTGTGTGCGTGTGTGTGTGTGTGTGTGTGTGCGCGTGCGTGTGTGTGTGTGTGCGTGTGTGTGTGTGTGTGTGTGTGTGTGTGTGTGTGTGCGGCCCCAACAAGCTTTTTCCGAAAGGGTTGACATGAGGGAGAAGACTACTATCAATATTTACGCACGTGCTGCGGCGCGGATTAAATGGATTTCTCACGTATTTGCTTTTATATTTTGGCGTTGAACGGGCGGCCACAGTGACCGTACTGTCGCTCTTTCATTAGTTTTTTATTCCAGCGCGATCCGAGAGAGAAGGCAGCAATATGGCACGATCAACCTGTTGATTCGCTCTCGGCCTCAACGCTCGGTTCCATCGCGTCCTTTCTCACGAACTTGAACTAGACGCTGTAGGCTGAGAGGTAGACAGACAAAACGCACATAAACAAACTTCAATAGAAATTAACGTCAAAGTAAATAAACCATGAAGTTGCATTAAATTGCCAGGAATGTCTCCAGATGTTAGGCATTTTTTTTTTCTTCCTCCCTCTCTTTTAATGGAGTGCACTTCTAGTGTGATATAGGCTAATGTAATGGCTGGTCCAAGACTAAACACTGACGGAACGTTGCAGAGAAAACAGACATGTGAGAAAATGTCTGCGAACGATACATTTCCTGTGAATTAAAAAAAAAAGAAAAGAAAAAAGATTAATTTCCCGTACTAACTATACTCATAATCGGTTGGTTAATTCTATCCCACATTTAACTCACTGATGCAACGAAACAACCTGTATTAATGATTGGCTGATCGTTTCGTTGAGCATCATCATTAGGGCTTTATCCTTTTCAATGGCGAGACACTTCAACAGCAATGGACATACCATTAATGAGCTCACTGCCTGAACATGAAGCGAGAAAACGCAAGGAGGAAGAGCTTCGAACACTGTAGCAGCTTGTTTCACCCCCTCCATCCAACATCCCTTTTCTCTTGAAGCTTTGTGTAGGCCTACTACGAATGTATAATATGCCCTGTGAACTTGTTTGAGAGTGAAGTCTGAACTTGAGCAGTATTGCTTCTTATTCTCGCCTGTGTTCCTGTGTTCTGGTGTTCCTGTGTTCTTGTGTTCCTGTGTTCCTGTGTTCTTGTGTTCCTGTGTTCCTGTGTTCTTGTGTTCCTGTGTTCCTGTGTTCCTGTGTTCTTGTGTTCTTGTGTTCTGGTGTTCCTGTGTTCTTG
>JAOUQW010010558.1:0-12385 GCA_028565825.1 Olivaichthys viedmensis
TCATTATAAGTAGGCTACTTCACCCAAACTACAAAATAAATACAACTGGCTAAATGATCTTATCTGTAACAAATAAGAACAAACAACTCAGTTGTGGATATTTAATGTAAATCAGACAGTTGATGCGTCATATAGTTAACAGAATCAACAGCATGTCTAACAAAACTTATACAGACAGACATCACTATGATGCCAATCATATATTGGCATCATAGAGACGAGGTTTCAGTCAATATAAACTCCCTAGAGGCTCACAGTGAACACCCACAAAGTCTCACGTGAAGACAAAAAACACATTTGTTGTAAGTTATGTCAGCCAGCCAGTCATTTCTAGTACTGAAATATCGACGTGAAATTTATGACTTTGGGAGTTGGGTTAAAGTAAATAGAATATTAAAAGGTGTGGTTAGGCATGCTGCAGCAAATTATTATTTTATTCTCATTTTACTTAAATTGGCTTGAATTATTTGGATGCTGCTGTAACACTGAAATTGTCCATCTGGGATCAATATAACGTTATCTTATCCCATACGTGAAATCTAATTGTATATTATTATGAAAATGTCACTGCACTGCACTGGCTTTTTAAAGGGAAAGAGAGGGGCTGATTTGAATGTAAATCACAACATCACGCCTAACCCTGTCACGGTTATGCGGCGGGACGGAGGACACAGGCGCAAGCCGTCAAAAAGCAACAAACATTTTTTACACAAAACATCTTTTTAACACTAAACAGGTAACACAACGTGACATGAAACAATAACCAACAAACTGGACAGGGACAAGAGGGCTTAAGTACATACACTAATCACACAGGCTAACGACACACAGGTGGGGTGAATAACATCACGGGACAGGGGCAATTAAGTGAAAACAAAAGCGCGTGGTCATGCCATGGCGACCGCCACGCTGGGTCACACGCACTACAGCGTGAGGCGGCATGCATGTGACAAACCCCACCTTTTTTTTATTTCTTTTTTTTTTTACAATTGCACCGCTCTTCTCCAGGTTACCGCCTGCACCAGTGGTCACGAAAATACCAAGAATATGTTTTCCACACCCACATGTACCAGTGCCGTGATCTTGTGCTTTATGAGTTATGATTATGAAAATAGGGCCCACAGACTTTCTCAAGATAAGAAAGCTTCTTGCTTTTTGAGTCTTACTGACTGGTTGCTCAATCATGAAGAAAAAAGATGCTGTAAAATGTCTATAAAGAGTCTGCCTTTACCCTCAACACTCTAAGAACATATGCAGGCTTGTACTGAATACAATTATAGGCATCTAATATGCTATCTGTGATGAAATCTATTTTGGAAAGCACAATTCCCAACTGTGTGTTGCAGGTCATAACCTTATGGCACTGAGTAATGATTTTGCAAGCAGGGCTTCCATATAATTGTAATAACTACGTTTATATTTCCCTTTATATTCATTTGGGAGACACTTTTATCTGGAGCAGCTTACAAATGAGGCAGAATACAATCCAAGTGTATAGCTTAAGGGTTAAGTGTCACGCGCCCGGCTGAGCGCGCAACATAGCGTGGCGGTCGCCATGGCGACGGCCGCCACATGCGCGGCTACGCGCTTGTGTTCTGTTTCCTTGTTGGTGACGCATGAGTGTTGTTAAATGTTTCCAGCTGTTCCTCGTTCATCTCCCTTGATTATTAAGTGTTTAAATACCCGCTTGTGTCCGTCCTGTGTTGTCTCTCGTTGTTAATGTCTGAGTTGGATGTGAGCACGCCAGTCTCGGCGTTGCGCTAAATTAGGAAACCTTAGCGGTTATTTGTATATCAATAAAGATGTTAAAACCCAAGAAGAGAGGACTCACGTCTGTGTCCGCACCCCGGAGAACAACCGTGACATTAAGGGTCCCACTCAAGGGCTCAACAGTGGCAGTCTTGCAGTCCTGGGATTTGAACTCACAACTTTCCAATCACTATACCAGAAAAATGTATTAATTAGTAAACAGTAAGTTAAAGTCAATTAAATGAGCTGATGGCAGTTCTTTTTGCCTTTGCAAGTCATTTAATCCCCAGAAACCACTCGATTGCAGTATCTTTGCTAAAAGACAAAACAAAGCATTATTAATTACTTCATGTTCGGGGATCATGGCCAAAAAGGCCAATGAGGCCCTGCAGCACCATGAAAACTTACAGATAGGATGTGTTAAGGAGAGGAGGGACATTATGAAGTTCCACTCATTCATTGAGTTCATTCAGTGCCTGTGAAAGATTTGAATGAACGAAGAAGTTCCCAGCAAGTAGTATTACATATAATAAAGTTGTTGCATCTAGTAAAGCCATGCAGTTTTTGTTAGCCATGCAGTGGCAACTGGCTACCGCTAAATTGAAATGAAGATGTTGTGGAAACATCTAACTAGATCACACAGCGTACACATAGTATTACACTAATACTGTAATATCCATAAGGCAAGGGGAATTAAAGTATTTTATATATAAGTGATTTGATTTCATAATGTTATCAACTAAGCAAACAAGAATGTAATATCCCCAAAACAGGAATAACTCACTTTTACTTTTCTAGAAATTAGGCTCTAGGTAGTACCAGGAAACGCAAAAAATATTTTTTTATATCCATCAGGCTTTGTTCTTTGTAACTCTCGAACATTGCATATAATACAGCCACTTGAATACATCTAAGCTCAATAGTCCTAATTGTGCAATCATAACTTGATCACATAGCTGCAGTGAAGTTTATCATTAAGTGGACAGTTATATCATTTTCATTGTTTTCAGTCTGCACTCCAGCACACTGGATTTGAAAAAAAACAAAACAAAAAAAACACTGGGTTCATTCCAATACTGCCATCAACGTGGTCTCACAATTTGCACGACTCAAGTAACATTAAAATATATGAAGGGTAAGGTTAGGGTTAGGGCTTAGCATTAATACCTTTTCATTTCTATGAGTGAAATTCAGGTACATTGCCCTTGTTCGAATTTGAACTAATCTCTCATGACATTGGGTTGTTTCAACACGCATTTGTCAATTTTCCCATTGTCATTTCCCCTTTGAGTGAATCCTCATCCTCATCACCATCTTAAGGGCTTTTCCGATACTTTCTAAGCGAACTTGTGAACTCTAAGTGAAGTTCGTAAGATGAGCCCTTGGAGAACTGAGGGATTGAGTCAACAACACGATAGAATTCAGCAGCAGAAGTTCTTTTTCAAACCTTTTTTGTTCATAAATGTAAATAGGATTAATATATAGTTGATTTGCTGCTTTCAAATTGTGTTTTATGCTGCTAATATGTAACTGCTTTATTTTTGCTAACTGCTAGCTAGTTAGGAAAATAGCTAACTAGCATGCTAGCTAGTTAGGAAACCATTGAGCTAGCACTAACTAGGTAGTTAGCTAACCAGTGAGCAAGCCAAGAGGACTCTGTATATAGTTTAAAATAATTACTGTACAAATTGCTATAAAATCGGTGCTCTTGCTGCCAAGGGCAAGTGTGTTCCTTTACACCAGCGTCCTTTCGCACTGAAAGAGGGCACTGATGTAGCATATATTATATGCCCTTAAGATAAGTCTACTAGGGCGTGTTAACAACAGTAGGAAAACATTTATGGGAAAGCTATACAGAAATCACAGCCCTTTTTATATACAGTCCCATTTCAGAATTGTCACTGTTCAATTACTTAGAGACAGCACAGTAGATAAGAGAGCTCCTTCTAAAGGCTAAATCAATTTTAGAAAGCTAATCTAATTGGAGCAATCTGTTTCTTCTACCTACGACATTTTGACAACCCTAAAATCCTTAAACAGCATCAAGCTTTGAGATTTATGTTCAATATGCCACTGACTGCATATGCCAGATGCAGAACTGAATTAGGTTTAACATTATAAACAGTAGAAAGTCTTCTGGGAAAATATAGAACAACATAAAATCTAGAGAAATGTTCTAGATTTATATTCAGTGAAGGAGAGGATTTTGTCTCAGTCGATTTTGTCTAAGTCTTGCAGTGACTGGTCTTGCTGCTTGTTTCTGTGAGAAATATGGGAAGATATGGAATCCTTGCAGATCTCCTGGTGATGTTTGCTCAGTTTGAGAGGATGGTTTTCAACAAAATGTCAATTTTTTGCTTTACCTCTCTGATGTTTGTGGCAAAAAGTAGAAATCTTTAAATATCCCAGACCTGACTTCATAACTGCTTTGCTCCAACTCAATATGTAAAATCTACTTCTCAGATTTACTAGATTCGTTTGGATCATGCATGGATGTTAACTTTGATTTAGTATGCAATGTAGGCAGCTTTAAAGCAGCCTGGCTAGGTCTATTAACCCCATTTCACTGGCTCTACAGCCTTCTGAATACATTTAATGGCACATTTTGATTTCATACCTAATTAAAGGATGCTAAAGTCTAGTGCTTATAGGGATGTTCTCATATTTTCGTGTCTGCTCCTTCTTGACATATGGATGGAAAATGAATAAATATGCTGTAGACTTTCCTCAGGTGCTTTTTCAAGCCCTCTGTAGTGCTAATAATTCCTTTCATGAAATCACATATTTGCCTACATAATATATGGTAGGTGGTGAAATTTACCAGTCTGTCTATATGTTGACAGGATCTCTAATTAAAATGAACAGGATGGCAACAAAGCAGACTGTCAGTTAAACCTCAACATGTCCTTTAGGTTCTGTGTTGTGAGTTCCAAAGACTTCCAGAGAGTCACTATTAACCCTCAGTTTTATTCTTGGATTGTGCCTTACTTGTAAGTAGCTTTGGATAAAAGCCTCTGCTTAATAAATATAGGGGAATTGTGTTGTTTTCACTGTGCCCATTTTTACAAATGTTTGTATGAACACCATTTAGTTTAATTCCATTCAGTTCAGCTCCGTGAGGGCCAACGTCCATCAAATTTCAGTACTTTGCCACCTACCAAACCTGGTAATTAACTGGTGAGTTGAAACAAGTGTCTTTGAGCAGGGAAATCACCAAACTGTGCTGGATGCAGGTCTCCAGGACTGGAATTGAGCCCCCTGCTATATACATTCACGCTTTCAAAACTGCCCTAATGACTGATTGACGTTCCTCAATCATGTGTGATGCATAAAACAGCTGTCTAGAGATGTCTTTATAATTGTGATTAAAGTGTGTCCTCTAAATCTAGCTGAATAGATTTCCCTGCCGTTCTTCACCTTGCACTTAGGCCATGCACATTTACAGAATTGAATTGAGCAATTTTCCTCCTTATAGAATATGAGATGCAAAGAAAGCATAGCGGTGGACTACACAGGCTGTGCCATATTGTCATTAAGTATGGGCCAAAGTGGATTATCTGTGTAATATGCAAAGTAGTGATGTATCGATGATTCATGGTTCTACCAATGCAAAAAACAGAACAAGAGCCAGCATCAAATAATGTCACCCACTTGTTTTCATTCAAATGATTTTGAATATAGTAACACATTGAAAGTGCTTTCATCATTAAATGCTTACTGATTTTGTTTTTCTTTGAGTTTTTTTTTGCAGGCTCTGAGTACATGAGTGAGGATCCTCATACTTCTCATTACGTCTTCTGAAGTGAGTTCACAAACACGACAAGAGTATGATAAGCACGAAGGGGAAAAAAAACATAAAGCTTTTTTGCAATATAAAAACACAGGATCAGTAAACCAGCTGTCATTTAGGCAGATTCCAGTCCCAGGTAATTCAGGAACATGAAAAATAGAAATGCACAATGTTTCAGATATATTCTAGATTTAACCTTTCTTTCTAAGAGTGCAGATAGATAGATAGATAGACAAACTATTAGGGTTCTTCAAGGGTTCTTTGGATAGTTAAGGGTTCTTAGCTTCCTAAATAGGTTCTCCTTCCTAAAGGGGTTCCACTTGGAACCCTAACTACAGAGAAACACTCTGTTGTACCATTTTACATAGAATTTTTAAGGGTTTCCCCAGGAGGGCAAGCAGAAGTTCTCTTAAGGGTTCTAGATTTAACCTTCATTGCTAAGGGTGTAGATAAAAAAGTACTCCTCAGGGGTTCTTTGGATAGCTAAGGGTTCTTAGCTTCCTAAAATGGTTCTCCTTGGAACCCTTTCTGACAGGGAAACCCACTGTTGTAGGGTTCTACATAGAACCCTTAAGGGTTTCCCACTTTCTTGCAAAGAGTGTAGATAGATAGATAGATAGAAAAACATGTTCCTCAAGGGATGTTTGGAAGGTTAATGGTTCTTTCCTTTTAAAAGGGTTTTACTTTTTTAACCTTTTCTGAAAGGGAAAACTCTGTTGTAGGATTCTACATAGAACCTTTTTGGATTCTTCCAGAGGCACAAACCTCTTGGTTCTAGATCTAACTTGCTTTTCTAAGACTGCACATAGTATCACAAAGGCCTGTTTACTTCCTGGTTTTCCTCTTCCAGTCTTGCTTTGTCCCCACCCTGCTCTCTGAGGGAAAAGGGTTCCTCAGGAGTTCAATGGATGATTAATGGTTTAAGCTTCCTAAAAAGGTTATATTTGGAATTTTTTCTTGGGTTTTCTTACCTGTAGTTCAGTTCCTTGTATTTGTAGTCTTTTCTGGTTTTGACCTCTACAAGCATGTTTGGATCTTGATTACATCTCTTTTTGGGTCTGAGCAACCTGCAATGTACTTTGACCATAAATTCTGGATTAGGCCAAATAAAGAGACTTTGTCAATGTGTCCTACTAAAAAAAGGTTAAATCTAGAACCCTTAAGGGTACTTTAGCTTGTCCCTCTGGGGGAACCCTTAAAGGTTCTATGTAGAACCCTACAACAGAGTGTTTCCCTATCAGAGAGGGTTCCAAGTAGAACCCCTTTAGGAAGTGAAGAACCCTTAACTTTTCAAAGAACCCTTGAGGAACCAGTTTTTAAGAGTCAATAGATTGACTGATTGATTGACTGACAGACAGACAGACAGACAGACAGACAGACAGACAGACAGATAGATAGATAGACAGATAGTGCCCGTCTCACTTATAAGAATAGTGCCAGACATAAATAACACTTTTGTACTGTATCTCACTACTGTACACTATGAACAGATACTTTGGGAGAACTTTCATTAATCATTTCTGTTTAAAATATGACAGACCTTTTCAATTGTATATGAGTACATATGACTTAGAGTTGTGTCTGATTTTTGTCAGACTTCTTTGATGACAGGAAGCATACTGCTTCAGTTGAATTTTTGATATGTGAATGTCCTCATCATCGCGTAACATAATTCATTATAGAATATGCTATGATGGATTTTGTCAGGTATTAAGAATGCGTTAAGAAACCTCCATTCTTGTAAAGTCCATTCCATATCATTAATAGATTCTTTGCCTTTCTCATCAAAAGCCCATCAAACATGATTTATTTATAAGGAATATGAAATAATTCCGAGCCTAACCTCACTACATAGCGTTATTGAAGATGCAAAGCTCCAGTACTATCTTATTAAGAAGTAACAGACTATCAAAGCTGAGCCGAGGTCTGGCGTATTTAACGCTGGTGGTGGTTTCCAAACCTTCCATGGCTCACCTGTTAAATGGCTGGGAATTCTAAGAAGAGCTCTAATGAAGCATCAGATGTCATGATGAATTTGTCAGAGCAACTTGCTGGGTTCTTCCATGCATATTGGGATTGCTAGAGTAGGTTGTTTGGCTGCACTAGAGCACACTGAACCTGTTGGATCGAGGAGAACAGAGCCAGCAAGAGACTGAATGATTTCTGAAGTGTGTTTGGAATAATTAGGCCAGTAATGAGGAGTGTTAAGGTCATGCATGGGGTCCAATACATAAATGATCTAATAGATACATATTATTGAAAAATTGTGAATGCTTAAAAATTTAAATGAGTAGAATAATTAAGCCAGAATGACAAACATGTATGGAGGTCTACACATGATCTTGTCACAGATCTCTGAACTCAAACACTCTCATTGCAAAGCCTTGCACCTTCCAAGTGCTTGCGCTTATGCCACTATTTCATAACCTGTTTATAACCTGTTCTTGTATTGACTAGTATTGGCTTTGCTAGCCGTCGCATGTGTATAGCCTTTTGTTTAGCAGTCCCTTAATCGTAGTGTTGATTGTGAACTGTAGACTTGTTTAAGTCTAGGCCTAAACTGGGTCTGTCCGGTCCTGATAATAGCGTTAATACCTTCTAGTCTTGTTACTTTTAGTTTATCTCAACATTCTTGCCTGTTTATGTTTATTATATCTGTTACTTAGATTCCATTAGCTTTTGAGTTCGCTATGTTCAGTTTTGTTTTAACGTTTTTTTTGTTCACTCCTTGCCACGGCGATAAGCGCCACGCGCCTACTGTTTGTGTTTGTGTTTCCTTGTCTCGTGATGTAATTGTCCCCACCTGCATCTCATTTGTCTGTAATTAGTAGTGTTTAAGAAGCCCTCCTGTTTGTTCCTGAATGTTTAATGTTACGTGTAGTGTATGTTTATGTCTAGTGTTAAGAATAAATGTACGCTGCGGTGGCGCTGCTTGTAGCACAGCGGAAGCTCGCCCCTTCGGCTGCGCATCCAAGCCAGCGACAGCCACTGCCTGCCAGCCTCCCGATCGCACCGCCGTGCCGGAAGCAGCTGCCGCCGCCGATATCCGTGGTGCCCAGTTGAGCCACTGGAGAGAGATGTTAACACGGCTTGCGCCTGTGTCCTGCCTGCGCCGCTACACAGTTTCAGTTGGCCTTGCTTTAGTTTCTGTTCAGTTGTGTTTAATCTTTGTTCTATTTCTTGTTTTTTTTTAAATCTTTTAATAAAGCTAGCATCTATCCAGCTCTGGGTCTGATCCTCGTCACAGATATAATAGATGCATTATATAATAAATGCAATAGATACAGAAGTATGATACAAGAGAACAAGACAGCAATACTCGTGTAAAATTTTAAGTAATTAAAAACAAAAGAAAGAGTCACTTCACTTCATTGATTATGCTCCTAACACACAGCATTAATTGTTGTCTCTTAATGACCAACATCTGGACTCAATTAGCACGATTATGTTCTACTGTTGCTACTGCATTCAGTAAATAATAACGAGCTCTATGACTTTTGTTAGTAAAGAATGATGTAACCTTGTTTGAGTAATATAATTCGAACAAACTTTAGCAGTTCTTTTTTTTATAACTGATAACATAAAAACAGCTTGGGGCTCAGACTTTTGGAAACTTTGTCATCAGTAGCTGGTTGTATTGTGTACCTGTATTGGTTACTCCTTCAGACCCTGAACTTGTAGCATCGGTTTTACCATATAAATGTTAGTTTCTGCATCGTTTACATTCTGGACATAGTTAAGGTTTTTGAGAGGTCGCACTGTCCTCTTTGAAGAAACTCCAGAAGGACCTTTTTGGCCCTTTGTCATCTGGACCTGGTGCTCTTTCCTCTTGGTGTTCAGGTCCATTAAGTTAACTTTTTGTTCCTCCTGAACTGAATTGAAACACTGTATTTCCTTGAATAACCCAAATATGGGCTGGGTGCTTATTGTCTTGAGTTTCAGGCCCAGTGTTTTGAAAGAATTCTTCCGTGTCCTCCATAATAATCAGCGTTGCAGATTACTGGTGCGTTCACATTGTTCACAGCAGGTGGCAGAAGAAAGTGGGAGCATTAGATGCGAAATTGTCGAAATTGCTCTCACTCACTCTCTCTCTCTTTTCCAGAACACTGAGCAAGACAATGTGGTGAATTTGACTTCCACAATTCTCTTAAAATAGGCAAATGCATTTGTGTCTTGAGTGCATGGCTCCTAAAGCATGGTGGCTTTTTTCTGTCTTCTGAGAGTACAATATCCCTCATGTTTAAAATAATAGATCTACTAGTATGCTATAAAAGAACATGTCATATTTTGATCAGTTGTCTTTAACTGTGAAGTGGGAGTTATCTAACTGAAAACAGCTTTTCTAGCGTCAGAAAAAGACAGACAGGTGGTTTTTGCTTGGTTGCCATTACACTCATAAAAAAAGTTTTTGGACTAACGTAATTACTGTATATTGTGTGATAAATTTCCACATAAAATATTTAAATTACTCTAACAAATTATTTGATTCTGGTTGGATGTTCGATGCAATACATTTATGTTGATCTTATTTGATATTAATATGTGCAGATAAAAACATGTATAATTTAAGCTACTTAAACATATTTAGTTTGCATTAAACAAATGAATGCCCCAAATCCTTTTTATGAGTGTACAATCAATAATACTACAAGAAAATATGGGCAGTAGGAGCGCAGCACTTAAGGTCCTACAACCAGAAAGTTCACATCCCAGGACTGCCAAAAAAAACCAACAACTATATGCTCAGGTTATATTTTGTCTCATGTTTTAAGAGTCATTTTGGATAAAAGCATCTGCAAAATAAATAAGATATATTTATTAAAAATAATTAAATAATAAATAATATATTTCACAGCCTGAGATGGCACTTTTTGCACTTAAACTTACACCATCTTAGCAAGTCCTTAAAGGGTTGACTTCTTAATCCCCCAGGATTCGTCGGCGGGTCCAGACTTACATTCCTCACTTTTATAACTACGGACCTTTCCTATTACTTTCAATATAGTTACTGAATAATTCATTACTGATTTAAGATGAATAACAAAATAATAAGCTGAGACTTAAGGGGTTAAAGATCATTTTTCTATTATTTCAAAATGTTAAGCATATATAGAGGGCCCTATTAATTAGTGATGGGAGTTCTGGCTCCTTTTGGCTCAGCTCACCAATAAGAGTCGACTCTTTTTTAACACTGGTCAAAGTTGTTGGTCTTTGCCTATCTGTCACTTAAATTGTTCTATAAAATCTTACTCTACTTGCTTCTTACGCTTGATGTTTCTTTGTATTATTTTCCTGGCTGGGTCTTAGGGCTTAGAGCATTCAGGGATAGAGTTTGATTGAAAAATTATGTATAATAGATGTTGATAAAAATAGATAATTAATCTGGTAATCTTTTAACCTAAAGAATAAATAACACAGTTACATGGTTACAAATTCGTAAAAAATTGCATGAGTCAATTCAAGTTATGAATGGTGGGCGAAGTTAGCTACTTCATTTGTACAAAACATTTGTAGAAATTTTATGTAAGGTTGGGTTCATAAAAGGGAACAGAATGCTAAACAGGGTTTTAAAAAATATGTAAGAAATCTCTTTCAAAAACTTTTTTTTTGTAAACTGATCGAGTAAGTAGTAATCCCAGCAATTAATCTCTCAATCAATCAGAAAGAAAACACCAGGATCAGGCAGGTGGGAAGTAGGAAGGAAGCTATTGAAGATGTTATGACCTAGTCACTGGCTTTTGTGATGGGATTTCACTAAAGTAGAGGGCATGCCGTTGTGTGTATGTGTTCTTTCTCTCTCCTGCTCTGTGTTTAATAGGTCTGATGGGCACAAGTGTTTTGTTTTTTTCTTGTTTTTTATGTTTGGGCAGTTTGGTTTTTGTCAGTTGTACATTCCTTTTCATGATTGGTGAGTTAGAATTTGGGAGGTTATCTTCCAGTTTGTTTTTTAGAAATAAATAAACAATACAATAAGTTGCATAATTTGTTTAATGTATTGCTTGGACATGCATCAACATTAATTCATTTGGCAAATGCTTTTATCCAAAACAACTTGCAACTTAGGCAGAACACAATTCAACATAAATGTAATGGAGGAAGGCATAATTATCTCGTGTACTGTAAGAAAAGTCTTCCAGCTTACACATCTCCCCAGTGACTCCTGTTGTTGTACCAACTCTGCTGCCTGATAGAGTGTGTTCTGGCTTGGGTTCAGGGTTTTATAAGGGCAGTGTGTACGTGGACACGATGGAGAGTGTATGCAAGACTGAGTCAATCCTGTACCAATACTAATACACTCAGGCCAGCCATTCTATTACACTGGGGGATTTAAAACACATTGGAACTCAACCGCTAAAACTGAGCTTGTAGTGGAATCTCAATATAATTGGTTATATAATTATATATATACAACTTTATAATTGGTTGTGAATGGTGTGCAGATATGTGTGTGGTTCAGGAGGCATGTACATACAGAAGTGTCTGAGTCCGAGTCAAATACCCAAATCAATAGCCAAATCAAGATTATATAATTGTCTAGTAAATTAATAACAAAGTTTTAAAAACTGTTCTCAGTGACTTATGTGTATAATTGAGTTTTGATATAAAATTGTCACGGTTTGGTTCCGGGGTGAGGACACATGCACAAAGTCGCTTTCGATAAACAACATATTTATTTCACTCAGGCACGGTTTAAACATACAAAACTAAGCACACCGCAAATACAGGACGGACACAGGCGGGTATTTAAACACTTAGAAATCAAAGAACTAACAAGGAACAGCTGGGAACACTTAACATGACTCACGTGACACAGACGAGGGAACACAACATAAACAAACGCGCATG
>JAOUQW010010567.1:0-12385 GCA_028565825.1 Olivaichthys viedmensis
GAAGCTTTGCACACTCTTGGCATCTTCTCAACCAGCTTCATGAGGGAGCCTCACCCAGGAGGCTTTTCTTAAACTTCTCAAATAGGCCGAACCACTTGTTGTTCTGCTTCTCCTAACACAATGAAAAAAAAATGTGTCCAAACTTTTGACTGGTAGTGTATATTTAGAAAATATATTTATTTATTTTTAAATCATCATATCAGCTTCCACTTTTGAGGGGGATTTAATGATAATGGATTTATTTTTTAAAAACCTTTAAAATATGACAATATGACTTGAGTTATCTAATTTAGTAAATATTAGCACATCAAAATCTAATTCAAATTTTCTTGTGCATGATTACAAGTGATATGATGATAATTGTGTGAAATAGGGTCATGGTGTTAAATCGCTCAAAGCCAGTGGTTCTATAAGTGCCGAGGAGCATTTCTGAAACAGCTGTTTGAGTTCTGTCTCTTTTCAGAGCAATGCCTGAGGATGACTACGAAATCCGTGTCAAAGTGGACGGTGTTCCCATTCCCTCTAGTGGAATATGTAATGGGAATGAATGGAATTATTGGTGTTTGTTTTATGTAAGTTACATTCCTACAGTCTTGTTTTTGAATGTAGCTGAGGCTGACTATTTTATACCTTATAGTACACATACTGTATGTTTGTGATGAATGTTCATAAATGCTTGTTGTGCTTTCACAGACTCGTTGGTACAGCACACCCACCATCCAAAAAATCACCCCAGTGACTAGTCTTCCAGGTGCATTTTTTATCGAGGCTACATAACTCATTTGTAATCATATAAACCGGATTAACTGATTTAGATATTTTTTGACAAATTAATTTATAATTGTATTCTTCTTTGTCAAATATATAGGCACTGTAGTTCAACTCCGGGGGAGACTTTTTACTGATGTCTATGGCAGCAACACTGCCAAAAGCTCCAATGAGCGTGATGTGAGATTTCTGAGGTATTGAAATATTATCTGATTTATAATACTTATATATTATACTTTATATAATTCTATATACTGCGATTGAGAATTAAGTACATTTTAAGTAATATCACAATTAATTTAACAATTATTTTTCTTCACATTTGACAATATATTATGTTTCATTTTGTCTGTAACGTTTTATATACTGCAGAGCATATATGGGGGGAATGCCATGTGATCTTTTGAAACCCAACTCAGACGAACTGTGAGTATACATCATTTGAGTTTAAAGTCAAATTGAATACGTTTATTTCAGTATTCATCATGTGGTTGCCTGTTTTTCCTCAGGTATGGTTTAACTTTGGACTCTGCGACCAGCAACTGGGGATACATGAGCTGTAAAATGACGGGAACTTATGTGGGTGAGGGAATGGATTGGTCATTTGTGTTTTGTTGCCAGCGTGTCCACTCACATGTTTCCATTTGATCAGGATTTGATATGTAGTGGATTCACCTGATGTTCTCTTTGTCCCTGCTAGGACATCACAACCTTAGCTACATTCTTGACAGTGAATTTGGAAGGTCAGTAAAGTACTAAAAGCTTAATGCATATTTGCACAGTGAAAGACCAATACATCTATTGTACATCAAAATAACTGAGAGGAAAATCCAAACATGTTCTATGTTCCAGGAGTTTGCCAGACTATGAAGTCTACTGTGTGTCAGCACTGAACAAGCTTGCCATGTTCCAAACCTATGCAGGTATTGAAATGGATTGAAAATGTATGTCGTATGTTGAATGAACGCCACACTGATTATCTGTCTAATGTCTAACTGCATTGTATTTCCTATTTCCTATGTATCATTTGTATTTATTCCTCACTTTTACTACTGTTGCTGGCAACACCTGAACAAGCACATATTCCAATGCATCTGGTTTACATGACAAATAGAAATCTTGAAACTTGAAACTTGAATCACTGTATGGTGAAGAAGGATGTTGAAGATTATAGGCTGTCACTAATCAGGACTGTTTCTTGCAGAGGTCACTGGAGTATACCCTTCTGAGGGAAGTATGCTCGGTGGCACATTGCTAACAATTCAGGGGAACTACTTTGATCAGACAGACTATCCAGCAAAGGTTTTACTGGGAGGTATCAGTCGGCTTTTCATTTCTTTATTTTGAGATAAACTTTCGAATTTAAATAAAAGTTTCAGCGCCCTGAGTTCTATATAGGGTTTTGATGCTGCATGAAAGCGTTATTGAAGAGTCACTAGTTCACAATGGCTGTTTGCTTTTTCTTTTTTCAAGGTCGTGAGTGCAGGGTACAGAGTGTGACAGATGAGACAATTGTATGCAAAACACCAGGGTATGAATGGAGCAACATGACTGCGTTTCCAGGTAAAACTTAGCTTGATCACTGTTCTCGCATTTCTGCTACGGTCTTTTGTTATAAATAGGCGTGATAAATAGGCAAACTAGACCAAAAGAGCATTTCACAATGTCTCTGCAACTGCATTGTTGTCGCATGTGGTGTCTCCAATGAGCCGATAATAGTCTGTGAACCTAGTGATAACAATCATAAGCTTGTGCACACTGAATGGTGTCACGCACCTATGTTCTCATGATGAATTGGCAACTCAAACAAATCCTTGAATATTTATTTAGAACAGGATTTATATATATATATTTTTAATATATATATTATTCTGAGTGTCTATTTACACCTGGTTGAAAATAACATTGGCCAGCTACAGTATTTGCACCCTTAAACACACACACAAAAAAGAATTGGGTGCAAATAGTATACATTTCTATTTTTACCTGGGTGCAGTAGTCTCTGGCAATTTTATTTCTGATATATTATTTCTGACATTATTCACACATAAATTAGTTGGTAATGAGAATTTGTATCTTATTTGCAGGTGGCAGGGGATTTAAAATGGAGATGTGGAAAAATACCAACGTACAGCTCTTAGAGAATGTTCTAAACTTTAACTCCAGTCAGCCTGGGTACTCTGTCCAGTGGGTGGACTCTCTGTCCTACATGTGGCCCCCAGAAATTGACTACTTTGTGGCTCGATTAAGTGGCTTCTTTGTTCCTCTGGAGACTGACAACTACTATTTCATGGTCAAGGCAGATGACCGAGTTCAACTGTATTTCAGTAAGACTGGTTGCCCACAAGATAAGGTACTTCATGGACAGTTTAGCAAAATCAGCAAGACATTTTAAATTGTGATAAGAAAACACAAGGGCCAAGGGAATTTTCCTCATTACATCCTGTGTAGTAAGGATCTTTGTATTGGCTCTGCTTGTCCTGTTACATTGTAAGTTATTTATATTACTGGCTAATTGATAGTTGGATGGTTCATGCCATGACTTGGGATCATATCAGAATAGGAAGTAACATTACATATTAATGTTTATAATTTAAAATATTTTAGTATTTAAGTTTTAATAGAAAATGTATTAGTTGGCCCCTTGCATTCATGTCGGTACATATGAACTATGATTGTCTTTAAACAATAATGAGTCACATTGTCATACGTTTCAGAATTTGGTAAATGTAATCTAATGGTCTGATTTCCTCCCACAAGGTCAAGATTGCATATATGAATCAGTGGTCCCCCAATTTCTACATCAGTCCAACCCAGAAGTCTGAAGTCATGCGCCTGGAAAGCGGAAAGCCGTAAGTGGTACTCAGTTTCTTTTATATATATATATATATATATATATAAACGGGGTTGCCAGTTCTTTAGGGACCCCTACCTTGTAGCTAAACTAATTGGGCATTTTCATCAGAATCAGAACCAGAATCTGTTTTATTGCCAGGTATGTTACGCATACGAGGAATAATGTTTTGGTGTGTGCACATGTAACATACTAAACAGACAACACTGGACAAATTACAAGCATGTAAGAGGTACAATAAATAGATAAGGGAGAAATAGATATGGTGGTAAAACTAACCTAAAATATACAGGATAAATAGTGTATGCTACAGAGGAAGTACAATGGAAGAGCGGTATGAAACTATATTGAATATGTACATATGTGCAAGATGTGCAAGATTTAAGAGACTTCTACAGTATTAAATACAGTATAGTACTAAGTGATATTGGCATTGTGCAATAATAAAGTGATTTGTACATTTGTACTGATGATACAATTGTGCAGAATATGAAGAGGGGTACTGAGTTTCAGGCTAAAGTGTCAAGTGTCCGCTGTGGTTGATGAGGACAGCAGATCTGGGGAACCGTAGGCTCAAGTACACCGTATACAATTACTGACTGCAGTCCACATGTTGCTATGAACAGTTTGTCACTTTGTAGGTCCTTTAACTCCATCCATCAATGGAAAGGGACCACCATAGGTACCACTGCTGACCAGATGTTATTTGGGTGGTAGACCATTCTCAGCACAACAGTGACACTGAACTGGTACACTCTAGAACCCTTAAGGGTTCTTCGGCCTGTCCCTCTGGGGAAGCCCTTAAAGGTTCTATATAGAACCCTACATCAGAGTGTTTCCCGAGCAGAGATGGTTCCAAGTAGAACCCCTTTAAGAAGCAAAGAACTAATAACTCATAACCCTTGAGCAACCCTTTTTGTAGTGACATGTTAGTGCGTGTGGCAGCAGCATTGCTGGGATTTTGGTGAATCTGATAAAATTACCAATGAGTCTAGGTACAAGGCAGACATACCTAATAAACTGGCCATTCAGTGTATATATTTGATGATACATTTGTTTCTACCTTGTATGCTTCCTCAAATGTGAATATATGTTTTTTCCTTATTGTTATTAATGTTAACTGCTTTACTCAAACATATTTATCCAGGTACTACATTGAGATCCTATTCCAAGATTATGGAATGGTAGCGTCAGTCGATGTAGGAGTTTACCAAGAGAGAAGCCTCTTTACTGCTCAGCAGACTAAAGATGGGGTTAATGAGAAGCAGGTTATAAATGCCAGCTATAGCGTGCTGGATGAGAAGCAGGTTTGTCATAGAGATAAAGTGTAAGATGCTTTTACATGGTTTTCATGCTTATAACGTTTTAGATTGTTTGGTTCCAAATCACCTTCATACAGTAAACTTATTTCAGTAATGAGATGTAATTAAATAATGCTGTGCATGCTTGATTTAATCATTGTCATTTTGTGGTCTTAGGTTATTAGTTTTGAGGGCTGGAGCTCAGCTACACCAGTCCAGGAGGTGCAAATTGTGACTATCAACAGTAGCTGCTTTTCTCTGGGCAGCTGTGACTATACCTACTATGGTCTAATCTATGGAGCCCACAGAACAGGTTTAGTTAAAACTTTGTGGTGTAACTTGATAGCATTGGTGAATAGTCTAAAAGACCTGTAATCAAGTGTACCTTTAGAACCAGCATCCATTTTCACCATAGTCATATTTCAGTATTATGCTGACACGACTGACACAATCCTGCATCCTGCGACAGGGCCAATCCCTGTCAGTGCACCTGCTCAGGTGTTGCAGACTGAACTGAATGCTCTCTGGACCATCAAACCAGACACGGTCACTGTCACAAAGCAGCAGCTGGACAAACAGTCAGAGTACTCCATCACTTTCAATTCTTGCAGAGGTAAGAAAATAAATGTCACCTTGGAATGAGTCAGCAGTCTCTTTATGTAATCGTGGATAAACCTGAACAAATCAATTTTAGCTTGTGGAAATGGTCTATGCATATCAAAATCACTAAGATTACTCATGATTTATACCATACATAGATGTGCTAAAAACAATACAAAGTGTGTTATTTTGTAACACACCTGTATGTCTAGTTAAGCACAACTCATTTTGTTTTACTTTTATACAAAAAACATCAAAAAGCAGTCATGTATATGTGAGAGTGCTCTATCGACAGTCCAGCAGTGATTGGATGATGGTTTAACACATGAAGTGCTGCCAATTGTGTACACAATAGATTAAATTAAATTAAATTCTACACAATATGACACAAAATGTGTTAAAATAGTGATAACACAAAAAGTCTGTTGTTAATTAACACATCATTTTTGAGAGCGTAGATTTATTGTTCAGACATTTTGCTATGACATTTGAAGCAATTGTAGGCAATTAGCTTTGCCTATTTTTATATTTCTTAAAATAGCCATTTCCCTTAATAACAACTTTAAACATAAGCCATATGGTTAACAAGTTTAATCAGAAATCCATCAATCATTTCTTTCATTTTCCTTTGAATGTTTTGAATGCAATTCACTCATGATTATTGTCTTACATAAAATCATTTTAATCAAGTATAGACCATTCTAATGATACATCAAAATATGTAAAGCACACATATTTTGACTCCATAGGTGAAAACTGTGAGTACATTTAAGTATTTACACTCACATTTTTGACCTAAAATCTAATATTTTGTAAGACACTGTAGTTTCTCCAAAGCCAAGACATTGTCTTCTTGTCAGGTGATTTTAATGAGCTTCAATACTGGACAATTGGAGCAGACGTGAACATCACCGTCATGGAAAACACCAAAGGAAGAGCTGATCTGAAGAATTTTACACTTCTCTGGGGAGGCATCCCATCCAGCCCTCTGCCTTACAATGCATCAGTGACTGAGGTCTTTAACTGTTCTTGTGCTGGTATTTGGTGTAATAGAGAGACATTAATTTTTATCCTGGACTAAACATTTCTTTAACAGCACAACATCATACTTTCCCTGCAATACCATTGACATATGTTATTTGTCATGCTATAAAATATGGAAGATCTGACCTTTTGTTATATGCATCCTGTGGGATATTCCTATTTCTAATGTAAATAAATGTTTATTTTATTTTTTTACACCTATAGGTGACGTCTGCACTGATGGCCATGGTGTCTGCTGAATGTCCTAAGGAGCTTTTAAATGTGGAAAATTCTGATGTTAAATATTTCAGAGACTATGAAACTAACATCGCAGGGGTAAGCACATGCAAACATAAAACTAATTAAACCCAAATCCTTGCAGCTCTGTAGGTTTTAGCATCAGACTCTTAAAAGTTTCAAAAAGAACAGATTAAAGAAAACCATATCATAAGTATATTGAAGGTAAAACTTACTTAATATTAAGATATTAAGAGCTGCAGGTCTCAGAAATGTTCTTCGGTCTTCTTTTGAAGGAAACAAACATTGGGCTTTTAAGGCATTTCCCACCTTTTCAGTTCACAGGTGATGTGAGCAGCAGAAGGATCGAGGTCAATGACATAGAGCCCTTCTGTGGACGTTGGTCTCTGATGAACCCATCCATTCTGTTTAAATCAGATGACGTGACTGTGTCTGGAGCAACCTATGACCCTGTGTCACTTCAGCAGCACGGCACAGTAAGCACCCGTCACTGTGTATTCTGAAATAATGCAATTTAGGCAAAATGCACAAAATGTACTTGACTGCTGTAACCAGTTCAAAATGTTTAGGTTCTAATCCGGTCTGTGCTGTCGGTGGTCAGTGGTCCTCTAAAATGCAGCTTACCTTTAATATGTGTTCGGTCTTAACTCTATCTGAAAGAAATGTATTAAGTTCAAATGTTGTATATGTTCATAATTACACTTCTATGTCATTTTCATGTTGTTGTTTTTTTTTCCTAGCTTTGCTTCGCATACAGAGGCTACCCAAAGAATGGATTAGAAATGGTGTTTACATACCAGAATAGTACAGGAGCCATCTGCAAAAATACCACTGTAATCCCTGTATTGTTTGAGCCAGGGAATGTGTAAGTTTGAACTGCAGCACCCATAAAAGACCTCACACTCAGTTTGACCTAAAAAGAAAAAATAGCAGAAGCAATATAAACTGTAAATACTGACCAGTTGATTAATGTAATTTGATGTTTCTTCTTTTTTTAAGCACTGATAAATTTTTATCTTGTTCTTTGAGTCCACTGTTGTCTATAGTAATGCAATATGCTATGTTTGTTTGCAGATGGAAATATATGTGTGTAGAGCTTTTATCTGACTTGCAGACAAACTACCCAGGCAGTAACTACAAACTCCTGAGACTGAATCTGTACAGAGACACAGGGGATTACTACATAGACATAGTTCAGCTCGGGAAAACAGCCACCATGGACAACCCCAATGGTGCTTGAAATGTTCTTGCTTTCACAGAAAATGTCCAAAAATGCAGCCCGAATAGTTAAAACAAAAATATGGCATGATACTTTTTTAATACATAGAGGCCAGTAATTTTGTACATTTGTTTACCTGCATACTTAATCTCCTTATCCATGTGTTTGCTTTTAGCTGCTATTCTGAGGAGAAGACCTCCAGCTCTGGCTGATTCTGGTCACTTTGTTGAACGTCTCTCAGTGCAGAAGCTGACCAATGCATCTAATGTCAGTTATGAGATCACCGCCTCTCCATACAACTGTGCTTTTGATTTCCCTCTAATAGAGGTTGGCTTCCTGCAGGTATGAGAGTCAACATGTTTGTCTTTGGAGGGTAATTCAATTATATTAAAACCCACATACACATGCACATCTCAATCTTAAGCATTTTAACAACACAAAAATCTGTCTGTATGGGTTTAATATACTCAGTTCACTTAGGTCACATTTGGAAGACCTTTTCTTTCTGAATTCTAAGAGAAAAAGACAGGCACTCCACACATAAATATCATGTATTATCTCTGATCATTCCTCAATGGTAGGCAGTTCTGGTCTTAACAATTTTCTTTTGATAACCAAGGAATATAAGTATCAATTTCTCATCGTTGTAGTCCCACATTTTGATTAAAATTTCACCCAAATAAACTCGAAAAATGGTATATCAACACCAGAAAATACTTTCTTGTGAATCTCCTTCCAGTAGGGAACTAGAGCTGAGGAATCCCAGAAAAAGTGGTAGCGATTGCCCTCATTTTCACCACACAATCTCAAGCATCTTGTTCCATTCATCCACTGCTGTTTTTGAAGAGGCGTGACAAAAAAACGTCCAATGTTTTTCCAACAAAATTCTCTTCATGCATTTGAGCTAGCTGTTTTCCATTGTAGTTGACAAAGTTTTCCCCAGACCTTCTCCAAAATTGTTACTGAATTACCCTCCTTTTGCGCAGTGGTTGCTCAGTGGTTAGGGCTCTGGGCTACTGATCAGAAGGTTGTGAGTTTAAGCCTTGGCATTGGCAAGCTGCCACTGTTGGGCCCTTGAGCAAGGCCCTTAACCTTCTCCGCTCTAGGGGTGCCATATCATGGCTGACGCTGCACTCTGTCCCCAGCTTACTCAAGCTAGGATATGCAATGATAAGCATTTCACTGTACTATATGTAACAAAAAAGTCTTTCTTTTTTTGTCATTTCTCTAATTTCTTAGACTTTCACATTTGACCTGTAGATGCCTCACACCTTTTGACAAAGAATAAATATAATTACATAAAGATCTTTCAGGCATCCTGAAGTAATTTACCAAGATGTAGTTGCTAAAAACCAGCAATCAAGAGACTAGAAAATGGAAGCTTGAGGCCATAAAAAAAAAAGAAAAAAAGGAATCAATAGAAAATGTATAGTGTTCAAAATTAGTAATCCACATGTTTCAGCTAACAATTTATTTTTGTTAAAATCCTCAAGAAAACAACCACCCAGAGTGAGGACGTGCTGGTGCTGGCCCAGGACACTGCCACTGTCAGAGTGACACGCTTGCAAAGAGCCAGTCCTCCTCTCACCGGCACCTTCAGTGTGGCGATATTTGGCCAGAAGGTGGAAGGTCAGCTTATACTGCCTGCGTTTCTCTTTAAGGAATTGTGATTGTTGGTTTGTTGTCTTTTATTGCTGTTTCCAGGCTTGTGTGCATCCATGGTATGTAATACATAACCACACTAAACTATTAGCCTTGTAATGAACTGTAAGTGTGCTCTGTTAATAAATACTATAAATACTAACACTCTCATCAACCAAGCCTCACAAATTCCCTTTTGAATAAATATAATTTAAAGTAAAAGCAGAATTCTTTTTGGGATTTGCCATGTCCCGTTTTGGTCATGTGTGTCGTAGGTCTGCCTGTGGACATCAGTGCAGAGGACCTGAAATATGCTCTGCAAGGCATTCCAGACCTGGGCCAGCTGAGTGTGAGTAAGACAGGGAACTGCAAAGGCTGCCTATGGACGATTGATTGGCTCACAGTGCCAGGAAGCCAGCCCCTACTGCAGGTGAAACACCATCAGCTAATGTGAAGTGTGGTATTACAACTGTAATAATAGTACAGTTGTAAGGATATAAACCCAATATATTTTAATTTCAATTATTATCAATATAAACAATACTAATAGATATAGACATGCAAAAGACCTTCACATGCAAGAGGATCCCCCTGATGGCAAGTGAATGTAAGTAAGAGATAAATGTGAATGCGACAGGGACTAAATTTAATATATTTTATTTAAATTTTTAATATGTTTATATTTGGGTCAAAGCAAAGAAAATAAAAACGTAATATTCTTTAAAAATATGCTAAATTTGTACTTTTATTGTTACTTTTCATTAATATTTTTTTAATTTGATGTTAGTGGGCCATTATGGCAAATGACAATTTTGCACTTCTGTAAATACCTCTATGAGACAGCAGAGAAATAAGAGTGGAATGATATCATATAATATTTGTGCATACTAATAATTTTCTGTAAAATAAACAAACATTGGACACAAAAAAGATACATCTCAAATTTGACCCATTTTTAACACTTCTGTTTCACTTTGTTTTTGTCAGCTCAAAATGACCTGAACATTATCTTTGTAATATAAATATGAAATTTTAGATAATTTTTATTAGCGTTCCATTTAAAAGGGTCATTTTGACCTGAACAGAACCTAATGGTTAAGGAATTTAGACTTCATGTCACTGATATTTCATTCCGATGTAGGGGTTCAAAATATATACCCTATTATACTAGCACTAGTTCATTCATTAACTCATTTGTTTTTTGCCATTTTTTCCTTCCTGAAAATGACTGTATTTGAGGTAATGTCCTGAATATAAAATGATAATTGATCTTATGAATGCGTTTTTGTTTTGCGATTTCTTTACTAGATCAACGACTCTTCTGTAGTGGGTGTGAACCCCTCTGTGACAGCACAGGTTAAGAATCAAGGAGGACTTTTCAGGCAAAGCATTATGGGAGATTTCCTGCGTGTGCCTACAAATAAGACACAGGTATTACTCCTGTAACTCCTGTAATTCAGTGATAGACCAATCTGATGTTTCAGTATGATGTCAAGATTGACTATTTGTGAGAATTTGCACAAGGCAAGCTATATGTAGAGTTAAGGACTAAAAAGGTTAGAATGAGGGGGCAGGGTTATAGCAGTTATAGATTTTCTTGCAAAGTCATTCTTATGAAATCCAACAAAATTGCAGATTAAAATTTGCATGAATTTTGTGTGAGATCAGGTTGGATTTGAGCCTGGCACATATTTATGTTGCGTGGGGTGTTTCATTCAAGACTGTGTTCAATTTACGCATTCATGCATCAGTGGAATTGGTGTCTATCAGTGTCACTTGTGTTATTTGTGCTATGTGTACAATTTGTGGTATGTGGGGGATTATGAGTGAACTTCTTAAATGATTTTGTTAGTGTGCTTGCAACTTTTTTTTAGCATGTCTGACAAGAAAGGGCTTCTAGAGATCTTGTGAAACATATACTGTACGTTTTGATCAACAAGAAGTAAAAAAGTACAAATTGTACTGTGTTAGAACACAGTAAGACAACAACAGAGCTAAACAAATGTTTAATGTCTTTTTAGGTACAAGTTTTTATCAACGGCATCCCTTCGAAGTGTTCAGGTGACTGTGGCTTTACCTGGAATGAGACCAAGACCCCGAATGTGACAGGGATCTCCCCAACGCAAGGTAGAACGCATGATCTAATTTCATGATGCAAGCTGTGACTGTCATTTCAGTTATGGATCAGTGTAAATGATGAATTCTCTTTCTGGCCAATGTCTTTTAGGAGCCAGTTCTCTAGGAACCGTTCTCACCATTTCAGGATCTGGATTTGCTGACGGAAATGCTAAGGTGCTGATTGGAAATGTCCAATGCTCAATTCTCCAGGTTACAGGAAAGTTAAAGCCTATTGTAGCTGCCAAGTCAAGTGGTTGTTTATGTTGTTTATAAGCCAATGCAGGGATTTAATCAACTGTCTGTTTGTGTTTCAGATACTTTGCTGAACTGTAGTGTAGGCCCTGCAAGTGCTGGATTATATCCAGTCACTGTAAGTTTCCCCAAATTGGGTGATGCTTGCTGTAAAGGTGGCAACGTCTTCAACTTCACTTACCAGATGGGAGTGACCTCCATAGCGCCCACTGCAGGCAGTGTTACTGGTAAACTGGTCATGTCCTATGTGAAAGAGGACTTTTGACCTGCAGAAATTTTTTAAATTTCTTATTTCATTTCCATTCTATGTTTATTGTTATGCACCAACATACCACAGCAAATTCCTTGTAT
>JAOUQW010010677.1:0-12379 GCA_028565825.1 Olivaichthys viedmensis
GTGAAATTGATTCTTCGCATATCCCAGCATGTTGGTAAGCTGGGGTCAGAGCGTAGGGTCAGCCATGATACAGCGCCACTGGAGCGCTCCTGTTCCTTCACAACAGTTAACTTCTACTGCTCTACATTTTATCTCCAAATACCTGCACTCATGTAGGAGAATGCACAGTACTGTGCAAAAGTCAGAGACCACCATTTTGTTTATTCAGTTTTCGATCAAATACCCATTCAGTACTTATACTTATTGTTAATTATTTGGTGGCAAACAATAATGATGGGAAAATGTACAGTATATTCATTTCCATTTTCAGTCAAACAGCCATACGGTACACATTATTACCTTTAGTAATCCTGTAAATGTGAATTTAATATACTATTACACAGAAGCCTCCAACACTAAGTATAATAGTTTTATCACTTGTTTATGCAAACAAACTGCACTTGCATTAAACATGTGTAACGTACTGGTTTAATGAAATTGGATGAATGGAATTAGCAACAGGGTGAAACAAAAATTCAATATTACACATTAAATATTTACAGATTTCATACTGAACTTGGTGTTGAAGACTTTTGTGTGATTTTTCAGTTAAATACATTTTCCCATCTTTATTGTTTACCACCAAATCATTAACAAGAAATACTGAATGAACATTCTATTAAAAACTGAATAAACAGAAGCATGCTCTCTGACTTTTGTACAGACCTGTATAGATCAGCTTACTGTTTATTTCCTGACAGGCGGCTCAAGTGGATGATCCTAAGAAATTCACGATAACCACTGCTTTAGTGCGTGTGGTGGCACAGAATGATTTCCCTCCGTACTTCAACAAGACTACCTATAAGGGCTTTGTCATTGAGAGTTTCAGCCCTGTTAGTCTCGTCTCCACTTACGGGAACCAGATCCTCATCGTCCAAGTCACAGACGGAGACTTCAGAGATGTACGGTGATGAAACTTTTCCCTTTTGATTACATGCAGCATTAAATACACGAATATTCCATAGCCAGCCCCTATTTTCAATATATTGTCACTGTTGCATATGTGTTTCTCAGCATGAGCCATTTTACAACCCTCTTCAGGGAGTCAACCCCAAAATCACCTATGCTCTTCACCCCGTGGCCTCCAGTACCAAACTGTACCACATCACCAAGGACGGCATTCTGATAGCGAAGACAAATTACCTCCAGGCCTTCGACAGACACATCCTCGAGGTGACTATAACTTCAGAACATATTAATACACAGTCAGATATAAAGTTTGAGTCAGTCAGATATAAAGCAGAATGTTTCCCTGGAATTGTACTTGATCACACTACAAGGCAAGGCACGTTTATTTATATAGCACAACTTTATGCACAAGGCAATTCAGAGTGCTTTGCAAAGAATGAAAAATTATTTTCATTAATAAAATAAAAATCGGAAAAAGATTGAAAACAAAGATTAAAATTAGGAATAAAGTAAAAGAAATAGGAATTGAATAATAAAGTACTATTGTTTATAATTTATTTACTGTTTAATTTATTGCTGCTATGGACCACACCTTATTGACAATCTCGAGTATGATCACTTGCCACTTTATCACTGATGTCACTTTTAGCACTTTTTAGTACTACATAAACCAGCATTCAAAAGTGTGGCATCACGTGTCGTCATATTTTTTGAACAGTCATTATTCTACTCACTAAACTCTTCTACAATGTAGTAGGTTTTGTTTGGTATTTAAAGTATTTTGGGGAAAAAGTTATTTAAAAGTTATTCTTTTAATCTATTTAGGTTTTAAATCATTTGCATAAACACTAGAATCATATTACAATCATTTTATAGATGGATTTGAAACTAAATGGAGTTTATATTACTGAAAACACTGATTCCACACTTTTGAACGCTGGTGTATTTACTTATTGCCTGTAACTCTCTTTTGTGCTTGTAAGATTTGATGTGTCTGGTTTTGCTGCTGTGACAAAACAATTTTCCTCAGGGATCAATAAAGTACTATCTATCTATCTATCTATCTATCTATCTATCTAGTGGAGTTTATATTACTGAAAACATTGATACCTAACTTTTGAATGCTAGTGTATATATATATTTCATGCATGTGTTTTTAGTCAAGATACGAGGTCATGAAATTGTAATGCACGCTTACTGTTTCGTGCTTTCAATTGCTATTGCGAGTCTTCAAATTAAAATTGTCCAAGTTTTGGTTAATTTGTGCTCCCATCTAAAGAAAAAGTGGCCACACGATTTAAACTGAATAAGCAGCTTACAGCTTAGGTGGAGTTTAAAGTCTCCGCTATGAAAACTTATGTCTATGGATAGACATTTTTAATTAAAGTGTTAGATGTGTGTGACAAAATTTCCTTCAGGGATCTCTCTCTCTCTCTCTCTATCCATCTATAGGAGCAGTGCAATTGCTTAGTGTAATGTACGGATGTAAGAGGCAGGAATCAAGTGTGTAAACTCAGGGGGGTTTGTTTATTTGGGCAAATCCAAGAATCGTTGTCATAGCAATTAACAGGCTAAGCAATTAACTGGGAAATACAAAGAACTGAGGAACCAGGAAACTGGGACACGAGAAACTAGACAATGAAACACAAGGGTATAAATAGACAAACTAATCAGGGCATAACACAAAGCAGGTGAGAACAATTAGGGAAATAAACCAATGATGAGACGTGGGTGGACACAGATACTAAACAGAAACAAACGCACATGTCGCTCGTCCCCATGGAACTGCGATGCCAATTGAGGGGGAAACCATGACACTTAGGGACACAGGTACAGGTTAACAGAAATGGTTTAAGTATGCATTTGAAAACGGTCAAAGTCTGTGCATAATCTGATATCTTTTGGGATTTTGTTCCAGCTGAGTGCAGGGTAGTAAGCTTCCTCACGATGCCTTTGCAAAGTCGGCTGACCAAACCCTCCCGATCCGAGATGCCTACTTCAACATATCAGAGATGTATTTAGGTCCAAGGCCACTTGGTGATTTAATAACAAGTAGTAACACTTTGACATCGACCCTGTAGCTGACTAGGGGCCTGAGTAAGGATCCAAGTACTGGAGTAATGTGTTCATGTCTTTTTGTGCTGGTTAATATTCTGAATGAGCTGCAGCTGTCTGATGAACTTTTTTGGGAAGACCAATAAAGAAGCCATTACAGTAATATAGTCTGCTAGAGATAAACACATTGATACGTTTTTCTAGGTCATGTGTGGACATAAACCCTCTGAATTTTGCTATATTTTTGAGGTGGTCGAAGGCTAACTTTGTCACTGTAATAACACTTGCACTTGTTAGGGTTTGATCGGGGCGGATGCAGGCGCGGGCTAGGGGCTAGAAGGCAAGCTTCAGAAAGCAGTAGGGGATTAAGCAAAGGCGTCGTCAGGGGGCAGGCAGAAGGTCGGGCGATGTGCAAACGGGGTCTGTGGGGAAAAGGCAAGGTCAGAAGTCCGGGGTCCAGAAACAGGTCAGATATCGAGTAGGCAGTCCGGGAAACGCTTGGTATGTCACGAGGCATGAGCAATACTGAGCACTGAGGCTCTCCTCTTTGGGGTTTAAACAGGGGAACTATGATCGCTTTCAGGTGTGTGCATTTGCGTTTGATTGGGAGCAGGCGCTGCTCGTTAGAAGTGCGGCGAACTTGAACGAGGAAGTGTCTCATTCGTGTCGCGCAGGGGATTCTGGGTATTGTGGTCCAACCCTGCCGGTGTGTGCGTGACAGCACTACTGTTGTTATCTAACCAAGTTTAATTTAAAAACATAAAATTCAAATGACGTGTGATAATAAGATCATTAATTAAAATTAAAAAAAGATTTGTTCACCTGAGATCGGATATTGAGAAGAGCTAGCTAAGATAACACTTTATTGATCCCAGGTGGGAAATTTAAGTGTTACTGCAGCATACAAATAATGCACGACAACAGAAGTAAAAATATAAGAATAAAAAGTAATTAAGATATAATAATATAAAGAATAAAGATCTTAGTTGTAGGCTCGCGCTGCGGTGCCCGTGATCAAGCGTGGAGGTTGCTACGGCAAAGAGCACCACACGCTCTTTGTTGATTGTTTTGTGTTTCCCTGTTGTCACGCGTGCGGCCAATTGTCTGTGTGTTATTCACGTCTGTCGCGGCGTGAGCCTGTATGTTTCCCCCAATCTGTGCAATGTAAAATAAATATGATTAAATACGAGAGAAGAAGCCACGCGCGTGTGTCCGCACCCCCGAACCTGCACAACGTGACAAAACGAGCGACCTTAAAAATGGACACAGCGAGGATGTCCGCGGAGGAGGTCCTGGTGGAGAGCGTGGAGCCTCCGCGAGCACAAGACCACTCCGCGCCGGGGAAGCCGAGGGCTGGCGCCTCGTTGGCATTGAAAGCCAGACGAGGCAAAAGAGGATCAACAGCCTAGCCGCCAGCATAGCAGTGTTGACTGCGGCGCAGCAGCTCACCCCCCCGTCTCGCCGCCCACCGCCGAAGACGTCCCGAACGCCATTGGAGGCGTGGCCGAGCCCTCGGACACCGTTGGAGGCGTGGCAGAGTTCCCTGACACCGCGGAGGGTGGCCCCCGGGTGTCCTACTCTGCCCTGCCTCCAGTCCCCAGGAAGGATGTCGTAGCGCCGCCCCCGGGCTTCGGGGACGACGACGTTCCTTCGCCCCCCGAGCATGGGGAGGACATTGTAGCGCTGCCCCCGGGCTTCGGGGATGACGATGTTCCTCCACCCCCCGAGCATGGGGAGGACGTCGTAGCGCTGCCCCCGGGCTTCGGGGATGACGACATTCCTCCGTCCCCCGAGCAAGGGGAGGACGTCGTAGCGCCGCCCCCGGGCTTCGGGGACGACGACGTTCCTCCACCCCCCGAGCATGGGAAGCCCCCGGGTGTCCGTTGCCGCCACAACTCTGCCCCCAAGCGTCGAGGAAGGTGAGGCCATGCGGCCCCCGGACACCGCGGTGGGAAGCCGCCGCCGAGGACGTCACCACTCTGCCCCCATGCTTTGGGAACGGGGACGCCACTCTGCCTCCAGACAGCGCGGTGGGTGGCCCCTGGGTGTCCGTCGCCGTGGACGTCTTCGTTCAACCTCCGGACCGCCACCCGGACAGGGACGTAGGCCCCTCGGACCCGGGGCCCCCCCAGGACTGCCTTTTGGGGTGCTGCGGGAGCAGCGCCGTAGAGGGGGGGCTCTGTCACGCGCACGGCTGTGTGCGGGACATAGCGTGGCGGTAGCCATGGTGACGGCAGCCACGTGCGCAGCCACGCGCCCTTGTTTATGTTTTAATTCAAATTACTATCATTATATTTAATATTTTTATACATCAGACCCCCTCTTATCAGAACTGTTTACATTTTTAATGTGGCATTGTTAACTTTCTTAACTACATTAACATAGCTTTTATATAAAGTGGTCCACCAACATCAACAACGGAAATTTATTCATCCAATGTTATTAATCCTTGTCATCATTTAATAGAGGATTCAATACTTCTAGCCAACAAGCTTTTTCCCTTATTGGGAGTTTGTGGATAAGTGAGAGATAGTGGTATCTGAAACTGGAGAATATTTGGACTATATGGAACCCAAATATGAGTGATTTATTTAACAATAGAAACACATATACTGTGCAATGTAATTCACTGGATGTTTAAACTGCTCTCAGTTCGGTTATGAAAAAATGTGGGAAAATAGGGGCACAGCACTGTGTGGTCAGAGAGTGATGAAAATTTGTTAGCTAGCTAATAATATGGTATTAAATGAAACTCACACCATATCCTGTTCTCAAACTCAGATTAATCATCATAGTACTACTTCACAATAGAGCATTATCTCATGGGCAGTGCTATGGCCTCAGAGACAACGCTAACATGCTGCAAACATGCTGCTAATATGCTTCTAATATGTTGCAAATTGACATTTTATTATTATTATTATTATTAGTTTTTTCCCCCATCCTAACACTCAGGACAAAAGGATGACTATAATATAGCAAACCTGGAAAAATCATACAGCCCAGTGCATGAATGTGACACCCTGCCAGCCCTTTGCCACCATCTGTAATACTTTCTAGATGCAGCAATGTTTCAATATAGCGACCTGCTAAATCAAGTTTCCTTACTTAATTTTGTTGCTAAGACATGAAAAAAAAATTATCACGTGGTAGTGCGGTAGTGTAGGTCCGAGCCTGAACTGACAGGCAGTTTCTGCAACTGCATCAGAGCCCACCTTTGAAGAGACCATCTTCAAAGTCTTTGAAGCCATTTTCAGATAACTTTAATGATCAAAAGCAGTTAAAGCTAGATATTAGACAAACTCCCTCCTCCTGATCTGTCATCATTTACACAAAGATGCTTCATTATCCATCGTTAAGCTAATAAAAATGAAAAAAATATGACAGAAATACCATAACAGGTACATTATATGTATTCACACAGAGCCGATGGTAGCGAGCTAGCTGGCTAACATTAGCTAGTTAGCTAAAAGACAGACTGTAAAATACAAATCGATCTGATAACAAAATACACAAATCAGATAAAATACACAGAAAACTCAGATCGGATATTAAAAACACACATAAGAAGTGACCAAAAGTGTGAGTTTTGTTCTGCACACTGTCTTTTACCTAGATAACTAAAGTTAAGCAAGTAGCTTGCCACCATTGGCCCTAGAACTGCACTAAGCCATGTGGGGAGCGAATACACTTACACTGCAGCCCTACGCGAGTCAAGCGCTGAGAGATCAGAGCAGAGGGCAGACCCTTTGCCCTACAAAAAGATGTTGTATTTTATCTAGTTAACGCTATCCAGCTAGCTTGGTCTGATTGTGCAGAACAAGCACAGTTACACCGCGACATTGGCAATCAGGTTGGCGAGGCACAACCAGCGTTGCGGGATCAGAATAGAGCACACATAGTCAATAGAGAAAGGCTACCAGCTAGCGTTAACTCGCTAGCTAAAAGACAAAATCTTGTTAAAGGCAAGAAACACAACATTTATTTAATTTCACCAATTCTATTAGACAATTACACCAGCCGATCAAACGCGAAATAACACAAAATCCTTGAGTAACATTTTTGACAGTTGTTTATGTAGCTAACAAGCTAGAGAGATTAGCTATCTGTCCGATTAACACTGTAACACTTTGTCACAAGTATGTCTGGAGATATCAAAAGTATTGTAATATTACAGAATACTGCTGATCAGCTCTCACTGTGTTTATTTTTGCTGTACAAGTAGCCAAACACAAACAAAACAAAATTTTTTTTACATTCCATTCCATACAAACTAAATGTACTAGCCCAGTATAAGTGGCGCGGTATGCCAGCTGCTTAAATCACAAGGCAGGTGTTTATCTCTCTCTCTCTCTCTCTCTGCTCCATCCTTAAATCTGCACTACAGTTATCACAACAATTAATCTAGCCTCTCTCTCATGTCTTGGCAGGGCTAATATGGCAGCTTTCTAAACACCAATAAGGGACATGCAAGAGCAAAGCGGTACTGTTTACCATCTGCTGTTACCTTCCCAGCCTAGAAAAACACAATTAAGCACATTGCATGCAGCTCTCGGTATGCTCTGCCACAATGATAAATATTTGATAGCTGCTAATAGCCATCCGTGAAGTATGGGACTCAACCAAACACAGGGATCAAGTTTGGCCTTGGTCTGCTTCAACATCAATCAACATAACATCACTAGTCTGTGTCACCCTAGTGCCACCCTAGTCTCCAAAATGAATATCTGTGTCATATATAGACAGTATAAATTTTTTTTTAAAAACTCATTGCTACTCATCATACCTTTGATCTCGGAAGGCAGGGAACTCTACTCCATCTTAAGATCAGTGCCAGCTCTTATGCAGCACCCCACATCACGGGAAAAGGCCTGTGGAAAAATGGCAAGAAAGTGATGCCCCTTGCTGGCCACTGCCCTCTCCAGCCCATGGCCCATATATCTCTGGCACTTAGCATATATTACAGACATTGCTAAAGTGGAGCAAGTAAATGTCTAATAGCATACAAAAAAAGTCACAATTTAATTACCCGTAGTTCATTTGAGTGCTGACGGTTTTCATACTCTACCAACAGCTTAACATGCTCTCCTAATCAACACCAACAACCTCCAGTCCCTTGCACACAACCAAAAACGTAAGAGTAAATATACCAAAAAAACATTAACCGAACATAACAGGTGATGACGGTTTGAGGAGGATTTGAAGTGTAGTATTATAATGTAAGTTAATGTAGGCAATAAATAAATGCAGTGAAGGACAATCACACCACATGATTCATCATTTACTAACATTCATCTTGTTGACTAACATTCAGTGCAGATTTTGAGTTTTTACATGGTATAGGAGAAATAAAAACAAATCTCACATATATTTTTTCACAAAGATTAGTATGAAAATGTATGGTGTCTTGTTGCCACACCCCAAGCACCCACCAGAGGGCGCTTACTATCTAGAAAAGTGACAGACGATGCTAGGAGCTTCAGACACAGGGCCGGATCTAGGGTGGCCGGCTAGAGGGGGCAATGTCCCCTCAGATGTCCCCTTCTTCCTGCCCCCTCTACTCGCTTTACTTACAAAATAAATAAATGAAAAAATATTTCCGTGCTGCCTTCGGCTTGGCCAATCATAAAAATGCCCTGTTAAATCAAATATATTTTTCTCTTTTCTGATTGGTTGGTTGTGAAATACAAAGTCTAGAGATGTAAGAAAGCTCGCTGTCGCTTCTCTACGAGTCTCACTCATTCCTGAGCTAGTACACAACCTGTTACTGACTGTAGTGAAACCACAAAATGCTTTTCAGAGACACTTGCTTATCTGATTTATTTGACTTAATTTATTTATTTGCTTTAATTTACATTATTACATTTGGCTATTGTTCTTTTTATATTGTGTGAGGAAAGTGTGTGAGGTGCTTTGCTTCTAGGTAACGAACACGAAGGAAGCTGCTGTACTAATTTAGCTAGTTAGCTAGATTTTTGCATAGGGACAAGGGTTGAGCTGCTTGCCTTGTGTTCGGTATATTAGTTTTTATAATGCACCGATTTCTGATCCCTAAGCCTCGCGCTACCTCTGATGCACCTGTAGCTAATTCGGGCATGTCGGTGGAGCACGTCGCGCCTGTCCCCTTTACTAAACAACAAGTAGTCTAGATATGGAGTTATTTGTTAGGGCTTTTGCCAAAAGCAACAGGAGGCTTCTGCTGTGAATATGTAGTGCTTGTCTTACTTGTTATAGGCAATAGTTTACCTATGGGAAACTGCTTCCAAAAAATAATTTTTAATCACTGTAATTATGTTGCCCCCTCACCATCGGCCATTGCTCCCCCAGACAAAGTATTCTAGAACCGGCACATTTGGTCATGCCATTCGACCTGACTAACAGCCCAGAAAAAAAAGGTCTTTGTCTCACATGATATGCAGATCCTGAATCAATTTACAATTATTTGTAAAGCTAGAAAAATGGGAATTTAATGTAACCCACACATCCTTTCTAGGCCCAAAAGGTATAGCCATGGATCCAGTCAAGGTCAGCACCATCTTTAATTGGTCCCCTTCAAAGGTGCTTAAATAGGTACAGCAATTTCTTGGATTTGCAGCCACAATCATAACACTGATATAAGGCTCTCCTACTTACATCAAGTAGATCCAATCAGCACAGGAGGCATACAACACTTTAAAAAAAAATGGTTCTATCTCACCCACCCCAATCCTTCACAACCCTTTATTGTGGTGGTAGATGTCTCTTACAAAGGCATATGAGGTGTTCACAGAAATCAGCATCAGATAGAGCCTCCTCTGCTTTTTTCTCTCAACAAGTCACCACACACCTGTTTCAAATTCTCACCACCCACAAAGATCTCCAGAATCTTTGGAAAACCAAGGGACTTAACCCATAATAAGCAGGGGGGATAACGTGTTTTAAGCGATTTGACTATAAATTTACCCAGGCTCTATGAATGTGAATGTGCCCTTTCACACCAGCATGACTCATGATTGAACTGGACCCAGAAAACATCATTGCACTGTCGCAGATTGTGGGGCAGAAGCAGCTAACACTGGAGGAAAAGGTATATCAGGCCTACCTAACTGACACCAATCCTGAAGAACACCCTATCATGGAGACTCAGAGGTGTCGCAATTAATTCCCTAATGGTGGGGCAGCACTTCTGGGCCAGGACATGCAAATTATATCGGATTGCAAACCCTATTTTTTAAACTCCAGGCTCTGTAAAGCCTTTTGGATATTGCTTAACACTTCTGTCAGTCTGTCCTCAGGGTTCAGTCCTCAATTCAATGAGCAGTATGTGTGCTACATGGAATAAGATGTTTATCTGGACAAAAATCATAATCCTCTTGTCCACATGTCGACAGGAATGTCACCCTTTGAGGTACAATTTAAATTTCACCCTCCCTTCTTTCTGAGTCAGCAACTGTGGCTGTACCTTCTGCAGAGGCAGATGTGGCAAGGTGGATGGCAAGAATATTGAAGAATTTGTATGCATCTCTCAGGCAAGCCTCAATCCATGAATACCAGGCTTACTGGTGGCACAGACCTACGCCCTTGTTCTATCAAGGTCTAAGAGTGTGGTTATTGACCAAGAATTTTCCGTTACACACAGATTTTATCAAGTTTGCGCCACTTTTTCTCAGACCTTTCAAAGTCATGCAGTGCGTTAACCTGGTAGACTACCTGCTGGCGCTGTCTCATTCCCTCCAAGTGAGTCCGGTCTTCCGTGTTTTGCCCCTCAAGACACTTTTCACTTCCCCTTTGTCACCTCTGGTCGTTCTCCCTACTCCTTCTCATGCCATTTCAGGTTGCCCAGCTTTCACAGAGACTGTTTGATTCTGGTTAACTGGAAGGGGTACAGAGCATAAGCGTGTTCATCGTTGCCATGCCAGCCTGGAGTCAGAAGGGGTATTGTCTTGACCTGAGCGACAGAGGGGGCTCGCAATCAAGAGGAGCTAGAAGCATTACTAGGAGCTCCAGATACGCTCCTCCAGATACAGGAACTACGTCAGTCTACTCGACTTGGAACCAAAACCGACAGACTGCATCTGTGCCTCATTAGCTGAGTCTATTTAAGCTGAGAGACAGTGAACTTTGCTTAGTTTCAAAGCCACTTTTCCTGAGTTGTTACTGAGGACTCAAGTATAACTTAAGTATATTTGTCTTCATTGTTTATGGTTTTGCATGCGTGCCTTGTGCGTTTTCATCAGCCAACCTTTTGTATATTTGCTTCAATACAGTTTTTTTTTTTTTAGTAAAGTTTAACTCTACCAACATCATCTCTGCTATTGTGCTCAATCAACTGAGTCGGACTGACATTTGTTTAAGGAAGTTCATATTTTTTTCCCTTCAAGGACTTAAAGGTCAAAAAATTTCATAGCTTCATCCTAATTGTGATTGCTGAGAGTTTCTAATTGGTTTGTCTCCCATTCCCTGTCTGGAGACACTATGACACTCATTAGCATGTGCCTCTACTAATACGCATAACAGTCGTTCTTTACTTTCTTTAATGAAATATCTCAACATACACGCCCGCAAATCAAGCCAATCACCTCATATTAATTTTGTTTTGCTTCTGAAATGAAGGAGCTCTCTTTCAATCTATAAGCCTTATGCCCATCACACCAGCACACACAAGTTTCCACAGTTGTAAGCCAAACCGCACAGCTATTATTGTAACAAACAAGCTAGCATAGTTATTACACTTATTAAATCTAATGGTCCCACTTTATATTAAGTGTCGCTAATAAATATGTAGTTACACAAACTATACCGGCAACTAGAATGTAACTAAAATGTAATGAGGATGTTTGCACTATTACAGATAGATTAAAGCAGTACATTTTATGTAATTACACATGTGTATCAACTTCAGTTTTGCCTCATGTAAGTACAAAAGTGTATCTTGACATTTTAAAGTCTAACTGTTATATAATTTCTGTACCATATTTGTGCTGTACCATGCTAACCAAGAAAATCTAATTAATATTGACCTGTAATTTGACTGTAAGTGAGGCCAATCAAATGTCAGACAACTGTTGACTTCAAGAACCTTAGAGAAAAATAGAGGTAGAAAACAGCTTACCCCAAGCCTAAAAATAATAAGTGAGGTGCCACTAACAAAAAAAAAGAAGCATTTATTTAATGACAGAAATTGAATAATTCAGTCTCTGTGGAGTCTTGCATTGAATTAAATTATGTCTAACACGGAACAATAATTCATAGTGTCATATAAACAGCTAATTATTGTTGGCTGTTTGTAGTGTTAATCACCACTAAGAGCTTAAATCATCTGCACTTACAGTCAAGCCGGAAAGTCTGCACACCCCTTTCACCTTCTCCACGTTTCATTACAATACAGACTTATTCT
>JAOUQW010010708.1:0-12378 GCA_028565825.1 Olivaichthys viedmensis
TTATTCATTAATTATTTTTAATCTCTTAACATTAAAGCTCACCTGTCTCCCCTTTGTTCAGAAGAATTGAGACACGAGTATAAACGAATATCCCGTCTTGTGGCGTATTTGGGTACAATGTCAACCGACACTGTAATATCTAAATTCAGCCAACTTGGATTATCTGGTATTTATTTTGTGACTCTATGCACCATCACGGTTTGAGGCAACCATGCTCTTATTTAGACGTAAATCTATTGTGGCGTATGTTGTGCTTGTTCTTTTTGCCGGCTGCTGTGAAGCTGTAACAGGGCAGCAGCTCTCCTACTCCGTATCAGAAGAGTCGAATCCAGGGATATCAATCGGAAATGTCGCAAAGGATTTAAACCTTAATGTTCAGGAACTGGAGTCGCGAAAGTTTCAAATTCTTGCCGGATCAAAGAAAAAATATTTCGAGGTAAATCTAAAGACTGGATTTCTGTACGTGAATGAGAAAATAGATAGAGAAGCGCTTTGTGCTAAAACGCTTAAATGTACGATCAGTGTAGAGGTTGTTATTAACAACCCTTTAAAGCTTTACCAAATTGAAATTAATATTTTAGATGTTAATGATAACGCGCCTACTTTTAGTGAAAAATCACAAACGCTCCACATTGCAGAGAGCGCATTTCCAGGTGTCAGACTGCCTCTGCCTCAGGCCACCGACATAGATATTGGTAAAAATACAGTAAGTACGTACAAACTAAGTTCAACTGAATATTTTAGCCTAGCGATAGCTAAAGGAGTAGAGCAGAGCGTATCTGCAGAGTTAGTACTCCAGAAAGCTTTAGACAGAGAGAAACAGTCAGCAATTCACCTAACACTTATTGCTGTTGATGGAGGTAGTCCCCCAAAAACGGGGACATCTGTAATTATTGTGAATGTGTTAGATACAAATGACAATGCTCCTGTATTTAGTAAGCATCTCTACAAAACAACTATTTCCGAAAATGTCCCCGTTGGCACAACACTTGTCGTATTAAATGCGACGGACATGGATGAAGGAATGAACAGTGAGATTTTCTACTCGATAAATGAACATGATCGGGACAAAATCTTTGAGATGTTTTATATTAGTCCTAATACTGGAGCCATAACAGTGAAGGGAAAAGTAGATTTCGAAGAAAACAATGCTTTTGAAATCCGTGTTCAAGCCAGTGACAAAGGACAGCCTCCTTTAGCCTCACACTGCAAGGTGCTAATTGAAGTGTTGGATCAAAACGACAACGCACCTGAGATAAGAGTAACATCGCTGCTGCAGACTGTTAAAGAAGACGCCGAAATCGGCACTGCCGTTGCACTTGTGTCAGTGACTGACAGAGACGGTGGTAAAAATGGTCAAGTGAGTTGTATTGTGTCTAACAAAACGCCCTTTAAACTTGAGACAAACTACAAAAATTATTATTCTCTAGCAGTAAATGGCCCACTAGACAGAGAGAGTCGGTCTCAGCATAGCATAATTATCACAGCTAGTGATGAAGGGACTCCACCTCTCTCCAGCACAATTGTAATTACTGTTAACGTTTCTGACGTGAATGATAACGCGCCGCGCTTTCTAGAGGATACCATTAATGTTTATGTGAAAGAGAACAGTCAGGCTGGAGCTGTTATTAAAACAGTGTCTGCATTTGATGCTGACATATATGAAAATGGACAGATTACTTATTCGTTTGTTGAAAACAATAGTAAACGAATATCTTTAGCTACGTTGGTAGATATAAACACAGTTACAGGAGATATCCACACCTTAAACTCATTTAACTATGAGAAAATAAAGACGTTTCAGTTTAAGGTTCAGGCCACAGACTCTGGTGTTCCTCCACTGAGCAGTAACGTGACTGTGAATGTTTTTATCCTGGATGAGAATGACAACAGTCCTGGGATTCTCACCCTTTATTCTGAGCACGGTTCCGTTCACACAGAGAACATTCCCTATTCCGCTGAAGCGGGCTACTTTGTGGCCAAGATCAGAGCTGTAGATGCTGATTCTGGTTATAATGCGCTGCTTTCTTATCACATCTCTGAACCCAAAGAAAATAATCTCTTCCGGATCGGAACCAACAGCGGGGAGATCAGGACTAAGAGGAGAATGAGTGACAATGACTTGAAAACCCACCCGCTGGTCATTTTGGTTTCTGATAACGGAGAACACCCACTTTCAGCGACTGTGTCTATTGATGTTGTTGTTGTTGAAACCACAGGTGATATCCAGACTCAGTTCAAACATGTACCGTTAAAAGAAGAGAGTTTAGCGGATTTAAATCTATATTTGCTGATCGCCATTGTGTCGGTTTCAGCAATCTTTTTACTGAGCCTGATCAGTTTAATAGCTGTGAATTGCTACAGGACAGACGGCAGTTTCAACAGATACAGCGCCCCAGTGATCACCACACATCCTGATGGGAGCTGGTCTTACTCCAAATCTGCTCAGCAGTATGACGTGTGTTTTAGTTCTGATACACTGAAGAGTGACGTAGTGGTTTTCCCTGCGCCATTCCCGCCTGCAGATACAGAACTGATCAGTATAAATGGAGAGGACACTTTTAATAGAACACAAACACTCCCTTCTAAAAAGGTAAGAATTATGCTTCATATTATTGATGTAATTTAGCCTTTTGGCTGTATATCACATCATTGTAGTTGATGTCTGATTTCTGGTGTTTCAATGTATTTTACAATTTAAAGTAAATTGTGCTTTTTTTGCTGGAATCTATGTGACGTGCCTCCATTTTGACATGGCTTTCTTTTAGAGTTGTCTTAAAAGTACTTTATATTTCATCTTCCTTAGGACTACATATTGTGGCCTTTCTATAGAGAAGCTTTCCCAGAACGTCATACTGTTGTTTATTTTTTAATTGATCGTACTGCTGCTGCTAAAGCAATGCTAGATTTGAAGTACTGATTCAGATTGCCTTTCTGCACATATCAATGCAATATAAAATAGGATGTTATCATTTAAAAAATTCTGAAATATACAGTATGTTAAAGTAAAAGACAACTCGCGTCCTGTGCAAAACACCGCTAATTTGTATGAGAATGAACAGTTAGAGACGTTATGATTTTTTTTTTTATTCCTGATGTAGATGGTGTTGAGATTCAACAGTAAATACCGGGATTCTCCTAAAATTTACTTCGCATGTTGATTTGACTTCGTTTCATAAGTAATGCTGTCCATGGTGCTGATAGTCTTCTCTGTCCTATAAGGTATACAACGGCTGTTCAGTGGTGTTCATTTATGTTGATAACTGTTAGAAAGAGTATAATTTCTCGAAAGCAAATAGTTTGTTGATAAGAGCAAGCAAGGTGTTCTTATCGTTTTTTATTCATCCTCTTTGGCCGCTAAAATTTAACATCTTTATTGCAATCCATTGAAAACGGAGACCAATATCCAAAATCGTAATGCTTATATCTATTTTTAAAAATCCGCACTAAATTATACGTTTATATATATTCCATAATGTACACTTCATACAAACCTATGTTTAAGATAGATTCCCGTTATAGGGCTTGCTCTTAACTTCCGCACGTGGTGTCGCTGTAGACTGTGGAAAATAGATATGGCGCTAATATTCTCAGACCCCTCCTATCGTGTGGTCACAGAAATGGATAACGGGACTCGGTGCTTTGTTAGGTGGAGCAGACGGCGACGGCTTCATTTTCTGAAATATTCCTAATATCGGTATGTTTATTATGGAGTTCTTGAAAATTTGATAGCAGCGTTTGAATGTCATTCTAGCTGATTTTCCATCTGCCGCTATGGACTTTCGTGGACAACGAGAGACGGTGTGGATTTGGTACGTTGCGCTACTTTATTTACTGGGCTTGTGCGCGGCCCAGATATCTTACTTTGTTTCGGAGGAGGTCGATAATGGGACCTTTGTTGGAAATATCGCAAGGGATTTAAACATAAATGTTCACGAACTTGAATCAAGAGGACTGCAGATTGTATCGGGACACAATAAGAGGCATTTTGACGTGAATTCAAAAACGGGAGCACTCATTGTGAATGAGAGAATAGACAGAGAGGAGCTTTGTGGTAATGCGGACAAGTGCTCGGTAAATGTAGAAAGCATATTAAATAATCCTATACATCTCTATAGAGTAGAAGTAAATATTTTAGACATTAATGACAATGCACCGACTTTTCAGGAAACGTTATACAATCTTGATATATCCGAGTCAGCATATACTGGAGAAAGATTTTCACTACCAGTAGCCAACGATGCGGATTCAGGCAGTAATTCTATAAAGAACTACAAACTGAGCCCAAATGAACACTTCTCTCTGGATGTACAAAGCGGAAGAGAACAGAGTGTTTCCGCTGACTTAGTGCTACAGAAAGCATTAGACAGAGAGAAACAGTCTGTAATACAGCTCACGCTGGCGGCAGTAGATGGAGGAAAACCTGCTAAATCTGGTTCACTACGTATAGTGGTGAATGTTGAGGATGCGAATGATAACATTCCGGCATTCAGTAAACCGCTTTATAAAGTCCGTGTGGTTGAAAACATTCCAGTGGGAACTATTATAATAAAACTGGTAGCTACAGATTTAGATGAGGGCATTAACGGAGAGCTTGTGTATTCTTTGACAGCGGGAGGAATTTCAAAGATCTCGAGTCAATTTGCCATAGACTCAATAACAGGTGAAATTATTACTAAAGGAAAATTGGATCATGAGGAAAATTCAGCATACGAAATTCGTGCGCAGGCTCGAGACAGAGGTTCTCCGTCCCGTGGAACACACTGTAAAGTGCTTGTTGAAGTTTTGGATATTAATGACAATGCACCGGAGATCTCAGTGTCTTCTATGATGAGTTCTCTAAAAGAAGACTCTGTGTTAGGAACTGTGGTCGCATTAGTTACAGTCACTGACAAAGACAGTGGACAAAATGGAGATACTAAGGTAAATGTTATAGGTCATGTGCCATTTAAGCTTAAACCATCCTACAAAAATTATTATTCCCTAGTTGTCGATAGTTCTTTAGACAGAGAGAGCGTGTCTCAATATAACATAAGCATCTCAGCTACTGATGAAGGGACTCCATCTCTCTCCAGCACGACTGTAATTATTATACACGTGTCTGATGTAAATGACAACGCCCCGCGGTTTCCAGAGCCCATCATTAATGTTTATGTGAAAGAGAACAGTCAGGTTGGAGCTGTTATATATACAGTATCTGCTTTTGACCCTGATGTTGGTGATAATGCCAGAATAACATATTCATTACTAGAAAGCTCTAAAAGTGTTTCCGCGTCGTCCATGGTCAACATAAACTCTGACAGTGGAGATATCTACAGTTTGCAGTCATTTAACTATGAGGAACTGAAAACGTTTCAGTTTAGAGTTCAGGCCACAGACTCTGGTTTTCCTCCACTAAGCAGCAACGTGACTGTCAATGTTTTTATCCTGGATGAAAATGACAACAGTCCTGGGATTCTCGCTCCCTATTCTGACCACGGCTCCGTTCACACCGAGAACATTCCCTATTCCGCTGAAGCGGTCTACTTTGTGGCCAAGATCAGAGCTGTAGACGCTGATTCTGGTTATAATGCACTGCTTTCTTATCACATATCTGAACCCAAAGGAAACAACCTCTTCCGGATCGGAACCAGCAGCGGGGAGATCAGGACTAAGAGGAGAATGAGTGACAATGACCTGAAAACTCACCCGCTGGTCATTTTGGTTTCTGATAACGGAGATCCCCCACTGTCAGCGACTGTGTCTATTGATGTTGTGGTTATTGAAAACACCGGTGACATCCAGACTCAGTTCAAACACGTTCCGATAAAAGAGGAGAGTTTCTCGAATTTAAATATGTATTTGCTGATCGCCATTGTGTCGGTTTCAGTGATCTTTTTACTGAGCCTGATCAGTTTAATAGCTGTAAAATGCTACAGGACAGACGGCAGTTTCAGCAGATACAGCGCCCCAGTGATCACCACACATCCTGATGGGAGCTGGTCTTACTCCAAATCTACTCAGCAGTATGATGTGTGTTTTAGCTCAGACACACTGAAGAGTGACGTAGTGGTTTTCCCTGCGCCATTTCCGCCTGCAGATGCTGAATTGATCAGCATAAATGGAGAAGACATGTTTAACAAAACGCAAACATTCCCTAATAAAGAGGAGGTAAGAACTGTGACCATATATCTTTTGTAGTGTATTTTTTATCTGTTATTTAGAATCAGGTATGACTAACACATTACGTACAAATTTTTCTTCACTTCTCTCAAATTCAGTTTTCTTGAATAATGCAGCCTACCTTTGTTACAGTTGGTTTGTCTTGCTGTTCATTGTTCTGAAAAGCACGGTCTCCATTTTTACCCACTTCTTATGTTCTGAATCCTTGTCTTTCTTACTTCGTACAACCAACCTTTAATGTACTTTAACACGTTTTGCTTGCAAGCATCTGGAAGAGAGTGTTTTGGAGAGATGTGCTTTTATATTGTAAGCTCGGCAAACAGATGACACATTTTTTGTAATGATGGAATCCGTGCTGTATAAATTTAGTCATCCGCTGTAGGCTTCCGTGCCTACATTAGTGTTTTCTATTCACAGTATTTGCTACGACTACTATTATTTTACTTTTTACTTTTCTTCTTCTTCTTCTTCTTCTTCTTCTTCTTATTATTATTATTATTATTATTATTATTATTATTATTGTATTTTTTCTGTTCACAGATCTTCTCTGCATATTTTAACAAAGTTATTTAGTTAATGCAATGAAAATACCTTTTAAGTGCCTTTTGCTCCAGGCTGGGCTTAAGCTCTTCCTGCAAAATAGTTTTAATGCCCTATGTTGTGCTGCTTTATTCATTGCAACATTGCAAACGGTTCATACCCTTAATCCAAGTAGATGTATCGACATATTTTGATGTTGATTTGGATTAGACTTGGAGTACTCAAGTTTTTTCAGAATGTTTTGTAGCATATAGCTTCCACTTATGCAGCATTACTAATAACATGATCTATCAAAACAACATATTTCTTAATTTTCTTTCTTTTCCATAGACATGTGTACTGTATATACTTCATATGTGGGACTCCTCCTGTGGGTTAATAGTTATTTCTACTCTCTATTAGTTTTTAGCAGTTAAACCGTTGCAATATTCCCTATCTCTACATTTTTTATTGAGAACGATGCCACCGCTTCTCCACATGGTGTCTCTAGCGACATGCAGTTAGAACGTTATCATTATTTAATTTTATTTTTTCCGTTGGCTCATCCCTTCCTGGTAGGTCCCTCCTACACACAGAGGGCTTTGTTCGGGAGATGCGACAATCCTGGGATTATAGTTTCACTCTTAGTATTTAAAATTTTGTCGCTTTGCAGACCGATGTTTCTTATGTTATCCGACGATGTATATGACGCTTTGGATTATGGCTACATCGAAGGGGAGTTGTGTCATTCTGTGGATGTTTGGCATTTCATTGTGTTGGATTTGGAGTATAGTGGATGGGCAGATTGCATACGTTGTTTCGGAGGAGGCGAGCCCAGAAACAGATATTGGAAATCTAGCTAAGGATTTAAATCTAAATGTGCAAGAGCTTGGATATCGAGGATTTGAAATCGTTCCGGGACCAAATAAGAGGTATTTTGGTGTAAATTTAAAAACGGGATTTTTTCACGTTAAAGAAAGAATAGACAGAGACGAGCTATGTAACCGAGACGCAAAATGTTCACTGGAATTAGAGGCCGTTGTTAACTCGCCATTGAATATGTATCGGTTTGAAGTTAACGTTGTAGATATCAACGACAATACGCCAACGTTTCCTATGTTAAAAACAGAAATAAATATTTCAGAATTTGCGTTTCCAGGGGAGAGGTTTCCATTACCAAGTGCGTTTGACGCGGATGTGGGCAGTAATTCAGTAAACAGCTACAAGCTAAGCCAAAATGAACACTTTTCCTTAGATGTCCAGAGCGGTGGCGAGCAGAGCGTGTCTGCTGAATTAGTGCTACAGAAAGCTTTAGACCGAGAGAAACAGTCTGTGATCCAGCTCATTTTGACCGCTGTAGACGGAGGAAAACCTCCGAGATCCGGCACATTGCAGATAGTAGTAAATGTTGAGGACGTAAACGATAATATTCCAGTATTTAGTAAGGCTCTTTACAAAGCCCGTATTACCGAAAACTCTCCACCTGGTACATCCGTTGTGACAGTTCATGCTACTGATATAGACGAGGGAAAAAACGGCGAGATTATTTATTTATTTGTCAGTCCAAACGATGATAGACATGTTCAAGCATTTTCCATTGACTCGGAAACTGGGCTGATTACAGTACAGGGTGTTGTCGATTTTGAGACGCATAATGCGGTTGAAATTCGTGTTCAGGCCAAAGATAAAGGCCATAAACCACGAGGAGCACTATGTAAAGTTTTAGTGGAAATTGTTGACATTAATGATAATGTTCCCGATATCTCAGTTAATTCTTTGGTAAACATGCTAAAAGAAGATGCTACCGCTGGTACAATGGTTGGCTTGATAACAGTAAAAGATGGAGATGCTGGTAAAAATGGTGCCGTGCGTCTTAAAATTCAACATTCTGTACCGTTTAAAATACAGCACACTTACAAAAATAAATATTCTTTAGTAGTCGACGGCCCACTAGATAGAGAGAGCGTGTCTCAATATAACATAACTCTCACAGCTAGTGATGAAGGGACTCCACCTCTCTCCAGCACCACTGTAATTACTGTACACGTTTCTGATGTGAATGACAACGTGCCTCGCTTTTCCAAGCCCGTTATTAATGTTTATGTGAAAGAGAACAGTCAGGTTGGAGATGTTATTTATACAATATCTGCTTTTGATCCTGATGTTGGTGATAATGCTAAAATATCATATTCATTACTAGAAAACTCTAAAAGCGGTCCTGTAACATCCATGGTAAACATGAACTTTGACAGTGGAGATATCCACAGTTTGCAGTCATTTAACTATGAGGAAATGAAAACGTTTCAGTTTAGAGTTCAGGCCACAGACTCTGGTGTTCCTCCACTGAGCAGCAATGTGACTGTGAAAGTTTTTATCCTGGATGAGAATGACAACAGTCCCGGGATTCTCCCTCCCTATTCTGAGCATGGCTCCGTTCACACCAAGAACATTCCCTATTCCGCTGAAGCGGGCTACTTTGTGGCCAAGATCAGAGCTGTAGACGCAGATTCTGGTTATAATGCGCTGCTTTCTTATCACATCTCTGAACCCAAAGGAAACAACCTCTTCCGGATCGGAACCAGCAGTGGGGAGATCAGGACTAAGAGGAGAATGAGTGACAATGACCTGAAAACTCACCCGGTTGTCATTTTGGTTTCTGATAACGGAGATCCCCCACTGTCAGCAACTGTGTCTATTGATGTTGTAGTTGTTGAAAGCACAGATGACATACAGACCCAATTCAAACATGTACCGCTAAAAGAAGAGAGTTTTTCGGATTTAAATCTTTATTTGTTGATCGCTATTGTGTCGATTTCCATGATCTTTTTACTGAGCCTGATCAGCTTAATAGCTGTAAAATGTTTCAGGGCAGATGACAGGTTCAGCAGGTACAGCGCCCCAGTGATCACCACACATCCTGATGGGAGCTGGTCTTACTCCAAATCTATTCAGCAGTATGATGTGTGTTTTAGCTCAGACACACTGAAGAGTGACGTAGTGGTTTTCCCTGCGCCATTTCCTGCTGCAGATGATGACCTGATCAGTATAAATGGAGGGGACACTTATAGTAGAACACAGAGTCTTCCTAGCAAAGAAAAGGTAAGAATTGCGAGAATTTTAATGTTAGCCCAGTAGATACAGTGTGCTTAAAAATATTCATTTTAAAAGTAAGAATTACTATTACGACGAAGTGATACTGTAACTGTTGATAAGGATTTTATAGGTGCAAAGACCTTATTCCTATTGAGGATTTTACCATCAAATTATATGAAGTCATGATTTCTTGGTGGTTACATTGGTTAAATGAAATGACCGAACACACAAATGTCAAAGCTTATGGTAGCCTACATCATGTCGTATTTTCGGTGCTTACACCCCTACTATCCTCCGAGAAATATTATTGATTGATTTGATCAGGGGAATGCTGTTCATATAAACTTTGACGATTTTATTTATCTGTTCGTTTATTTGACATATCAGCTCTCTTTAGTATTCAAAACCTTACAATTTGCTGCTTGCTTATTCATTAATTAATATCCATTTGAACAGGCTACTTTACTGGTATTATGTGTTTGAAATGTGTCTGGGTTTTGTGTCTTTTCGTCATACTAGAGTTATCACGTGCCTCTGTCCATGGTGCTGAAAGTTCGCCTAATTTTCATTTAGCGTTCCTTTAATGATACAATTTGCATTTTTGTCTTTCTAATGTCTTAAATTGTGTTTCAAATAACTTACTGTTTTGTGAGGTAGACGCAGGTTAACAATTGGCTTTATCTGGCTTTTTATATATTACCTCACTAAATATATAATCACGACCACTTTCATTTCCTATTATAGAATGATGTTATGATTACATGTATGTTTATCTTTCTTTCCTCCTTCCTTCTTTCCTTCCTTCCTTCCTTTCTTTCTTTTTTTCTTTCTTTCTTTCTTTCTTTTTTTCTTTCTTGCCTGCTTGCTTGCTTACTTAATTTCGTACTTACTTTCTTAATAACTTACCGATTTAGTCCAGTTTTCATCATGTTTTATAACTGTGTTGTTTGTACTTTTCCACACGATGTCGCTAGCTTTCCACTCTGAATAACTTATTTTGTGGCTTTGCGATGCTCCTCCCTTTTACGTAGATAGGGTTGTCTTCTGACTTGCAGAGCGCTTTGTTCTATATACGCCATTGTGCACAGATACAGTTTAAGGGTCGTTCGGTTGGATGCTTGCTTCCAGCTATATGGATTTATTTTCACCAAACTTCGGTGTTGAGGTAAAATGGCTTCAACAGTGGCAGAAAGGTTTATTTTGTGGCTATGTTTTTCTCTGCTTCTCTACTGCTGGAATATGGCGAAGGGGCAGATCGTGTATTCCTTGTCAGAGGAGGCAAAACCTGGTACTATAATCGGAAATATATCAAAGGATTTAAATATTAATATACAAGACTTTGAACGACGTGGACTTCAGCTAGTTTCGGCTTATAATAAAAGGTACTTCGATTTGAATATGAAGACAGGTATTCTTCAAGTTAAAGATAGAATAGACAGAGAAGAGCTATGTGAACAGAAAAATAAATGTTCTTTAGCCTTAGAAACTATTGTCCATTCGCCACTGAACATTTATCGATTTGAAGTGAACGTACTAGATATTAACGACAATCTGCCAACATTTCGATCACCAGTGACTGAGTTAAATATTGTTGAGTCAGCGTTTCCAGGAGAGAGATTTCCAATACCAAGTGCATTTGACGCGGACATAAGCAGTAACTCGGTAAAGAGCTACAAGCTAAACCAAAATGAACACTTCTCCCTGGATGTACAAAGTAGCGGAGAACAGAGTGTGTCTGCTGAATTAGTGCTACAGAAGTCATTAGACCGAGAGAAACAGCCTGTGATCCAGTTAACTTTGACCGCTGTAGACGGAGGAAAACCTCCTCGATCCGGAACGTTGAACATTATTGTGAATGTAGAAGACGTTAATGATAACATTCCGGTTTTTAGTAAGTCTCTGTATAAAGCTCGCGTACATGAGAACGCACCTCCTGGTTCAATCGTCGTTAAAGTACACGCAAGTGATTTGGATGAGGGTCTTAACGGTGAGATATTTTATGAGTTTTATAAACAGGACAATGACCAATACATTAATGCGTTTTCTATAAATTCGGAAACGGGAGAAATCACAATTAAAGGTAATCTTGACTATGAAAGGAAAAACGCTGTTGAAATTCGAGTCCAGGCTAAAGACAAAGGACATAAACCAAGAGCTGCACATTGCAAAGTTTTGGTCGAAGTTATTGATATCAATGATAATATACCGGAAATATCTGTTACGTCTTTAGTGAGCATGGTTAAAGAGGATGCTCAGATTGACACAACTGTCGGTATGATAACAGTGACAGATAATGACAGTGGTAAAAACGGTCAAGTAAACTTGAAAATTACCGGATCTATTCCATTTAAGATGCAGAATTCATATAAGAATTATTACGTATTAGTTGTAAATGGTATTTTAGACAGAGAGAGCGCGTACCAATATAATATCACTATTACAGCTACTGATGAAGGGACTCCATCTCTCTCCAGCACCACTGTAATTACTGTACAAATTTCTGATGTGAATGACAATGTGCCGCGTTTTCCAGACCCCGTCATTAATGAGTATGTGAAAGAGAACAGTCAGGTTGGAGCTGTTATATATACAGTATCTGCTTTT
>JAOUQW010010808.1:0-12373 GCA_028565825.1 Olivaichthys viedmensis
GCCAAAAGTTTTGAGAATGACACAAATATTAATTTTCACAAAGTCTGCTGCCTCAGTTTTTATGATGGCAATTTGCCAAAAATAACAATAATAATTAAATCAAGAGTATTTTGAAGATTTTATGGAAGTTTGGTAAATGGTAACCTGTAGGTGGCACCCTCTGTGTTGGGGAAAGAAAGAGGAAGTTTAGTGTTAGCGTATGGGAGTGTGCAGTAGATTGGAGGATAGAACTACTGCATTGAACCTGGAGCCACACCTGAATATCTCTCGAGACAGAGCCAAAACTGTGAGTACATTAATTTGTAGATCCCACTGGGACTCCTCCCATGCCATTGGTCTGAGGGTTAATTGTGAGGGACACGCATATACGCAGTTATCTTATGGAGGCCCTGTGGTAGGGCTACATAAGCACCAGTCTTTAAGCCATGTATTCAGAGAAAAGAGTTTACTAAATAATTCCATGCCCCTGTTGAGGTGGGGCAGTGGGAATTTCCTCTCTCATGTTCCTTAACCATACATACTCTATATGATGGGTAAATTCATCCCTGGTACCCTTTTTGCTGCAATGCCAATTATATTTTCAGTTTATTCTGGAGAAGAGAAAGAGAGTTAGGTTTGTTATTCAGGCTAAGTAGTAAGGCCCGTGAGTGGGATAGTCGTTTAATTATGCAGGGTCACTATGGACATGAAACTTTGGAAGTATTCTCTGCTTGCATAAATGAAAGGTTTGCTGCCCTTTGGAGAAAGTAAAAACCTAAAGAGATTTTTGGCTATATGGATATCAGGCGGCCACTGCCGCTACTCTGTCCACGGCACCATCACCTTCGCACGTCTGCGACAAAGATGCTGACCTGCACGTTTGGGAGGAGGGGGTCACACCTCCAGCCAGTGGGGAGGCACGCCTAGCTCAAGATGAGTACCCATAAGCTGCCAATATATACTCTGCCTCAGACTGGGTTTCCCTTTCTATTCCAGGGTTGGAGGTGGCCTCAAGAGCCAGCGATTCAGGGGCCACCACCAACCTTGGAGGAGACAGAGAAACCTTTGAGGCTCCTGAATCTCCAAGGCTCGCAGATCCTAAATCATCTGCAATCGAGGCTCCTGAATCGCCAGCACTCAAGGCCCGTACCTAACGAGGCTTGATTGGGATTTAATTAGACAATGCATTTTATTGTATTCGTTGATTTGTTGATACTTGTTGTAGCTAAATGTAGTATTGTTCTTAAACTACCTAGCTATGTTAGACTGAGAAACCGGTCAACTATCCGGTTGCTACATCACCCCCTCAGTCCTTTTAACACACATTAACACATGTAAGATGTATATTTCTATATAAATAGGCCTACTGTTCATATAAATATATACTGCATTCAATCCAGTAGAACTCCAAGATGCTTTAGAAAATTTGTAAAACATGTAAGCTTTCAAATGTTAATGAGATCGCCATAAAATAACTCATTTAATTTTTTTTCAATTATTTAATAAGAAAAAAGACAAGAAAAACACAAACAATAATATATATTTTTTAATTGTATAACAGACTATTTTTGTAGTGTGATAATATAATTTTTTATTGTATAAGTGACTAGTTATCATACTCCAAAAATAACTGAATAGCCACTTGTACAAGAAAAGTGATGTACACTATATGGCCAAAAGTACACCCCTGCTAATTCGTGTTCGGTTATTTTAGCCACATTCATTGCTAACAGGTGCATAGATTCAAGCATACAGCCATAAATATGACAACAATGTTTCTACAAATATTACACTTAATTTCCAGTTCTAGTTGCAATTCCACCCCAGCACGGTAGATAATGATAATCGTAACAACGGAATCTCTTCTCTGGGCCCTCAGACCGATTCCACAGGAGAGGTAAGTCTCACAGATGAGACCCTACTCAAAAATTGAGAGTCCTGACTTACCTGTTCCTCTGGCACTCCAGCCCATGGACTCGCCAGCACTCACCTGATTCACCCTCAGACAAGGCTTAAAATTGTTTTAAATGTGGCCCACAGCAAAATCTGGGTGTTGATTGAGATGACTTTTGGGATCATCAAGGCATGATTCAATTGCTTTTGTGGTCTGAGTGTGTCCCCTGATTGAGCTTTCCCACATTGTGTCTGCATATGCTGTGCTTCACAACATAAATACTCTGAGAAAGGAGAGGGCACTGAAAGTTAACCTTCACCCACCTGATAAGGTGGGACAGGTGGGACATGATCACCCACCTGATCATCCTTAACAACTCAACTGGCTAAACCATATGAGAACATTCTTGCACTATTTTTCACCATGAAAAAAAAATCTTCTTGCTAGAGAGAGGAAAAATAAAGAAGTCAAGTCAATACATTACAAGACATTATTTAGAGGCAAAAAGTCCAATGGGCGTGTATCTTTTTACTCCGCCTTCTATATTTCCATATTTTTTATTCCTTCAACACCCAATCGAACTCCAGAGTCTGTTAGAGTCATTCTATAATTAGGGGAACATTTCACATCAACCATAAAGGGCAAAAATATGTGGACTTTTTTGCAATACAAAATAATTGTTCCTGTATAAACTAATTTCCCGTTCCTGAAAAAAATGTTGCATTTTTAAAGAGAATTTTGTACATGCTAAAAATTGTTTTCCAGAATCAGACACTAATTCCCAACTTTTACCTTTGTCTTGTATACAGGACAGAAGGTTTTGCACCACAAAAGTAGTGTACTGGAGACAGTAGTACTGGTCAACCCCTCAGATGAAGCTCTTTGCACTGAGGTAATCTTGAACACATTCTCTCTCTCTCTCTCTGTATACAAGTGTAGCATTATTAATTGAACCCCATTTTCGAAATAAATAAAGCCTATTCCTCTGTTTTGTTCAGTTGCCCTGTCCTAGTATAATTTTCAAAGTACATTTAAACCTTTATTTGCAGCCTTTGGAGCGATCCATGATTAAATTAAGGTTGATTGATTATGATTAAATGAATCACGCTCTTCAAACTTTAATGACATTTACTTTACAGGATAATTGAACTCCAACTCTGCATTAATAATATGGCCCAGAACTGCAGGTTTGACCCTGGATAGTGGAAAACAGAGAGGAAGGGCCAGAGCTAATTATCTAATGCATTTTATACAGATAAAATTGATTACATTTTCATTAGTTGATGTCTGGCAGGTCTGCATATCAGTGTGAAGTTTTGGGAGATTTATTGTAGAGAAGAATTCTAACTGTAAAATAGTATAACAGGATATACTCAAAGACATGTCAAGGTTTTAGCCTGAACCTTTTATTAATGTTATTCATTTTTACTCATGACATTATATATCAGATTTGGCTATTAAATATAACTCTTGCAGACCTCAGAGATTTAATTATGTTCAAATTATTATTATATTCTAAAGTTTAAAAAAGCCTTGCATCTGTTTTCAGGTTCGCTTGTTGATTTCGGACACAGCCCGCCACAAGCTACTTGTTCTGGCGGGACAATGTTTTGAAAATACCGGGGAGTTAATTCTTCAATCGGGTTCCTTCTCTTTTTTCAACTTCATTGACATTTTCACGGACCAAGAGGTGAGTTTGTGCAATGGCAACATTCCTGTGGTCAGGCCAATGTTGGGTTTGTACCTACTTATAAAATCTATTTAAAAGGAAGCAAAGGTCTTGGTTGTTTTCTGATTAACTTGGAAAAAATGTAAATCCATGTGCTAAATACATCTAACATTACATTTTTCAGATTGGAGAACTTTTAAGCAACATACATCCAGCCAACAAAGCAAGTCTAACCGTTTTCTGTCCTAAATATGGGGATTGGAAAAATTCCAACCTTGACAAACACAGCCTACAGGATTTTATTAATATTAAGCTAAACTCTTCATCAATACTTCCAGAAATGGAGGGCCTCTCAGAGTTCACAGAATATCTCTCAGAATCAGTGGAAATTCCATCTCCCTTTGACATGCTTGAACCGCCCACCTCTGGTGGGTTCCTAAAATTATCTAAACCCTGCTGCTACATTTTCCCTGGTGGCAGAGGTGATTCAGCACTTTTTGCTGTAAATGGATTCAACATGCTTGTAAATGGTGGATCTGACAGGAAATCCTGTTTTTGGAAGTTGGTTCGTCATTTAGACAGGGTAGATTCCATCCTTTTGACACACATTGGAGATGACAGTCTTCCAGGTGTCAACAGCATGCTGCAGCGAAAGATTGCTGAACTGGAGGAGGAGCAGTCACAGGGATCCACAGCCAATAGTGAATGGATGAAGAACATGATCTCCCCTGACCTTGGTGTTGTGTTTCTTAACCTGCCCCAGACTCTTGAGGATCCAGAACCAAACTACAGGGTACGAAGAAATATTGAAGAAGCAGCACTCACTCTGCAATACCTCAGTAAGCTCTCTTTAAAACCAGAGCCCCTGCAAAGGAATGTAGGAAATACAATTGAACCTATTATACTTTTCCAAAAAATGGGTGTTGGAAAGCTGGAAATGTATGTTCTCAACCCAGTAAAAAACAGCAAGGAGCTGCAGTACTTTATGAAGCAGTGGACTGGAAATGAGAAGGACAAGGCTTCCATTCTATTACCAAATGGAATTGAATCAGAGCTCCCAATCTCATATTTGTCCTCAATCTCTTCACTGATTGTGTGGCATCCTTCCAACCCATCAGAGAAAATAGTACGTGTTCTTTTTCCAGGTAATGCCACGCAGTATAGCATTCTTGAAGGCCTAGAGAAACTAAAACACTTGGAATTCCTCAAGCATCCCATAATCACAGGAAAAGAGCTGTCTTCAAACATGGCACCAGCATTCAAGCAAGCAAAGTTGAAACATAAGATAGATAGCAAGGAGAGTCTAAAGTCACTCTCAAAAGCATCACCAGTCAAAGGCATCAAAAAGGAGTCCAAAGAAGACGTTCCTGAAAAGGCAAAAGATGATTCTGATGGAACTCGGGAGGCATTACAGAAAGCAGAGAAAAAAGAAAAAACTCTTGTCAAACGTGTAAAAACTATAGAAAAAGAAATAAAACCAAAAACTGAACAAACACCAATAGTTGACACTCCAGACAAAAAAAAAGCTGATATAAAACCAAAAATTACCCCCAAAGAACAAATTATCAAGAAGGAGACAAAGAAAGTGGTGAATAAGAATGAGGCTGCTAAAAAGGAAGAAAGTGCTGAGGAAAGAAAAAATCACAAATCCACACCCAAAAAAGATGAAAAGGTCAAAAATGAGAAATTAAAGAGAGAAGAGGTTAAGAAAGAAGGCAAAAAAAAAGATATTATGAAAGACTCCCCCTTGAAGGAGAGCAGAAAAGTAGAAAAGAAAGAAACTAGCAAGGATGAAAAAGATCTTAAAACAGACTCCAAAAAACGTGCAAGTTTAAAGAATAATTCTCGTACAAATGAAGGAAAAAAGCCTGCCCCAAAACTAAAGGTGCCAACACAAGTAAAAACACCCAGCAGCCCTGCTAAATCTAAAGAAAAGAGTAAGAGCAAGCCTTCTAAAAAAGATGCTGAAAAACCTGTGGCAGATGCTGCATCTGGAACTGTCCCTGTGGAGGCACCCACTATTGCAAGCACCACAAATCTAGAGGCTCTGGAGGCTGAAAGATCCCTGATGTCTTCTCCAGAAGACCTGACAAAAGACTTTGAGGCTCTTCAATCTGAAGAAATTTTTGAAGCTGATGAAAGTCTACCTCAGACCAAAACAGAGATTTCTGAGCAAGGAGCAATAATTCAGCATGAAGAAATTATTTGCAAGGACTCTCCAGAAACAGCAGAATCTCTGGATGAAGGAATAACAACTACAGAAGCTAAGGAGGAATGTGAGGAGGTGGAACCCAAGGGAAAAACAAATGGTATCAATAGTGAGAAATTTGAAGATGAGGGCACACAGCTTGAAGAGTCATCTGATGCAGGAGATTATGAAGAAAAGGGAGATATAGAAAAAGTAGACGAACAGGAACAAAGGATAAATACTCAATTTAAAGCAGAAGAAGTAGTAGAGATAGAAACTAAGAGAGAAACTGTGGATGAATGCACTGGGGAAACGGAGTACAAAAAACATGACAAAGAAACGGAGAGGCAAAATTTAGTTGTGCACACTCCTACAAAGCCTTCTGCTCCTGTTTCACCATCAGCTTTCATTCATGGTGAAACTCTGCCAGTAGGGTCAGAGAATGAGCTGGTCTCAGATGATGAGAATCGAGACGAGCCTCCAGAAGAATACACTACATCTGGGCATACACAGTCTACAATTGAGATCTCTAGTGTCCCGACTCCCATGGATGAAATGTTAACTCCGAGAGATATTATGAGTGACGAGACTATAAATGATGAAACTGAGTATCCCGCTCAAGACTTCGTAAAATATGGCATTTCAGGAGACTGTGATCAAAAGAAACACTCACCCCTCCAAAATGTTACTGAGTTAGATAATTCAAAGAGTGATGCAACAGAGGGTCATGATTACCATGCATCGGCCTCTACAATTTCACCACCATCTTCACTGGAAGAGGACAAATCTTGTAAGGCTTTCTACAGTAAACATAGTGATGGATTTTTCCTTGACCCAGGGAGTATCACTCCTGCACCTACCACCTTGCCCTTTGTACGGTCGCCTTCTGCAGACCATAATGTGAGCACTGATCACATTTATACAGATGTGTCATCACCAATTGAGCTTGGCACTACACTTACGCTGTCATCAAAAGGAATCATGGATTCCTCACACAGTCCAGAAGATAAAACACTAAAGAGCACTTCATCTCCACAGTCCCCAGGGCATACACCTTACTATCAATCCCCAGTTGAAGAGATGGCTGAAGTGATATCACCTGAACAGGTCACTAACAACCAAGGCCCCATTATTGTTGAAGTAACAAGTGATAAAGAGAATACTCCTAGAGAAGCTAGTCCCGTTGATCAAGCTATCCCAATATCACCAACAGGAAATGTTTCATCCTCAGAATGTAGTCCAGCGGCCTGTGGCAGTACCTCAATGAATGAAGGAAAGTCACAATTTGATGATCAGCCTGCAGATCAGGTTAGTCATGATGATAAAAAATCAGCAACTGTTGATAGGTCTTCTATTTCATCTTCACTACCACAAACTAAAATTGAGTCTTTCTCTGATAAAATTCCTTTCACCCCATTTAAAGAAGAGAGTAAAATGTCTATATCTGAGGGAACCACGTCAGATAAGTCAGGCACTCCAGATGATGAAGTTGTTGCTGAGGATACATTCTCTCATATTGCCTCAGCATCAACAGCATCACTTGCGACAAGCTCTTTACCAGAGCCCACAACAGATGATGTCTCCCCATCATTACATGCTGAGGTGGGCTCCCCGCACTCCACAGAGGTAGATGACTCTCTGTCTGTCTCTGTTGTGCAGACTCCAACCACAATGCAAGAAACAGATGTTTCTCCAACTAAAGAAGAAAGCCCTCGACCTATGTCAATCTCTCCAGATGTTTCGCCCAAAACAGCTACTTGTAAAGCAAGGATACTTCAGCAGGAGACAAAGTCTCCTGAGCATTCCACCAAGTCAGTGGAGTTTGAACAGGAATCCCCAGATCATTCTTTTGCATTGGACTTTAGTAAGCAATCTCCAGAGCATCCAGCAGTCAGAGGAACCCAGCGTACAGTCACTGAAAATGGTCCAACGGAGGTTGACTACAGCCCTTCAGATGTAGCTGATCTCTGGTCAGGAGAACCGCGCAGACCAGGAGTGGCTGGTGAGAAACCCATGCTTTTTAAAGAGCCTGAGACCTCCAGAGCTGCCTCTGCTTCACCCTCTGATGCTTCCCAGTCCACGCCATCTGTTACAACACCCACCCAAATTGGTCACAGGGACATTTCCCTAAATGCAGGTACTCATTCAGAATCAGTCACACCAAAAATATCTCCCCACAATCAGTCACCTGTGTCCTCTGACTCTTCTCTAGGTCTGGGTGGTACCAGCACCTCAGATGGACTAAATAAAGGTAAAATAAGTCCTACCTTATTTTGCAATGAGTATAGCATTTTTAAGGGAGAGAACGCCAGACATAAAGAGATCGGCACCCTTCCAAAGACTGCTTCTCCTTCATTCCCTACAATATTCTCTTATTCTTGTCAGATAGAGAAGACTGATGCAATTACCCTTGGTGGAGGAACTATTCCTTTTACTTCTGAGTCTAAATCACCCATCAGTCCAAAAATTCCATCTCTATCCTATCTTCCTGTGTCCTCTAATCTGACTGAGTCTAGCTCCTCCTCACATGTTGAAGAAGCAAGACTGCAGTTCACCAGTGGCTCTAGGGATCAAGACAGCTCCAAAAAAAGTCTCTCTCCACAGTCACGGTCAGATGTTGATTTATGTTTGGTGGCCTCCTGTGAATATAGACATCCAAAGACAGAGCTTTCACCATCTTTTATAAACCCCAACCCTCTTGAGTACTTCATGAATGAGGACAATCCTCTGCAAGTGGAAAAGCCATTCCAATATAGTGGAGAACCACCCCCAAGTGGGGGAAGGCAGCAGAGCAAGCAGTGTGAGGAAACTCCCCCAACCTCTGTCAGTGAATCCGCACCCTCACAAACCGATTCTGATGTTCCTCCTGGAACTGAAGAGTGTCCATCCATAACTGCAGATGCAAATATTGATTCTGATGATGACTCAGAAACTCTACCAACAGACAGGACACTCACGTCTCGCCATTCAGACCCTCCTCCTGTCTCATCAAGAGACTCCGCTCCAGCACCACCCTTTCCTGATGTCTGCATGGTGGATCCAGAGGCTGAGAAAGACAATCAACTAAAAAAGTCTAAAAAAGATGAGGGTGAGAAGCCAAAAAAGAGGAAAACTCTCACCAAAACTAAGTCATCTTCACCAGCTAGAAAGAATAATCTATCTAAAAGTGTGGTCAAAGAGTCAAAAACCACTTCTCCAAAAAAAAGTGTAGAAGAAAAAGATGCCAAAAATGCAACTAATACTTCTGCATCAAGGGGTGTAAAAACAACAGGTAAGCCTTATTTTAAAGTTGAATTGGGTTAAGAATTTCAGCTGAAGGTTCATAAAATGTATGTAGTTCTAACATTTTTGCAAAGCTTCAAGGAACAAATTAGCCTGGATCCTAGATCTGGGTTTGTAACAACATGAATAAGAAATTCTGTTAAGTTACTGAAGTGTTTATGCCAAAACATCTGCTTAATCTAACCCTAGTGCAAGGAAGTACATTCTTATGCTAGGGGTAATTATATGATCGCAAATCAGGGACGGAAACTCTGTCAGCATCTTTAACACCTGTCACGCAATCCAAGGCAAATGGCAGTATAGTACTTTCTCCTGGTTTTAGCCAGGTCTGCTATTTCCAGAAAACAAAATTTATTTAAACAACTCTAATTTTCCACTTAAACAATTGGAGAAACTACATGCCTTTCCTTTAACAAAAATCATTCAATATTATTTTTTCTCAAAAACATGCCACAAAGTTATAGGTACTACTAAAAAATATTTAACATAAATAATTCAAGAATGACAATTCCTCTCAGTCTCCAGAAACTCTGCTGTTGTGTTTGGCCATTTTCTGTTTCCTGGGTATACTGTACAGTAAATTTGAGGTTGCACACAAAAAAGCTTTAAAAACTTTTTTGAATGTTCATGACCTGCACAAGTAAGCTAGTGGTTATAAAATGCATGAACTATCATTAAGAACAATTAGAGCTATAATTTAAAAAAATCCAAAAGTTGGAACAGTTGGAAAAATTTCCAGGAAGAAGGCACATGTGCATACTGTCCCCACGCACAGGAGGATGGAGGATGTAAACAAAGAAAAAAATCAAAGACCACAATTTCAGAATTGCAGTTTAGTTCATTATTGGGGTTGTTTGAAAGAGTTGCACGAAAGAAGCGCTTTCTGACAGCAACCCACAAAATTCAGTGCCTGAACTTCGCCAAGCATCATTGGAACTTCAGTTGGAATAATGTGGTCAGATGAAACCATGTTGAGACACCTCTATAAGTATTGCCAGCCTTTATAAATATAAGCAAAATTAACTATGATTTGGATGTGTCTTTGGGGTCAAAGTCAAATCTTCAATAATGACAATTTGTTTGCAATTAGGGGTGCCAATAATTTTGACATGTTTTTGAGTGGAAATAGCATTATTTAATATTTAAAAATGTTCTTGTGAGAATAATTTTTTTGTTATAAGAATGGAAAATCTGTTGATAGATGAAAATTTTAATCATTGTGTGTTTTCTATTAATTTTATATGATCATTTTTCACATTCTCTCTTGACTGTATATATAAGTGTATATATACCAACAAGTATTTAACATCTCAGTGCCTAAGTAGGATTGTGCAATTTTCCCATTTCCAGTTCTGCCATCTAATTAGCTAAATGCACTTGGACTAAAACTAACAATATAATTTTTAAGGGGTTCCAACTCCACTTGAATCCTAGCAAAACAAAAAAAACACTACTACAGGTCAGTGTAATCCATTCTCTTTAAGTGTAGAAGGAGAATTATGACAGAAACAGTCAGCGGCTATATTTACAAAATGCATACATTTAATGAAAAAATGTATCATCTTAATCCATGAGCGGCGAAGTCTTCTGTCAGGACTCACATACAGGGTAGGATACAAGTGCAGGTTTTATTAATGTAAATCGAGGAAGACAAAGCAGAAGGGTTAGGCAGTAATCGAAGTCGTAAACATGCAATGGTCAGGCGATGTACAAACAGGCATAAATGGGGCAATGAAAGAATCGTAAACGGGTATATCAAAGTTGGTAACTGAGATAACAATGTCTATGACAAACGCTTGGAATCTTCACTAGTAAACTAGGAGCGAGACTTTGTAAAGAGTGCATACTGAGTCCAGGTATTTATGGAGTTAAATGTAATGGGAAACAGGTGTGCATGATCAGAAGCTGGGTGGGAACGAGGAAGTGCATCAGGTGATGGGTCATGTGATTTGGGAATGCATGGAGGATTCTGGGGAGTGGATGTGGCAGATCTGAGTGGGGAGTGAGTGTCTACGGGATCTGGCTCTGGAGAGTGAAGGTGACTGAAGATGGGATCTGCTGCTGCTGGATTGAGGTGAGTGTGTGTTGTCTCTCCGTAGGTGTGGGCATTGATCTCCCGCTTGGCCGACCTCTGGGCCTTGAGAATGAGTTTTGTCGTGGTCTTCCTCTGGGTCTAGGAAGTGAGCTTCTTCTGGGTCTACCTTTGAGTCTGGCCGCAGGTCGCTCAGGTTGACGAGCATGAAGGTCCCGCAGGAGCAGGGGATTGAGGATGTCGGAGGCCGGGACCCAACTCCTCTCTTCTGGTCCATAGCCCTCCCAGTCAATTAGGTACTCCATCCGACCTCCCCAACGTCTGGAGTCCATAATTTCCTGAATTGTGTAGGCAGAGTGACTTCTCCTCTTTCCTGCAGAAGTTTGTCTAGCCTGATGGCCTTGCCAATGAGTGCGTCCAAGGTAGCATGACTGTCACGGCAAGCTAACTCCTTTAGCACGTCCTTACGGAGTACTTGACAAAAGGCGGTGATTTGTGCCGCTTCGATCCATCCGCTTCCTGCTGCTAGAGTGCGAAACTTAGAGCATACTCTGCAACGGTTCGTCAGCCTTGTTTTAGGAAGATCAGCATTTCTCCAGCCTCTTTTCCCTCTGGAGGGTGATCTCACACATTTTTGAACCGTTCTTCAAACTGGGCATAGGACTGGATGCAATTCCCGCCCCTTGTTCTAGACAGCTGTCGCCCATCGCAGGGCTTTTCCCATGAGCAGAGCTGGATGACCTTGTCTCAATCGGCGGTCAATTCTTTTGCCGCGAAATACAGGGAGCATTGGAGCAGAAACCCTTGACATTCAGTGGGATTGCCATCATACTTTCCGGGTTGAGCGATGAGGGGTTGTTGCTGCGAGCTCGGCGGCACGACGGCAGGAGTGAGCTGTTGCAGCTTCGTGGTGAGCTGAGCTAGTGAGATGGTGAGGAAAGCCAGTTGCTGCTGCTGTTCGTTCAGGTGTGCACGATCAGAAGCTGGGGGATTGGGAACAAGGAAGAGCATCAGGTGATGCACTCAAAAGCTGATAATTTTAGCCACAGGAAAGTTGTCACCATTCTTAATGACTAAAGGACTTTTTAAATTAATACTTGTGAAAGCGAAATCAGCAAAATATAGTTTAAAAAAAACACAAAAAGCTAATGTACCTCAGGAAGAATTCCGGATTCTAAACGGAACCTAACTATGGATAATCATTGATACAATTGTTTTCTTCCCAGGATACAGAAGCAAAACAATTTACTGGACATACAGTCAAGCCGGAAAGTCTGCACACCCCTTTCACCTTATCCACGTTTCATTACATTACAGACTTATTCTACA
>JAOUQW010010900.1:0-12367 GCA_028565825.1 Olivaichthys viedmensis
TGACCATGCCTATGGATATACCTACGTTACGCCTGTCTGCCTGTGTTTTGACCCCTGCTCTGTCTTGTGATAATGATTTATGGATTAACCCTGCAAATAAAAACACAGAATATCCGCACTTGCGTCCTGTCTCTTCTCCCGTGCAGCGGTACACGTTACAGTATTAGGGATGGGGAAAATAATTGATTCTTTGATGCATCATGATTCTCTCTTGATTCTGCATCGGACCCCAAAAGCACAATTATAATGAGAGCTGACTAATGGCTAATTATGTTTAACTAAAACTTATATTACTTTCCTTAAGTCTATTCCTGGTTATGTGCTACTTATTTGAGACTAAATTAAGACTTAACGTGAAGACAATTAGTGAGTTATTGTAGACATAAATTGTTAAGCAGCGCTTAGTTCTTGTTGCTCCAACTGTTAAGTCACATTCATTAATGCTTAAAAAGTGCTTAATAAAATGAAAAAATGTTAGTTATTGTCACGGGGCTGGCAGAGAGGATGCAGGTGTGGGCTTGGAGTGATCAGGTAGGAAGCGGACAGAGTCAAGGGATTGGGCAAGTTCGGTGTAGGGGGTGCAGGCGAGAGGTCGGGCGATCTGCAGACAGAATGTTGGAGTCGTAGGCAGGGATGCAAGTCGTGAAATCCGGTCCGTGGTCGAGTCCAGGTAATCCGTCAGGTTAACGCTTGGTCAAAAATGAGCACTGAGTGTAGATGTTCCGGGCTTTATATAAGGGAAGCGTGATTGAAGACCAGATTTTTTATATTAATGTTCTTCTATTGTAAAGTGTTACATACGGCCATGCACAACAAAGGATTCTTTGAATGACTAGATCATAATCAAATGCAACAAAAATAAGGATATTCTATTGTCATTTTCTTTTAAAGATGAAGAGGTTCACTGCAATCAAAACAGGAGAAGATGGAGAAGAAAAGAAGGACAGCTACGTGCTGCATGTCAATCTGTTCAATTCTGACTAGCTAAAGATTTTGTGCAGCAGCACCCAGAAATAGTAAAGTAAATGAATTCACTAGAATCATTGCATATGCATACAATTTTCCTCTGTGTAATAATATATATATATATTTACTTCAATAGATATTTGCTTAATTGCCTGTAAACCATATAGTGTACTGTAACTGTTGTCTATTAGATAGTATGCATATGATGACAATCTGCTTTAAACTTTTTTATGATACCTGTAAGAATTATTTTGCTCTTCCGCTGTGATAACCCTTTTTAAGATAACAAAACAAAATGCATGTTTTTATCTATAATAATTTACAGCAAGTCTGCATAAAAATGAACACAATAATAAAGAAAAATATATAATTTATTTTTTTCTTCTGGTAATTTGTTTGCAAGTTGCATCAGCATGTTATAGACCTTGGAAATTCAAATTCGTAGTCAGGAGGTACCATATTTATATATATTATATATAAAACAGTGAAAAGTGTTCAATAAAAAATCTGGTGCAAAAAAATACTTCATATTTCAGCATTTCATCTGTTCAAATTTTGAACTCAAAATGAAAAGTGCTATATAAATAAATATATTATTATTTATTATGATTAAAACAGTATGATGTAAGCTGTCACAGCTTATCAGACCGGAATTGTTGACGTTTTTGACATCATAAAGGACAGACAATACAGCAGATATAGCCCTGCTTGCTTAATGCTAGAAAATGTGTCCTCATCCCAGCTCTGAGATTTGGCTTCACTTTTTTTTTCTCTATTTTCCTTTTCTTTTTTTTTCTTGCTCTTTCTCGCTGCGTAAGATGTCAACCCTGGCAGGAGTAGGAGATTTTATGGGCAATGGGACAAATTGGCCAGACAATTGCTTTTAACACGCTGTAGGGAATGCATGACAGAAATACTAATGCTTCACCTTAATTTTTTTTTTCTAATTTTCACTTTCATAAATTTAAATCATGCAGATTCATACTTAGAGGATCTGATATACCATTTAATCTACACTGTGTCCTGTTAGGAAGTCTTGGAGTATACTCAGGCTAGTGGAGCCTTTAAAGGCAGAACGCTGAAACATCACTCACTAAAACAGCCTCCCTGCAAACACTGAAGTTTAACAAGTTCCATCTGTCACTCGGCCTCCACTCAAGGACATGGCCAGGCCATGTAATCGCCTGTAGTGCCAACTTGGACCAGACAAGGCTGCAAATCCAAATGTTCAGATTCACATAATATGATTTTTATTGAGACTGAGACCAAGTCCAAGCCTGTGAAAACTGGATGCAACGTTTCCAACTTCTTAAGGGTTTTAAGAAGTTACAAAGGGTTAAGGTTATGGTGAGGAAGCAGAAATCTTACAAATTTTCCATGAGATGGTGGCACATTCTCTCAGCGTTTAAGTTTATATAGGAGTCGAGAGCGCTCTTCTGAAACAGAATGTATTATAGATGCTGTCATGCTGGGTTTGTGATGTGTGACGATTCACCCCTGTGTGATCATCTACTACACCATCTGAGAGTCTGGCTTTATGTCTAGCGTTACTGAATATTAATGCATTCAATCCATTTCTGAGGTTTTTTAACCCAGGAAACAGCTCATCTGGAATGGACATAGTGTTGTGTTGTCTTTTACACGTATATGTGCTTTAAACACAGTGTTCACTTGGATCATGCAGTACAGCCTGCAGCTTCCTGTGTGGAATATTCCCTATAGTACCACATTTTGGTTCGTCTCTTAGGCATGTATATTGTTTTAATGGTTTGTTAAATAACAGTGATAAGCCTAACAGCCTATGATGTGTAAAAAAGTATGTCATATAGTTAAATTCCTATATTAGATATTTTTGAATAACTGGTAACACATAATGTTTTGGACCATACACTAATTTGGTGTGAATTGTGAATTACAGCTCTCCAGCTGAAATTAGTTTCTCAGAGAACTAATCTCTACTGAATAGATGTTTGTCTATGTCAAGTCAATCCAAATCAACTATTCTTACCCAGTCCATATACACATGTACAGCGTGATAAAATTTTGAATCTACAGGATCATGCAACAGATGGTACAGAGGCTGAAAACAAGTCCACATAGTACAACAAGTATAAGACAAGAGCAAGGTACAAAACTGCCCTGTGTCAAGTAAAATGATAAGTGCAGCACAATACAATAAACACAGAGGACAATATAAATAACTCCACACTATACACAGAACAGCAGGAGCATAAGGGATGGTCAGACTCCATAAGTGTGTGAAGCTGAGCAGACTGACTGTGCTAATTACATTTACATGCATATAATTTAATAATAATGCACATAAAAAACGTATAATTACATGCAGGTGCTTTTATTCAAATCGAATTATAAGCAAGTCAGAATCCAATCCAAGTATAAAGCTGAGCAGTTGAGGGTTAAGGGCCCAACAGTTCTGGCATTTTGCACATGACCTTCCAGTCACTAGCGCAGAACTTTAATTGCTGGATTTACCACATCGTATTACATGTTGTTATAAGCAATATATAAGCAGCAGGACAAGAGCGATCATGCACATTATGATTTGATGCTGCTGTCTGGGTTCCTTAAACTGGTGCATTCCTCCCTGCTGTTTAAACAACAGCTGCTATATTTAACATTTTTAGTTGGTCACCTTCTGCTGAAATTATGATCGCGTTTGACTGAGCCCTCCAAATCTGGAGATTTGGGTTAGTACACGTATTACTATGCAAATGTGCCATGGGATAAAATGTAATTATTTTCAGTACATGAGACCATGATACTTACTATTTGTAAAGATAATATTTTTGTTTGTTACTGTGGTTGGTTCCAGGTCTTTATATTCTGCAGTACAAAAACATGTGGACACCAACTCGGTAAAGGTGGTTCAACGCTAGACTTTAAATGTGACTGCGATCCTACTCTCACTCACTGTAACATCAGGACATTTCCCATCTAATAATATTACAACGTCCACCAAACCACCATGTGGAATTTTCAGATTGTTGCAGATTGTTGCAGTGTTGCCTTGCTTTGAGACGATTACAACACACTGAGCAATTTACTCTCGTTCCTGTTGTTGTTCTTGGATACATTCTGGATCAAAGTGATATGAAGAAATATTGGATTTTAAATATTAAAGCTCCCACAAATTAAGTTTCAAATGTTTTATTTTCCACAACACAGTTGGCGACTTAAGTCGGCAACGGATACGTCAATATTTACGCAGGGAAAGTTTTCTGTATTCAGAGCCGCACTATGGAGGCGCTTAACTTGATTTTCTGGCCGGCCCAGATTATTGAAATTACCTGCCTGTTCACGCCTCCGAGGTTGCCAGATTTTTCTTGTGTAGAGATGTCGGTGGGAAAAGTTTTTCAATAGCATCTATACCACCCCCTTTAAAGCATGCACTTGTATTTAATCTAAACAACAAACAAACCAAAGAAATTGCGGACTGACAAATCAGATCACAATTTTTTTTTCTGTCAATTGCAATACAATGTAGCATAAAAGTGAGAGACAATTAAAAAATACAGTTTTTACTAATATTTAAATAAATATCTCATAGTACTCCAATATATTGCAAATATATTGTGGTTGATTATCATGGTAGTCTTAGTGGTGATAAACAGGTTATCACAACTACTTTGTCTTAATTTAACAATATTTGTTTTACCCACATTTAGTTTTTTTTGCACAATGAACTAGATGTATTTTGTCAGATCCGTTCGAATATTTTGTACCCACAGTGGCAGAAAACCTAAAGCTTAGGCAGGGGTGAAAAACGCTGTATCAGCTGAGTTGCAGCAGAAGTGACTGTAGCCTATATATTTTATTTCATGCACCAGTTATTTTGTAGATGGTTTTGGGGTTGCTATAAGGGGTGCTTAATAAAGGTGTGTGTGTGGGGTTGTTGCCTGTGCCACCATGGGTTGAGCCGACTCATTGTTTGGGGGTTTGTTGTGCCCACCGTCAACGGGAGCCCGGTAGACAGGGCCGACCCCCGCCAGCTCTTCCCATGCTGGTCCAGTTCTCTGGCTTACCACCAAGCTTGTCCTATGCTGTAAGTGTATGTTTGCCCAATAAAGAGCACTTTTCCTAAGTTTTAAAATGCTTCCTGGTCATGCCTCTTTTTCACCGACGCTACACTGGTGGCAGAAGTGGGATGGGTCAAGCCAGCTGGAGGAGATCAAGCAACCCCTGAGAGAGATAGACCCAGCAGCGGCTGGCACGAGGAAGAAAGGAAAGTGAAGCCGGCGGGAATCAGAGAACGACGGCGAGGCCCCACGAAACCTGGATACCGAGTGTTACACCTGCCCAGTTCCTCCAGATGGGGTTAGCCAGTCACACAGGCGGATCGGCACCGATGGTGGCCTGAGGAGCAGAGCCGGCATCGGACGACCCAGCAGCAAGAACTCAGAGCCAGCCCAGAGGTTGACGGCAAGCCACGCCTGGTGCTTGGGAGTCTGGGAGAGAGAGGACAAAGGGCAATGTCACAACCACGTCAGCAGCCGGCAGCTGGAATCATACGCATGCCCCGATACAACGCCACATTACAAGAGCCACATTAGCCTCTTAGCGCCAGCGTCACTCAAACAAGCTGTCACCGAGGCAGACAGAGCTGAGGTGGTGGCTTCCCTGCCGTGTTGTGAAGGATGGCGGCGACACAAGTGAGGAGGAAGTGCACCAGTTTGAGTCCGACTGGCAGCCCACAACGTGGTTGGTCACTTGCAGAGCACAAGGAGGACTGCATGCTCACCAACTTCCCTGCATTGACACAGGTACAGTGACACCGATTTGCCTCCGCCCTCATCGTCTTCCCTTGGCAAAGTGGCAGGTAGCAGAACAAAATGTAAAAGAAATGGCAGCAGGAGTCATTGAGCCATCAAATGCCCAGTTGTGCTAGTCAAGAAGAAAGACAGGGGTCTTGGTACAGGAGAAGTGGGGTTACTGAGGTGGATCCAAGTTTGCATTACCCTGCAAATTACACGCCTATTCAAATAAATTAATTAGTTATGAATTCATCAGTTCATGTTTAGACAAGAAGCCATTTTGAGTGACAGTATTTTGCTGCATTGTTTGTTTTAGGATCTGTGCAGTTACCTGATTTGTTAGACTGAAATGACTCTATTATTATGCTAACAGTGAAATAAAACCGGCACTTCTGTCTCTATAAAGCAGAAGGCAGATGCCAGATTGGTAAAATGGAAACAATTAGCTATTTAATTCCAGTACAGAGATCTAGCTAGCTGCTTTGCACAAATGCTCTTCTTTGTAAGAAGCCATTTTATACAATTTACTGCAACCCAGTGTCAATGTTTTTACTGTATTATTGTTTGGTTAACTAGAAGCAATCCACTTGTTTCAGTGGCTATTTTACAAAAATAATGACTATTCAGATTCTGGTATTTAACGCTTCGGAATAATCATCATCACAACACCACCAAAGTTAATGTCCTCTTGGGTTTTCTGATTCCACTATAGTCTGGGAAAGTTTGAGGAAAATCAATCAAAGGAATCAATGAAATAGCAGAAATAAAGCAGGGTTAAGGAGGTTATGTAAATCCAACTCAGTCTGACAGGGGTGACTAGATGCAAATTCAGATTAACGCTTCCAGCTTTCTGCTCAAGCAGTTTTGTCTAAGTCAATCATTCCACACTTTGGGGAAGTTTTGAAAAGTTTTTAAATTGTTTTCACTTCAAATAAAATCAGACTGCATGCCGTTTGCTCACGCAAAAAAGCTCACGCAAGATTGAGCGCTGTTTACATACTGCAACCTGAATTATGTTCCCTTCCTCACTCTGCCTATTATTTGCTTTGTAATGATCTTCACTGTAATTTGGCAGATTAATCCAGGCCTAACTTGTGCCCACCACTTAAACCTTTACCTAAAATCTACACATAGTTGGTTCACCATCAGTAAGGAAACCTCAATATGGCAGTGCTATGCTGTACCAATGGTTCAATCCGTTTGAGCCACCTCTACTCAGTAAGGCATTGAGCACAAGGGCGGAGGCAGCATGCAGTCGAGGCCACTGAACAGAGGCCACTGTTGACATTTAGCAAGTTAAGCAACCCCTACAGAGTATTGTTTCTCCCACCAACATGGTGAAAAGAGCCTCCTTTATAGGTGTTGTTATCAGATTGGTTGTCAGTGGCCTCTTGCCCTCTATAGCAGCCATTCATCCCACTGCAATTTCTCACTGTCAGAGTTTCTGCATTGCTGAACTTCTCTCCTCTACTTCACTCTGAACTCTTTAACTGAGCAATCTCAGATGCGGGATAGGACTGGATTGCCTTTTAAAGTGCTAGTGAGACAATGGCATGGTTCAGTAATCGAACTAAATCTTCTCAACACAAACTAAACATAATGGTGTCAATTTAGAGATCTGATTTCAATATGAGAAAAGAGAAGAGGGATTTTTCTGCATCACCCTGCAGTTTAAAGAATAGCGTCACCACGAGTGTGTAACATGCAACACTTGTGCGCAAGCATATCGGCCTGCTGCTCCTCTTAATGAATTTTAATGGAGATAAGGGATGATTAGAGACAGTGGAGCTCATCACTTTATGAACATTTAATTGCTCCCACATGTATAGTTTAATACCTGATTGCTGAGCACTTCTGTGTCCTGCTGTATTTATTCTTAGGCCTCCTTCCTATTCTGGATAAAGGATAGAGCTGCTTGCTTTCTTCTCAGTGTACAGGATTCCAGCCTTCAGGACAACTGATTTCAGTCTACTTTTATATGTATGTCTCAAATGAGCATGAGAAACTCAAATGAGAAACAAATGAATGTAAGCAATTATTTTATTTTCTGTGATGAGGGCAGAAGTTGATTGCTGCAGGTTCTTTGTGATCCCAATGATGATTTTCATGCACGTGTTATGACATAAAATCCAAGCAATATGGAGACCTTGGCATGTATTCATGTAATATGGAGACTTTTTATGGCTGACTAGAGCCTTGCTTTTGGATATTTCTAAGTAACATCCTGATGTCATCCTGCCTGACATCCCTTTTGTGAGAAAATGTGCTTTTAGAGATTAGTTATTCTCCCACATGATTTGACATGTGACTTTTGTATATCTTAACCTGTGATAGCACTCATTTTTTCTTTCCATCCTAGTGCGATCTCCCACAGTGAGCTCTTATCACACATGCTGGCCTGTCATTATTCACTATTTCAGAAAATCATCCAAAGCAATAAAAAATTCCAGGATGGAATATAATGGTGTGCAGCACATGTTAGTGTCACAGACAACACGGAAGTCACAGGTAGGTCCAAGTGCAAGCTTTTATTTAATACAGGGATATTCAGGTTCGTAATCGTTAAACAGGCAGTGTGGTCAAAATCCAGTAAATTAGTCAGCGAGGTAAACAAATCCAGAGGATAAGGCAAAAGTCGGTAATCCAAAAACAGAAACAGATCGTAACCGGATGTCATAACAGAAAAACGCTCAGAACTGCAGATCAACAAAGAAATGGCAAGACTTTGCAATGAATGAAATGAAAACCAGGGTATATAAACACTGGGGCCAATGCGGAAGTAATGAGAGTCAGGTGAGTTCAATGAATGTCAGTATTCGGGCGATGGGGACCTCTGGTGTTGTGGTGCGGGAACGTCTGTAGTGGCAGTGTTGAGATTGACTGTGACATTGTGCCACATGTTCTGTGCACTCTAAATATCTAGTTAAATCTAGAACCCTAAAAAGTTCTTCGGTTTGTCTTTCTGAAGGAACCCTTAAAGGTTATAGGTAACACTACTTTAAGGTACTCAAAACTAACATTATTTACTGCCTTACTTAACATTAACAAATCATAAACTTCAGCATTAATAAACCATAAATCATGTAACAAAGTAACAAAGTAAGTTAACAATTGTATTTATTAATGTTTGCTTAAATGTTAAATAAGCATTAACTAATGTTTATTCAACATTAGTTTACATCATGGTACTAAATGTTGATAATTAGGTCAATATCGAAACCCACAATTCAGCTTTACTTATGAATTTTGCCAATTAACCACCACAATCAGATTAAATTTTGGCATCAGTTAAAAAATAATGTAGTTGTTTTAATTTTTTTTTGCTTATTTGCTTCATTATTTAAAAAACAAAATATCAATTAATACAAGCATTAATTATGTTGTTAACATTACCTATGGTTTATTAAGGCTGGAGTCCATGATTTGTTAATGTTACATAATGCAGTAAATAATGTTAGTTTAGTGTACCTTAATGTATAGTGTTACCAGGTTCTAGGTAGAACTCTACAACAGAGTGCGTCCCTTTTCCAAGTAGGAAGCTATGTAGGAAGCCAAGAACCCCTTAACTATCAAAAAAAACTTGATGAACCCTTTTTTTCTAAGAATATAATGTATTTAAACTGTTCTGATTGCATTTGTTACTGTTTATATGTACAAGTTGACTATTCTGTACCCATTCTACACATATTCGCTCCTGAACTGTCATTGCATAGTGCTCTCTGTTGTGTATAGTGTATAGCTTATACTTATTCCGTATTGTGTATTGTCTATTTTGGTCTCTTTTTTGTATTTATATCTTTCATCAGCACTGTGTAATTGCTTCTCTGCTGTCTGCTATTGTTACTTGTTTGTAGAAAAGCAGCATCAACAACAATTGTGGCCTAAATTATTCTGTTCTCTCCTTCTACCCAGTTGATCCTTATCTGGATTATATACATTATATATAAACATTATATAACAAAAGTAAGCAGGAATAGTTTTGTTGTGGCAAAAACAAATCAATTAAAATAAAATTAGCTTACCATATTTATAATTTAATGAGGTATTGCTCTCTCATGTGCATTTGAACTACAGGCTTTCACAGTGTCTCAGTGCATAAATCTAATATAATAAACCCAACAGTGGACTTTACAGTTTTACAGTGTAGCTGTAATCTTCTCAGCCTATAAAGTCTAAACTCTGTTCATAGAGTACAGAGTGAAGCTCTGTATGAAGTGAGCAGAGATAGTGTTTTATGGGGGTGCATATATGTGTCACGAAGTGCTGCAGGTGCGGGGGTGCGGACACAATCACGAAGCCGCTCTCTCTAAACAACATAATTTTATTATACTTTTCCAATGGGGTTAAACACAAAACTAACGCACACCGCGACAGGCGTTCTGACACACAAACAACAGGAGACAATACAGGACGGACACAAGCGGGTATTTAAACACTTAATAATTAATAACAAATGACATGCAGTCATTCACATCACGAGACAAAGAACACATAAACACAAGCATATGGCGGCCGTCGCCATGGCAACCGCCACGCTACATCACGCGCGTGACAATATGCATGTGAGGGGGGTTATTAAAATACATTTTATGTTTGTTTACATAAGAATGTATATATTGTGTGTCTTATCTTTGGTGATTTATAAACAGTATTATTGAAATGTTGGTGGAATGCCACTTAACTATAATAAACTCCCAGGACCCATCAGCAAGTCCAGACATTTCTCACTCTCGTAACTACATACCTTTCCTATTAGTTTCACTGTAGTTTAAGATGAATAACTGAATAATACGCTGGGAGTTTAAGGGATTAATGTGTAAAGGTTTTTTATTTATTTAATAATGCAGTTTATATACTGCAAACAAGCTGGTCACTCTTTTTGAGTGAATATGCTCGTGGTAGAAAAAAAAATCCATATCAGTAGATTAGAAACCAATTAGTGTACAAGTAACAGGATTAATATGAATGAACACATGGATGTATTATGTGATAGTTATTATTCCAGTAGAGCAACAATAATTATTACATGTGTCACGCGGTGCTGCAGGTGCGTGGGTGCGGACACAATCGCGTAGCCGCTCTGAACAAACAACATCTTTATTAGTGATACTCGGGGAAAACAAAACTCAACTAAGCACACCGTGACAGGCGTGCTCACACACAAACAACGAAGGACAATACTGGACGGACACAGGCAGGTATTTATACACTTAGTAATTATTAACAAACAACATGCAGGTGGGGACAATCACATCACGGGACAAAAGATACGGAAACACAACATAAACAAAGGGCGCGTGGCGGTCGTCGTCATGGCAAACGCCACGCTATTGTCTCGCGCTCAGCCGGGCGCGTGACAACATGGCTTTATTTGGAACAATTTCCAAAAGGTAGTACACAGGAATGGGCGAAAACACATCAAAATGTATTGTTACATAATACAAAATACCCCAAATGTAAATGTTTCACAACACATTACCAAACACTGCAACTAAAAAATATATCCTAATAAAATACAGTATTTTGTATTTTGAAGGTACAGGAATACGGTCTGCAAGAGCGACATGAGATCAGTAATGCCACTTCAGTTGATAAATGTAATGTTAGTGTTCTGATGGATGAGCTAACGCTAACGCTTGGTATCCTTCAGAAAGCACACTGGTGGTCTGCACTAAATCCTGAAGGGTCAATCAATTAAACTGTCTCTTTAGTTTCTAAAGTATTACTGTACCACAAATGTTAGCCTGTTATATTTTTATCCTGTGTGTTGGTAAACACATAGCTACAAGATCATAGTAGCTTTGTCTGCTAGCTAGCATCCAGCTTGCTAGCTAGTGAAAAGTATGATGAATAATAAAGTACCTTACCGATCATGCAAAATCTTTTAAATGCTTATTACACATCTAGTAACAACAATCATGGTTTTTGCAAAAATGCTGGATAAAAACGAGTCAGTCAACACAATGCTTCATCTCCATTTCCTCCCTGACAAGGCAGTCAGGTGTTTGGAAGCTACCACGCTGTTCATGAACTGTTCACAAACAGAAGGTGCTGCTTTTGATAGGTCTTTGGTTCTAGCAGAGAATTTCTAGCCATGGAACAGCTCTGGTGAGTATGTTAGTCTGCTGGAATATAGCTATAACAGTGAGAAATAACATAAATAGATAATATTGTAATATAGTGCAAGTATACTCTGAAGGGCCAACAAAGCATTTGCAGTGAATGGATACTCCACTGAATGTAAGTGCACTTATTTAAACCTAAACAGGGTTAAACAAGAGCAGGTCAGTGCAGACTGTGATATTGTAAATGTGTTAAGCAGTCAATTGGTTTACAAATGTTACATTCAAATGATTGTGTAATAAAGTGTAAAGTTAGTTATCTGCAACATATAGCTGGTGGTCAGATTGATTTAATGTCTCTGTGGTCTCTGTCAGGCTTTTGCTGAGTGTGTTTATGTAAAGTCTTACTGACTGTAATAGCCTATTAGCTAGCTCCTGAATAGGCTGCAAAAGTTTATTTTTTTAGCGACTCTTCTTTGTGGCGCAAATAATTTGTTTTCATGTGAATGTTTGCTCCGCGCCACCCCCACCATGTGTAATACTTCCCCATCCATTTTTGTACTGCCC
>JAOUQW010010910.1:0-12367 GCA_028565825.1 Olivaichthys viedmensis
AGGCCATCGGCACCCCCTTGGGCGGGGGGGGGGGTGGGGGGGGGGGGGGGCGGGGAGATGCCGTCTCTAGATGACTCGCAGATAAAAGGATGGGGGTGATCACAGTTCCTGTTCCTCCAGAAACCTGACGTAGGCTTTGTCGCCATGGTGACACAATCGCCTTCGTGGTCATCTGGGAAGAATGATGATGAAATTGTACATTATAGAAAACAGGATTTATACAGGATTAAGTTTGCACTATGCAGACTGAAATGGAGTCATGACACAATCTCCAATAAGTGGATAAGTTGCAGGCTAATGTCACTCCTAAAATTATGTACATATTTAAATATATAGGTAGCATTTTGTGATAATTTTTTGTTTTTGGGCTTTTCCCTGGCTACATAGGTGGTAGAAGCTCTGGCTGAAGAAAACACCATACACCAGCTGTTCAATCCAAACATATTTTATAATGGTCATTATTCAGTCTGAAATGAGAACGTATGAGCAGATTTACATGAGTCATTTTGAGTGTTGTTTGAGGTATAGATTCAGGCTATGAGGCTGGTTGATTTTTCTGGTAGGTTATCAGGCTGGCTGAAAGTAATTTGAGGCGAGATACCAGAATGGTTGGAAAAGTTTGAGGTCAGTTACCAGGCTGGTTGGTGGACATTTGTCAGGAAGATTACTAGGCAGACTAGGAGTATTTTGAGGTAGGTTACCCAGCTGGTTGGGGATAATTTGTCATGTGGGTTACCACCAGTGGTCGCACAGTAAATAAAAAAAAATAAAAATTAAAAGAATTTTGCACGAGAGATGGTGGCTTCAATTGATAAGGGACCCAAAACTGTAGCAAAGCAGAAAAAAACACATTATATAAAAAAGTAGTTATATATTAGTTATCTAGATTGTCAGCTTACTACTGTAAGGCATAGTGTAGTTAAATATTAGGACAACTCCCCCGCTTATATGGATGGAATTAATATACAGTAATCCAGAGGGGATGGGAAAAGGGCATGGCAGATTTACAGTGGGGTTAACTGGGGGGACTGCATCCTCACTCAAATGGAGCCCTGGTTACCAGGCTATTTGGGGAAAAAATTGTGAGGTATGCTAGCAGGCTGGTTGGGGACAAGTTTGTGAGGTACATTACTAGGTTGGTTGGCAATAAATTTACGGGGTTACCAGGCTGTCTGGGTATAATTTGATGCAGAATGACAGACTGGTTGGAAACATCTGAGGTCAGTTACCGGGCTGTTTGGATCATTTGTGAGGCTGGCTACCTCACAGGTAGGGATGGTTAGGGATAAATTGGTGAGGTAGGTTATGTGCCTGGCTGGGAGTAATTTGAGAGATAGGTTGTGAGGTAGATTACTAAACTGGTTGGGGATCATTTGTGGGGTAGATTACCAGCCTGGCTGTGGTCTAATTTTTTAAGGCAGGCTAATTAAAGGAAGGTTACCAGGATAGTTTCGGTCCCAGTGGGTGTAGAGGAGCATGGCTCCGTTGTCCCACTGGTAATCCACTCCTCCTAATTCGCCCTTTGCTCTCAGCCCGATCCACCAGTTGCCAGAGTAGCTGCTTAGTAACGCTGTGAAGTGGGCCTGCTCATACCTGCATAGAAGATCAGAGGCCACAAAAGGCCAGGAAAGGTCAGGAAAGGTCAGCATGCTCTGACTTTTAAAATACCATTTCACGCTTTGTTAATTTAAATGAATAAAACATGCACATGCAATATATTTAAAAAGAAAAGAAAAGAAAAGAAACACTTACACGTCCATTATGTGAATGAGAGTGCTGCTTTTACTGTCACAAAAGGCCTTGGCTGCAGTGCGGGTCATTGGGTTCTCTTCAAACCAGTAACAAGAGTACTCAAAAGCATCCCAGCCCTACAAAGCAAATAGTTAGTGAGGAGCGACAGCGTGTACCTCTAGCAATCCATAAACCTTAAAAAATATTCAGAGGAGCATCAAACTGGATTCCCTTATCACACTGGGCCAATTTAAATGATAAACAAAACATGAATCTAGCTGTCAGAATTTGTGAAAAAAATTGTACTAAATTTTTTTCTTTTGGTTTCATTTCTGTTTCCTATTTTTCCTATTTTTCTAGCTCAGCCTATTTCTAAACAAGGGCTTGCCTTCATTGTGATTTAAATAAATGAAATGAAACATGAGAGTGAGCATCACCCACCTGTGGGCAGCCGTACACGGTGGGTTTAATGGAGGGCAGAGGGTAATGCCCTTTGGCTGTTTTACAGATGTAAGTATTCAGTTCAGTACAGGTTACATCATTCCATCGGCCCGTCTACGAACAAACAAAACAGAGTCAGAGCGGGAGGAGCACTGGAAAGCATTTCCTTCCCACCATCCTTCATTATTTTCCTTCTTTCTTTTCTCCATTTCCTCCTCCTGTTTTACCATTATGTCCTTTAATTCTTTTCTTTTTCTCTTTCTGTTTTTTTCTTTCTCCTTATCACACTCTTCTGCCTCTTTTTTCTTTTTTTCTTGTTTTTTTCTCTCATTCATTTCACATTTCTTGCCTCTACTCTTTTTCTTTCTTTCTTTCTTTCTTTCTTGCTTTACCATATTTCCTCGATTGCTTCTTCTTTTTTATCTTACTTTCTTTTTTTTTCTTCCATTCCCCTCCATTTCTTTCTTTCTTTCTCCTATTTTCCTCTATTGCGTCTTTCTTTCTCATCCTCCCTTCCTTCTTTCCTTCCTTCCTTTTTTCTTGCTTCCTTCTTTCTTTTTTCCCCTCTAATTCACCATTCTTTCCTCGATTGCTTCTTTCTTTCTTTCTTTCTTTCCTTCTCTCTTTCTTTCCTACTTTCTTTCCTTTTGTGTTTCCTACTTTCTTTCTTTCCTACTCGTTCCTTCTTTCTTTCCTACTTTCTTTCCTTCTCTCTTTCTTTCCTACTTTCTTTCTTTCTTTCCTTCTGTATTTCCTACTTTCTTTCTTTCCTCCTCATTCCTTCTTTCTTTCCTTCTTTCCTTCCTTCCTTCATTCTTTTCTTTGTCATTTGTTTGCCTGATTTGACCACGTACCTGATGGTACATCTCCACGCAGTCCTCATTGAAGCCCAGGTGGTTGTTGGGTTCTCCAGGAGCCCAGTAGGTGAACTTCACCTCGTGGTTGTCTGACCAGGTATAGTAGCCTGAGAAGCTCAGGTCATTCAGGCCAATCCAAACATCACTGGTGGCTATAACAGGATGGAGAAAGAGGGTTAGATTTAGTAAATAAGGGAATATTAGAGGGATTATTAAAGGCCTTCACTCATTGTTAGCGACATTAGCATTTTTGACCTAATTACTTTAACTCAACCCCATCATCCTAACCCCTTTCTTTCTTCCTTCCTCCCTCCATTCCTCCTTCTTTGCTTCTGATCTGTTCATACCCATGTATAGGTAGCTCTCCAGCCAGCTCTGCTCCGTGAGGGACATAATAGAGACGAGATCGGCCCCCAGCCTCCTGCATTGAGAGCGGGCCTCGTGCCACGTCTTCTTCTCCATGAAGGGCTTGTAGCAGAACTCGCCGAAATCATACCAGTCCGCCCCTGAACACCTCAGCTCTGCACAGGAGAACACGCACACACAACCGACCTCAGTTTCTCATAGAGGACACCAATTTCAGTGAGCGAACCAAACCAGCGAGAGATCCTACCTCCGTCAGCAAACTGGTAAGACACAGAGTAATCTCCATTGTGTCTGGAGAAGGGGAAAAAAGGTATGAGGACATGCTGACAGAGAAGAACATGGTCAAATGGCCAAGGAACATTTTACGAGAATTTTTCAGTATACGCAAAATCTAAGAGGAGTTAACTATTTAAAAACCACAGTTTTGAATGCAGGGAGTTTTAAAGTCAGAAGGAACCAGGAGAGTGCGCGTACTGTCGGGAGGTGATGCCATTCCTGGTGGAGCCGCTGTAGAAATTCTGTCCTGGTGCTTTGAGGACAGTGCAGTCTCCTCCAATATCGTTCAGAATCACGCCAGCGTGAATCGCAGCCGCACAGATCGTAGAGTCCTACAACAGAATGGCTCACACTCACCTCACCGTCGCAGTGTGATATAATGTCTCGAGGTAACACAATTTGGGTAAATTCTATTTTTTTCAAACAAGATTCCATCATTATTCACTAATATACAGTTAGTCCATCGGTCCATTTTCAGTCCTGGTCCGACTTGATCTCGCCGCTACATATACGTCCGTTTTTTGGTCCATATTACATTTGACATCTGGTTTACAGAAGAAAGAAACTTCTTTCTTTCTTTTCTCTTCATTTCACCATTCTTTCCTTTTCAGCTTACTTTCTTTCTCATTCTTTCTTCCTTCTTTTTTTCTTTCTTTTTCTATTGATTCCTTCTTTTTATCTTTCCAACTTTCTTTCTTATCCCTTTATTTGACCATACTTTCCTCTATTGCGACTTGCCTTCTTTCTCATGCTCCCTTTCTTCTTCCTTCCTTTCTTTCATTCTTTCTTTCTCTATTGATTTCCTTCTTTCCAACATTTCCTTATACCTCTATTTCTTTCCTCTATTGCGTCTTTCTTACTTTCTTTATCAACCCCCTTCTTTCTTTTCTCCCTTTCTTTGACCTTTTTTTCTTGCTTCTTTTTTTTCTTTTTTTTTTCTTCCCCCTCCAATTCACTATTCCTTCCTCTATTGCTTCTTTCTTCCTTACTTACTTTCCTATCCTTCCCTTCTTCTTTCCTCCATTGCTTCTTTCTTTATCTTTCTTGTATTGTGTCTTTCTTTCCTTCCTACTTGCTTTCTCATCCTAGCTTCCTTTTTCCCCTACTTTTCTTATAAGCAGGTCTTGGGAGTGGACTCAAGACTTTTGGTCCACATATTTTATTTAAATGGTAACATATATACACTCCTAAAGTGCAGTGTTCATTGATGATACGATGATGCTGACTCAGTTACTACCCACGTGTCTGAATTTTGCCACGTGATAAGCATCCCAGGGTCAAGAGGAGCTTGTGGGCTAAAAGATTTGTGCTCACCCCTCGGTAAGTAATGGTCCCATACACACTGTAGGGCGCCTCCACACAACCAGCAGGGCAGTGAACACTGAAAGAAAAGGTCGAACACAATAACAATTAACCATAAAGATCATTATAACTGATTAAAACAATTTTTAAGAAGAGAAAAAACCTTTTGAGGAAAAAAGTACTGAATTCTTACGTCATTCGATCTACCGAGTGGTCCAAGCTGGGCTTCGTGCTACAACTAATGGCATCTGTGCACACACACACACACACACACACACACACACACATATATATATATATAAAAAACGGTAAGTCAAAAGAGCTAAACAGTGCCCGACAATTTTTTCAACATCCTTGCTTCAGGAAGTTTCTCTTTCCTACTGATCACCTCCATAGACATTTCAGAAAATTCTAAAATAATACTTCTTTTGTTTTTAAATACAAAGTTTAAGCTTCTGAACCAAACCGAAAATGAAAGACCTTATAACATTCTATTTGAAGCAAAAAATATTTGAAAAACAGAAAACATAAAAAAGGGGGAACGGTACAAGACTGTGTACTTAATGTGTTTTATAAGGGAATGAACCACTGATTCCATAAAGCACTGCAAATGATGTAATCAAATCAGTTTCCCTCCAAATTCTGCGGTTGTATATGTTTCCTAACGTTCGTGCTTTTGCATATATTTCAGTGTTTTGTAATTATTGTATATATCGTGCTTTTGTGTAACTCTGGCCCTGATTTACTGAAGGTGTAAGGTGTGTGTAAAAACACGTGCAGGGTCTACGGAGCATTGCGTTTGTCACATGAGCAAAATTGCACGTGTTTTTACGCGTTGTCCGTTTTGCCTATTTGATAAACATGCAATTTTAAGAGCCGTTCCTAGCTAAACCTGCAACATACAGGGTGGAGTCAATGGAAATAGATTACTTTTAGAGCCCGCAGTGTGATTTTTACCGCAGCCTGAAAGTCACGTAGGGAACAGAGATCGTGTGTGTGAATGAATACGACCAAAACTCGCCACAGCTATCGAGAACAACGATCACACGCAGAAATCTTGTGTATACTGTATATCAGTATATTACTGAAAAATGTTTTCAGTGATATAAACTCCATCTATAAAATGATTGTAATATGATTCTTTAGCTTTCAGATCATTTGTATTCAGCTGTAAAACATCATGTGTCCAGAATCATGACTCCAAAATCACTATGAAAGTTTTATAGCATCGAGAGTGATGTTAATATAAACATTAATACCCAGAATGCCTCTTGTGATGATCAAATCTTGAAGTGGAGACTTAAATAATAAACTGGAATTATCTATGTAGAGTCATTTCTTCTTTATCATTATATTTTTATCATTTCACTTTCTTAATCCCTTTTTTCTCCAAAAATACTTTAAAAACTAAACGAACCCTGTAAAAAAGAGTTTTAGGTGTGTGGTTTAAATGAGATATATCAGATCTACTACACTGTAGAAGAGTTTAGTGAATAGAATAACGAATAATGTTCATAAAATATGACTTTTGAACACTCGTGTAAATGTCCGGAACCATGTGCGGTCATTGTTCAGCTCCGTTTCTACGGTTACAGCGACGTCTCTGATTGGCGGGTCTTGCTTTAGGGACTTCTGCAATGAATCACGTTTTTTTAAAAACAAAGGTTTGAGGCCGTCTTGTGGCTTCTACAGGGGTGTTTAATAATCCCGTAGCTTAAGTCAATCTCGGAAGTTTTACACATTATCGCTGACGATCGAATTCTCTCTGGCGATCATGGACGCCATTTTTACTTCAGCAAACCTCACTGTTCAGCTCTATTCTCAGTGAAGCTGTGCCGCTCTGGAGAGCGTGTGAGTGCTCAGTGGTGTTAATGTGGTGTCAATCAGGACAGCGTACAGTCCGGGGTACAGCCGAGGATGTCGAATCTCAGACCGGCCTGGTTGTGCCACTCTGATGGAAGGATTCGGATGTACTTCACAGACACGGGACTCCCCAGCAGCTGAATAACAGGAGAACCTCTGTCCATTGCTCCTGTGAACTCTTCTGTCTACAACACACACACACACGCACACGCAGGTGAAGTGGTTCATATGCATCTCAAATCATAGATTGGGGTCCTAAATCTGCACTGCAAAAAAAAAAAAAAAAAAAAGATCTTAACGAGTGAAAACATCTTGAATATAGACATTTATTTCATATTTCTCATTATGAGATTATTATAGAATTATCATTGCTCTTCGGCCTATTTCTAGACACTTTTTTACTAAAGTAAAAGTAAAATTAAATAAAAATCAGACATCCGGACCCTACTCATATTTTGCCTTTTTTATTCACACAGAAGTCATAATAAGTCAGTACAGTTAGTGATTTTATTATGGTGATGTACCTTATCGTCGACGGTGTAGTCGATCCAGGAGACTCCGTCCACACTGGTCTGGACCTTAAACTTGGTCACCCAGTGGTCTGCAGTGGGGCAGCCCTGGATCACCACCCCCGTGATCTTCTTCACCATACCCAGGTTCACCTGGATCCACGAATTACCTGATACACACAACAGCAGAGATGTACAACGTCAATACGACAAGGTCGACTGGTTACTCGTGTCATTTATACACTGTGAGTCAGGACTTGCACATTTATGTGCTCGTTGTGATTAATGAGCAACAGATGGATGTTTAGTGTGCATTGAACCATGCATTACAATTTACTGCCGAGGTTTAAAGCATCGACGAGGTAGCTTTAATGTGAGAAACAGGCTAACCAGGGCTTGATGGCATCCAGCAGGAGTTCCCATTGAGTCGAGCTTCCATGGGTCCTTTCCCATCCATCGAGGATGAGGCAGAGAGCATCGAGTCTGTAATGTTCCCATCTTCCACCCCCAGACCTCTCAGACACACTGAAACAAAACACACACACACACACACACAGGCAAATGCAATATTATACGAGCAAGACCAACACTGACTTCTTCATCCAAGCAAGCATATACATGACACACACCGGGTTGCCAGTTTATTGCACCTATCTAGTAGAGTGTTGCGCTAACCTAGCCTAATCTATACCGCACACCACAGTCATGTGACGTGGGACTTGTTGGAATGTACAGCGAACTGGCAACCCGGTGTAAATGCTCGTGACCAAACCCATGTTCAGGTCTCAGAAAGTCCCGAGTCTGTCCAAACCTCCACATACCGTTCTGCTCACAGCTGTAGATCACCTCCAGGTATTTGGAGATGGTGGGACACGGGTCGTTATCCACGTAGGTGTAGAGGAAGCAGAAATCGCGGTTATCACACAGGTTCCTGACCCGCTCATAAGTGCCCGGGACATTGCAATTACCTGGAAAATGATACACACGATATCATCAGAATAAAATCTACAATAAAATCCGGGATGCATCATGATTATTTACTGCTCAGATGTTCAGAAAGATTTTAACCTCTGTCTCTGACCTGGAGTTTTATATTTTAGTTACTAGAGATAAACTTGTGACACAATTCGCACCTCAGGCAGATCTTTTTTTTTTCTTTTCTTTTCAAATTGCAAAACCATCTTATAGTGGAAGTGTATCTCACCCAAAATCTTTTCCAGAAACACGTGCGTCAAACAACATCGTTAAGCTACAGAATCCCATATTAAATAACCAATTCTGCAAAATGTCAAGGATAAGCTTTATTTAGAAATTTAAGCTCAAAATGGAACTACATTATCATTCGCATCACTTTGGGAGGCGGGGCCTAGGGCGGGGGCGGAATAATACGATGAAAAGTGATTCTGGTTGTCCAAGATGGCCACCCTCATAACGTCCATACTGTGATGAATAAATTCTGTCCATGTGACATCACTGAAGAACTGGATGTAGTTTGAGGCAGATATTTACAGATTTTTTCCGGTGAGATAGACTTCCATTACTTGTTAGCTACATCAGGCTTGTAGCACCAGTGCAAAACTAAATAACCGATCAACTACTGTATATTTAGAGTAAATGGAAAATTGTGTGAACTATTCCTAGTTGATGAGATGGAGGCGACCGTGCCTGGCCTCATTGTCCCTCTGCACCGCTTACCGTGGGCTCCAACCTCGTAAGGGCAGATTTTGTCACTGCGGCGGCCGTAGAAAGCGGACTGAACGTTGATGACGCTGTTTTGGGGACAGTGGAGCACCATGGGGAAGCCCTCGCATGTGTACGCTGTCAGGAAGCCTGCATAGAGACCAGAGACTGATTACTAACAGCCAGGGAATACAAGATAACACATATACAGTGCTGTGCAAAAGTCTTAGGCGCCCTAAATGTTGTCTTAGATGTTTATTTTTATGTCTTCTGCATTAGTGCGTCATTTTTAGAAAAGATCAAATTTTAGATTTCCAAACATTGATTTTCCCAAAAATGTAAATGTTACAGAGAAATGTTTATAAGGCATTAAAGAAAGTAACATATTAAGACTTTTTTTGTTGTTTTTTTTGTAATTTATGACATAAATTGCTGCATACCGTCATGCGGTGGTGGAGGTTCTGGTGTATTTCCTGTAATACAAGATAAGACAATAGGTTTCATTTTAATGCACCAGTAAAATATCTCTGGTTCGTTTTTCACATACTTTTGAAAGCCATGAACTCAATTAAATCTGGGTGAGCCACGGTTATTTACGTCTTCTCCTTCATTTGGCATACGGGTCAAATTTACCCAATTAAAAGTTTTACAAAAAATGAGATGAGGCTAAATTTATTTACATTACTTATTTATTTGTTCTCAGCTCAGTTTCTGTAATGACCATGAACAATCATAAAAATAAATAAATAACTAAATAAATTCACATTTAAAGAGCAAAGCAGCACAAACACCTGCTATCAGGAGGATTCCCAAGATTGAGAAGGACTTTTGGGGCTCGATTTCCCTAAATACAATTTATGCTACTAATAATTAAATGATTAAAAAAATTATATTATTATATGATTATTATTATTATATAATTAAAATTAAATATACATTTCAAAATAAATATTTTAAATATATATGTTGAAATATGTGTAATAATTTTTTTTAAATGTTTTTTTTTAGTTTATCTGACAACTGTGTAGCTATATAATCTATAGAGATAATCGGAGTCAATGGGACGGAACATTTCTACGTAGTAAACAGAACAGGAGGCTTAAACGCGAGTGTATGTTTCAGTACTGCGGCGTTTGCAGATGTAGCCTCGCCGGTTTTCGCAGTTGTCGTCGTTCCATTGGCCGTTGTTGATGTAGATGGAGAGACAGTCCTCATGGTTGTAGTCATCCGGGTTCCCTGGAACAAGAAGTCAGCATGACAAGGTCGAGCGTGGATCACGTTGTACACTCTCTCTCTAACAGCTGAGATCATCTTAAGGCAATGGGGAATTCTTTCTGATTCTCCTTTTGAACTAAATCTCTTTTGAACCAAAGCACTGAAATTCCCATCAAGAACTGTATCTAAATACTGATTAACCAGTTTACATCATGTAAACATCTTTAACAAGAAAGACAAGACGATCAAATGCAATAAATCTCTCTCTCTCTCTCTCTCTCTCTCTCTCACCTGGGGACCAGTTAATGTAACGGAAGGGTGATCTGTCCATCCACTCCCATCCTCCCTCTGTGACTGAGTCATGGCCTCCGATCCACAGGGACACGCCGGTGGGGATCGACTGGATTTGAGCTGCCAATCAAACAAACAAACAAATACAAGAAAATAAACAAAACTCATCAGATTAGATCAATTGTAAACACTTTTATATGCCATACTACATAAAACCACCACACAGTCCTGGCATTCCAATACTTTTATATTAAAGGCAGTCTACCAAATAAAATATGTCCCTTTTTAGCTGGTCTGTGACAGTTAAATAGCATTAATCATAGATTTCTGCGTCATTTTAATTGGAAAACTAACACCTGAAATACAATCTCCAGTAAGAGTGTGACAACAGGGTCTGTCTGCAGACTGCAAAGCAAAGCAGGCATGTCTTTGACCCCATAAGGTGAGAGCGGCTCTGAGTGGGCGTGCCTTGAATGCCTTAGATGGGAATGTGGGCGTGTCTTTGAGTCCATATATGGAAGTCTTCAATAGGAAGAAGAAAGTCATTTGCCATACTCCCTATTCCCTACAAACTGCAAAGTGCATTATGGGTGTTCAGGATCTCCTAGACTACATGGTTTGGACACTAATCTATGGCAAGGCATTGTGGGGATTTCAGGAGAGCCCTAGATAATATTCTACACTCTGCTGTCAGACAGGATTATAAGAAGGCACTATGTGCACTATGTAGTGAATAGGGTGTGGTTTCGAAAATATACAGTATATATAAACATGTATTTTCACAGCTAGGTAACATGAGTTACATGTCTGGTCTTGCATATATATACAGTATATGTGTGTGGGTGTGTGTGCATACCCTGAATGAAGCCCTGCTCGAAGGGGTCAGTGATGCTGGCCAGGTCTCCTCCCTGATGCACACAGTCAGCGCGAGCTTCAGCCCACTTACGCATGGAGAGTGAGATAAAGTGGTAGCAGTAATCATTAAAGGGGTCGGCCACCCAGGAGCCACACTTCTCATTCCAGCCTGAGAGAGAGAGAGAGAGAGAGACACACACAGAGACAGAGAGAGAGAGACACAGAGAGAGAGAGACACACAGAGACAGAGAGAGAGAGAGACAGAGAGAGACAGAGACAGAGAAGTTTTTAGGTTCTTTATTAGCATGACAAAAGAAAGAGAAGTAGTAATAGTAAACTGATAAATGGAATAAAAAGTCCACAAACAATCAGACTTAATAATAATATAAAATAATATAATATAAAAAATTAAAAAAACTACAAAAAAATGAATACACACATTTTTATATCAACCTGATTGAACAAACGAGGGGGATTGTTTTGTTTATTAATTTCTTACAAACGAAGTCGTATGAAAAGGTGCGAATGGTAACCCCGCCCCTAAGCCTTACTTTAACCTTCACAACTTAAGGCTTAATAAATATATGAATTGTGGGTAATCAATGACTTATTAACAGTGTAATAAATGACGAATATGCATGTAATATGCATGAATGTAAAGGGACGGAAAGAGAGAGAGAATGAAAGAGACAGAGAGAGACAGAAAAAGGAAGAGAGACAGTGAAAGAGAGAGAAGACCTGGTCCTACCTGGTCCAGACGTGGGAGGGACTGGTGGAGGGCCGAGACCTTTACCTGGAGAGATTAAAACATCAGTCTGAATACTATTTTTTTTTAAATAATTTATCATTTAAAATATTTATTTAAAATTATTCCACATATTTAAATATATATTTAAATATTTAAATACAGTCCTGTGCAAAAGTCTGAGGCACATGTAAAGAAATTCTCTAAAGTGAAAAATGCTTTTAAAAATAATGAAG
>JAOUQW010011071.1:0-12358 GCA_028565825.1 Olivaichthys viedmensis
GCTCAAGGGCCCAACAGTGGCAGCTTGGCGGAGCTGAGGCTTGAACCCACGACCTTCTGATCAGTAGCCCAGTGCCCCAACCACTGAGCCACCACTGCCCTACAGTGCCCTACAAGGGTTGAACAGTCCAGATTGCCGTTGTGTTTAATACTGCTTGAGTGATGTAGCTGGTTGGGAACCTCAGACAGAGAGATGTCAATCAAGCGTGCTCATTAGACTATTAGTCCATGCTTAGACACTTCTCAGATCTGTCTGATCAGAGAGTTTAGCTGGTATGAGTCGCTCTGAGTGTTTGTTTGTTTTTTTCCTATTCAAACTTTGCTGGCACCGTGAAAATCTGAGTCGCAAGTTTGCCTGAAATGCCAACTCATAGTTCATTTTAAAAAATCTACAATTAAATGACAATGTTAGAAATCACTTACAGCATCATGTACAGACAAATCACTTCTTATTGACAAGATCTAATCAGTTTATACCAAAAAGGCTTGCCTCTGTCTCCCTCTGCTCTATTGTCAAACGGTAGAGCGAGTTCTTGAAATGTGGGCAGGAACCCCGCAGCTCCAGAGATGACTATGGCTTCAGAATGGAGATGCTAATGAACGGGAAAGCAATTTCAGAACCAGATTTAATACAAATGCTCAAACTGTTTGCACTTGCTATTGCATTAACACAATCGGTCTCTGGAACATGACTAATGTTTTACCCAAACTCGGGCCTTCTGAATAATTCTGCTCCACTATGGCACATTGGCATTTTACATGTTTGAATCAGGCCCCTGATGCATTCCGAGGCATTCTGCAGTGGATTTGCACCATTTGCACTTGTCAAAACTCTGGTCCCCATCAGGAACGAGAAGAGACGGTGCAGAAAGGGCTCCAATTGTGCACAAATAGAGTAGTGAGAGCTAATGCAAATAGAGGGGTGACTTGGTCTGAAAGTACAGGGTGGAGGAGAGGAGTCACCCACAGACAGAAATCTGGGCTAAAGTCTTAAAGATGAGACATTTTTACATTTTCACATCTTCTCACCTTTACGAAGTTATCATGATATTGTATGTAAAAAAAAATAAACGTTTGCCTGCACCTATTCTTGTGGGACAACATTTTAACATGAAATGAACCTCAGCGGCATTATGTCCGGGGTTTAGTTTTATCCCGTCATCCCTTCTTGCACATTGTGCATGTTACATTTGTTTAATAACCGAGTATGCAAAAGCTGACTTTAAATGCAACCCAAAAATTGCAATTTTCTTATATCGAGACACCTCTAACGTTGTTTCAGTCAAGAATGAAATCATAATTTGTAACTATGTCGGAATGTAACCATGACAACGAGCATAAATAACAGTATAGGCTGGGCCATATTTCAAAAAAATTTGATATCGCAATGAAACGTTTTAATTAAAAAGCGACAAGAGTAGAGTGAGATAACGCCATCTGAGACCTAACCACAGCAACAATTATATAACAGTAGCCTTTTATTATAAAAAGGGAAAGACCTCTGCTTCACATTGTGTTCTCCGCTTCTGCCTGATCCGTTCTATTCTGATAGCAGGATAATTTGTTGGCCATTATCTCTTCCATATCACAGAAGCAATTTTCAGCACATCCCGAGAATGGACCTCTTTTTTTTTTTTATTTTTTTTTCAGTGATCCTGGCAGGTCTAAAGATTTTGTGCACCTGTGCAAGAACTACACAGTGCTTGTACCACTAAAAAGCCTGTTCACAATGCGGTGTTTTTCGGAAGGACAGCGTCCGTCTCAGTTAAGAAGTTTAACTGGAGCCGTGAGGTAGATCAGAGTGCTTAAACTACTCAGTTGGGCCATTTTGTAGTGTGTTGTTGTTTAGCCAGCAGCGCTTTAGTGGCATGACTGCACGATGATTGTTGTCCAGACTATTTCTCCCCGTTTCTCTGTGGATTTGCCACTGCCAATAATCTACACCCACAGCCTGGGGTGCTGCACAGGGCTAATTAATCATCCTTTCTATGAAAGCATTTGACAATGACTCGTGAGAGAGAGGGAGAAAGTGATGCCGTATTAGATGTGTTTGAAACATATTTGTAAGCGTATATACCTATTTGTATTGTCCTTATTTGCACTTGCAGAAAAACAGAAAAATTATCTGTTTGTGTTGCAGGTTGGATCCGATTCAAATTGGTGCTGGTTCCAAAACTTACGACCCGGCTGCACGGATACAGAACAGCGTGTATCGGGCAAAAGTTGGGAGTCGATCATGATTGAATCAATAAGACCGTCTCGGTATCAGTAAAGTCCAATACCACATTACGACTTCATTACCACATTACGACTTCATTAAAGGCTAAAATGAAAATCACAATTATTTTGATCAATGTTGAAATCACGTTGAGTTATCACAAATGTTCCAATAGCCAATTTAGGAACCAGATTGTTTTACTGCACTCCATCATTTAAAATGAACAGAAAACAGGCTTTTCTTTCACACTGTACATTATAAGCATTAGAATTCTTCACATGGATAAATATGTGAATCAGAATAAGACTGATCTTCAGTAATATTAACAAAGTGAATCTTTTAAATGCAAATTATAAACATGAGGAGACTCATGGTATACATTCGTGGCCATCGTAGGTCTTGCCTACCTTGTCTAGTGATCGTTATTTTTGCCTGTGTAGCTGAAAGAAACATCTTTATCTGCAGTCTCAGATAAAGTCTGGAAAGCAGAGACTGTATAACTCAAATCGTGCTGTGATTGGTCACAGTTAAACCATATGAATGGTGAGCTTGTGAGTTAAGCTCAATGATGTTGCAGTCGGTTATGTTTAAATAACTTTTTTTTTTTTTTAAACACAAAAACGTGATCATAGTTAAAATACAGTTCATTGTGAATTTTTTTTCCAAACTCATTAGTGAGATCCTGTGTGTTATAATGCTATAACTCACACACACACACACACACACACACACACACACGCTGTCACAACCTCACATACCTGGCTCTATTTCAATTCAGGTAAATGCGTGAGTGCACGTCTCACAGCACAAACACACTGTGCGCGCACACACACAGAAATAGACACACACTCACTTTAACATCTGTTCCAGCTGAATAAGCTCTATCCAATCAAAAGCAACAGCCCAGTACGTCAATATCATAACAGACGCTCTCTCGCTAACCTCACAAATGACAAATAAATGAACTGGACTGAAGATGTGTTTCCGCGGTGACTGCTATGAGTGTGTGTAACACGGGTGTCTAAGTTACTCGTGTGCTGATATTAAATGTTTATATTGTGGTAATTGCCTAACCTGTTTCCACGGTTTATGGAATTTTCACAAGCTTGTATTTATAAACAAGACCTTGCAGAAAAGTAAATGAACTTACATTTGTAAACATATGCATCAGTCGGAGTGATAAAACTCTATGCGATAAACAGAATTATGGGATTGCCTTCTCCGAGAAAGATTAATGTGCTACCCCTTCAAATTTGTGCAAAATAAGGACCCTCAAAGGCATATGCCCCTATACTGCCTTTGGAATGGGACAGACTTTATCTCACTGCTCTAAAAAACCCTGCCTACTACGGCCGGGGTTATACTTGCTGCATGACTACGTGTCTGCGTGCGGACGGCGCAGCTACGTGAGCGTCATTCATCACACACTCGCTTGCATGCTTTCCATACATCTGGAGGATTAAAAACTCTGTCCACTAGGGGGCAGGTCCGAGCCGAAACATCGCCAGCACCGGAATATCTTCTTCGACCGCTTCCTCTGATTTTGCTTTGATACTGCCCCCGCTATTTACGCAGGTATTGCACCATACGCATACGTTGCGTAAATCTTTTTGGGACGTACACAATCGACGTGCTGAATGAACGCAGGATACGCATGTCGGCCATTGTGCGTATCCGTCTGTGTAGTTAACAGTAAATATAACCCCGGCCTCAGGCAGCCTACTCCTGAAAGGAACACAGTGGTAGTGACCATGTTTAAAGTGTCTCATTACAATACTGTGTGTGTTGAATATGGCAAATGGCAGTATACAGTGTAACTGATTATTGCCACACGTCTAGAGTGTGTGTGCGTGCGTGAGATGTGTATAGAACTGACCGAACAGCTCTCCACTGTAAACGTGCGAGGTGTCGTACGGTGTCTCCTGTCCGGAGATCTCCACCATCAGATCAGGGGCAAACAGAGACGTGTCCCTCTTCAGCCGCAAGTTAAAATGCCTGAGAAACACAGAAAGAGTTTTTTTTTACTTTTTGTAGTGATACTCGTCTGCTTACATGTGCACCATTTGCTTCAGCAATAATGGGATTTGTAACATTCATACCATTAAAGCAGTGTTAAACTGAATTACAGACAGAAAGAAAGCAAAAGAGAGAGAGAGAGAGAGAGAGAGAGAGAGAGAGATAAAGAATGAGAGCAGAAATAGAGAAAGACAGTAAGCGACTGAACAAAGACGGACTGAGGACAGAGAAACAGAAAGAGAGTCAGAGTGCAGACAGAGAGAGATGTAGAGCGAGACAGCAATGAGAACAGACAAAGAGCGAGAGAGAGAGAAAAGAGGACAGACAAAGTGAGAGAGAGAGAAAAGAGGACAGACAAAGTGAGACAGAGAGAGAAAATATATGAGAGAGAGAGAGAGAGAGAGAGAGAGACATGGACATTCTTTGATATTACTAAATTAGTTTGTTAATATGTTAATAACAGTTCTTGTCTTTCTTGTCATGCTTTGGCAATACTATAACTGTATATGGTTATGCCAATAAAGCTTATTGTATTGCATTGACAGAAAATCGAGAGACAGACAGTGAGAGGCAGAGAGAGACGAAGGACGAGAGATGGAGAGAGATAGAGGAAGAGACTGAGCATAGAGAAACAGAGAGAACGAGAAAAAGACACAGAGATCGATACAGACACAGAAAGAGACAGGAAGAGAGTCAGAGAGTGACAGAGACAAACACGGAGAAAGACAGACAGAGAGAGAGAAAGAGAGAGAGAGAGAGACAGACAGACAGACAAAGAAAGTAACCGACAGAGAACATGGAGTTTTTAGCATTATGTCTATATTATTATGTATTAAGACATTATTTAGGTAAATAAATAAAATGATTGGGTTCACGGTTATGAAATGCTTCAAGCGGAGATGATTTGTTGATCATCAAGAGTGAAAAGTGCTCCATAATAACGCTACACCTTCTCAACCCCTTCACTGAACTGTAACTTCTGTAATCCAGCTTCCCCTCATTGCGCAGAACTGATGAAATTCCTCAGATGAGTGGAGAGAATGCCTTCAAGATTATAACACAAGTCGCCTCACATTTGAATGGCCTGGATTCTTTGAAGGCCCGCACAGTCATACAGCTCAGAACGCTTAACCACGATGTTGCATGTGTTGCTAATAAACTAAACATGATTTGGGTCTGTATCTGATTCATCAGCAGCCCTGTTCTGTAGTGAGAACAACTGTAGAGTGTTGGCAGGGACTGCAGTGTTTCCATTTCCCAGAACATACTTTATAACACCACATTTCCCATCATGCACTGACTCATCAACTGGCAGAGAAAGCGATGACTCGGAGAGTCATTCCTCAAACCTAAGCACGTTCATCCTCCTGATACAAAATGACTGAATCCAAATCCATGACTGCTTTCCAATGAGGTACCCATCAATCACAAGCTTTATGTCGCTTTTATCAAGACTATGCATTCAAGAACTAGATGATATGAAAAAACATATTGCGATACATATTATAACAAAACACCTTAGGTTGTACGTAGGGCTGCACAATATATCGTTTGTCGAATCATTATTGCAATACTATATTGGCCTTTGCAATACTGATTAGTGTAGCCTCATGGGTAGGTTTGTACATGTGGGGTTGAACAAACCTGATTCTTACTTGCGCCGCTGTGTTTAGTTCTACTTGAGTGATGTTGCAGGCTGGGAGTCTCAGACAGAGAGATGTCAATCAAGTATGCGCACTAGACTATTAGGCCACGCCCACCCAGACCGTTCTCAGCTCAATGAATACAATATTTGTCATTTAAACTTTGCTGGATGTTTAATATAACGCTCAAGTTTAGTATCATACAAACATGTTTAATATTCTACACTATACTCTCTGGGACTTTAAGTACTCTACTGGTTTTTCGTGAGGCCTGGGCAGCATGAGTGGTTATAACATAGCTGGCACGAAAAGAAAAAAAAAGAAGCTTATAGGACGCTGCAAAACGTGTCCGAAATGATTCTGCTGCTGCAGGACACAGACAAACACAAACACACTGATGACTCCGCATCTAAACAATGTGGTACTGATTATCAGAGTCTCCACATCCATACTGGCATACTGATGTGTACCAACACTGTACACTAATAATAGAGCAGTTACACAATAAACTGTAGTGTATGCAAATATTAGGACCCTTCAGTTAAATGATTTAGATTATTATTTACCAGTTGCAAAAACACATTTTAAGTTACAAAGGTGTCATTCTGAACTAAACATGTCCTGGTCGTCCCAATGTGTCCCAATATCAGAAACTAACGGCAGGGCGGAGGCGAGGAACATCAGAAATCAGTCAAAACATCAGTATTTGCACTTTATGTAGTCCTGTATAGCGTGCTGCTGTATTGTTGCGTGTTGCACCATGGTCCTGTAGAAACGACATTTAATTTCAATGTATACGAGGTATATGGAGAAATGACAATAAAAATCCTAGAACTTGAACTTGATAATGAACTCTCTGTTCAGAACGCAGTGCGCAGTTCAGGGGCACATGCATGGCCTGGACTTTGAAATTGTTAATGCAGCTCAAAGCTCCCGTTGTCTGGTTCCACATGTGCGCTCCTTGGACTGACACACTTCACCATACCCGCTGAGCTTCATAAGGTTGAAAGTAGGCAACCAGGGTCCTTGACAAAGCAGCAGCTCACTAGCATGTATCAGGATGTTTTCTGCGGCCCAGGTGATGTCCACTTTACACTGGACAGTGCAACTACACCTGTTCAGTGTGCTCCACGGAATGTTCCAGTAGCCTTGAAGGCTGCCGTTAAGGAACAGTTAGACAGGCATGAGAGAGACGGCTATTTGGCCCCAATTATGGTGCCTACAGACTGGATTAGCAACATGGTCATCGTGAAAACAGCAGAAGATAAGGATCTGCATTGACCCCAAACCTCTCAATCGAGCCTGAAAGAGGTCTCACTACATTATGCCAACACTTGACAATGTCTTTTATAAACTGCCGTATGCCCGCAGCTTTTCCCTTGTGGATGCCATTGGATGCTTTCTTACAATGCAAACTCTGTATGGGAGATCTGATATCACTGTAGAAGCAAGCCACTCATTGCAATCTTCAACAAGCCACTCCTCTGCGCCCCCAAACGTCTTCAAAGCATGCTACTCACGCTCCAGAACTACAGTCTGAACATGGTATACAAGCCATGGTCCAACATGTATCTCAGTGACACACTTAGCAGGGCCACGGCTCCCTAAGAGACTCTGATGCATCCTATACACAACACTCTGTCTGCAACATACAGCAGGAGAAGTCTGGCTTTGACTACATCTATTAGTCAGACCCCCTGAATGTGACAAGCCAGCGCCTTGTACAAGTCAGACGGCAGAGAGATGAGCATCTAGAAGCTCTCAAGGCAGTGGTCCTACAGGGTTGGTCGGACCAGAAGGAGGCCACACCACTTGCCATAAGAGAGTACTGGGCTTTCCGGGATGAACTTAGTGTACAGGATGGGCAACTCTTCAAAAGCCAGCGAGTCGTCATCATCCCTAAAGCTTTGCGCCCTGAAATGTTGAGGCAAGCCCTGTTACAGTCAGGCCCGTGACCCTTTTTTCTGGCCAAACATGCAGGCAGAGATGAAAGATTTTGTTGGTCAGTGTTCAGTATGTAACAAAAATGCGCACATGACCAACAAAAAGAAACTATGATGTCGCACCCGCTACCAATACGGCCATGGCAGATCTTGAGCATGGACTTGTTCAATTATGCAGGCAAAGATTTCCTGCTGATGGTGGAATATTTTTCGGACCTTCATCCTGACCTGTCAGCCGAAATCACGATTAAAAGATGCAAGGCTCAGTTTGCCAGGTACAGACAGCCAATTCGTGTGATCACAGATTCAGGGTCGCAGTTTGTCTGTAGCTGTTTCCTGAGATTCTCACAGGAGTGGTACTCTGGGCGATGAGGTTGTGTGTTCCGACACCCACAGGCCAATGGCAAAGCGGAGTCTGCAGTGAAAATTGTTAAAAGCCTATGCAAAAAGGCAGCTTGTGTAGGTGAGGATGCGTGGAAAGCAATCTTGCTCTGGAGAAACACACCCACAGTGGGGATGTACAGTGGCCCAGCACAGCGCCTAATGGCTCGGCGGCTGAACTTCCCTTCCCATCTCACACAAGTTGCTTGAGCCACATATTGTAACAGGAGTTCCCGAGAAATTACACCTGAAAAGGCAGACAACCAAATTCGCAAATGACAGAACAGCCTGGGAGCTGAACATACGACAAAGCATCCCCTACCAGGGGATAGGACTGGACTGTGGAAGAAAGGCACTTGTCTCCAACAAGTAGCTCCACAATCCTATCTTGTTGATGTAGAGGGCATCACATATCGGCGCAATCAGGTGAACTTGAGGTCTGAAGAATCCACCCCGTCCAACTTTCCAACACCTCTGAAGCAGCCTGAGCCTCCATGTACCCGTTACCCAGCTGTTGCAGCCACTGCTCAGGAGGGGAACGCAGAAGAGCTACAGACAAGCTTCCTTAACTCCCCTTTCTCAACCAGACATGCCTGTGGAGATGAGCCTTCAGAGGAGCCCTCTGAGCTAGGACAGCCTCACTACTTCTATAACGGGAGACTTATCAGGGCTCCAGAAAGGCTGAACTTGTAGTTGTCAAGTGTAACTGACTCTTTATGTTCTATAGAAAGAAAAAAGTAATACTTCCAGTGTTAATGGAAAAAGAAAATGTGTTAATATGTTCCAAGAATGAGGTAAAAAGAGAGAGAAAATTATATATGGTTATTTTTGTTTTGTTAAGAAAAGGGAGATGTTGTATGATGGCACTTTTGTTTTTTTGTAATGCTGTTTCATGTTGTTAGAAAGACACGAGTAAAAAACACGGGCTAAAGACTCGTCCTAACAAGGACTCCATGTCATTTATCACCACAAACAGCACCTCCCAGTGGTGTCATGTGACAAAATAAAATAGAGGAGTTTATTGAGTATGCTGACAGCGTTCTGGGATGTTTTCGTCACCGGCTCTTTTTCGTTCTTTTGTCATTTGAAGCATACTGCCAACCTAATTGCACTAATATCCCCTTTCAGATATAAAGTATGCTTGTAAATGGTAAATTCTGGAACTCCAAAAAATTCCTCAAGCTTCAGGATGGGTTTACTTACGCTGACTTCATTACTGAGGGTGATTTATTTTCACTTTATGATTCTACAAGTTACTTGTTTTAGTTATCCTGACATGATTTAATTTCCATGCTTTGTGTTTAGCTCAGAATAAGTTTGGACTACCTTTTGAGACAGTTCTGCACATTTATGAAGACACTGAAACTGAGGTTGAGGAAGACATTTTACAATAATTACTTCAGGCAAAACCTGACATGATGCTAACAATCAGAGAGCTGAATGAAGGTATATTTTTTTATATTTTATTGTATTTTGTCATGCTTTCATCCTTTAACCAGGTGAGACAGAATATCAAGCTATCTGCTCCTCAGTATTGTGAGCAAAAGAGATACATTTTTTTGCCCATGAAACTAGAGAAATAGAGCTAAGGTGTGAGCCTTAGCTTTGTCAATGTGGGTCGTTTAGTTCCTACGGAAACCTAAAGTGCAAAGTTATAGAAACTTGCATAGCCTGTCCGTGCATTTAACATACTGCTTGTTCCATCATTTTGTATATAGATCGGTTTTTATCCACCATCTTTATTTGTGACATGTAATATGATATATAGTCCACATTCTGCATTTGATTGGTTTTGGTTAGGTTGCCACAGCCAATCGGAGTACCTGATTTAGAGATTTGAAAGTCGCGGTGGGAGTGTCCATGAGCAACTCCACAGAGTGCGTGCGCGGATTGGCTTTGGTTAGGTTGTCTCATCCAATCGGAGTATCTGATTCAGGGATTTCGTGGTGGGAGTGTATGGGCAACTGCGAGATTGCTGAGGAGCAATAGTGCAGGAGATAACCGCATATTTCATGGGAATCGTTCAAATGGTGATACAAGCACTAACATTGGCACAAATATTCTTTAGGGATTACTCCTTCGATAAAGGGCACTGGCCATTCAAATTCAAGATGGTCTCCTTTTCTGATACTTTCTCTCATAAAATTGCACATATATGTCTGATATGAACAATCCTGGCATCGAAAATACATTTTCGACCACGTAGCTTATTTCTATCATATTTCAGCTATGACATCAAAATCACTAACCGGTAACATGTATGATAGTAAATAGGTAACTTGGTGTAGGGGTTTAGTAGTAGGGGTTTCGGGGTAGCACCTTTGTTTCAGAAGTCAACCACATCCTCTGAATGGACTCCTGGCACTAGTCCTCACGACTCTCACCTATGGCTCCAAGAAGTTGCTTGTGTACAGCAACAGCCACGCCCCAGGACCCCATGTTGGCTCATAGGCTAAACTAGGTGAGGGTAGCACACAGTCTCTGTGTGTGATGGAGTATGTCAGCATCCAATACAAAGTGCATTAAGTCAGCTAGAACTCATCCATGACTGGTAGATGTGGAACATTCAACATTTTCAACAGGATCAAAGCTTTACAACAGAGTTGATGTCGATGCACAACCAAGGCACAACGGTGACATCTGTAGTAGTAGTAACAGCCATCCAAAGCTTCAATGACTTTCGGCCAGTCGCCTTCACCCCGATCGCCATGAAGTGCTTTGAGAGACTAGTACAGACCTACATCAAAAAAGCACCATGCCAGCCACGCTAGAGCAACACCAGTAAGCATACCGAGCCAACAGATCTACAGAAGATGCCATCTCCACTGCTCTCCACCTTGAACACCAGAATACATATGTCCGTATGCTGTTTATCGACTACAGTGCAACATTCAAGACAATAATCCCAAGTAAACTGGTCTCCAAGCTCCAGGACCTAGGCCTCAGACAGAACCTCTGCAACTGGATCCTGGATTTCCGAACAAACCGCCCTCAATCAGTCAGGCTCAAAACACATCAATCCTCTACTCTGACACTCAACACTGGTGCACCGCATGGATGTGTGATAAGCCCCCTCCTGTACTCCCTTTTTACCTATGACCGTGTTCCTGCCTATAACACCAACACAATCATAAAGTATGCAGATGACACCACAGTCATAGGGCTGAGCTCTGATAACAATGAGTCAGTGTACAGAGAGGAGGTGCAACGTCTGGCTATGTGGTGCTCGGAGAACAGCCTGGCTCTCAACACCAACAAGACCAAAGAGCTCATCATCGACTTCAGGAAAGGCGGTGAGGCACCTGCTCCAATCTGCATCAATGGAGACATGGTAGAGCGGGTCCTAAACTTTAAGTTCCTGGGCGTCCACATGTCAGAGGACCTGTCATGGACAGTCATTACCACAACACTGATAAAGAAGGCACAGCAGCGGCTTCAGCAGGTCACTTAAGAAAGTAAACCTCAGCAAAGACTTGCTTGCTACCTTTTACCGCTGCAGCAACGAGAGCATACTCCCCTACTGCATCTCAATGTGGTACATCAGCTGCACTACTGCAGAGAGGAATGCCCTGCAACGAGCCGTCAGCAGTACTCAAAGAATCATTGGAGCCCATCTGCCGGCTGTCGAAGAAACTTGCAGCACCCGCTATCTCCGCAGAGCTACCATCATCTCCAGGGATCCAATAGACCCCTACCACAACCTCTTCACTCTCCTGCCCTCTGGTAGGCGCTTCAGGTGTATGAAAGCCCGCACTACCAGACTGAGGTAAAAGTTTCTACTCCAGAGCCATCGATCTTCTGAACCAGGCGACCAGCAAATCCTCTAAGATCAACCCCACCTACACCTTCATCATCTACCCAACAACACTCACATGGCTGGACTGGATATCTGCTCCTACACAACACACACACGCCTATTCATGCTTGGTAACTTGGCTACATATCGTCGCTGTCCGATAAAAAACACATTTTTCATAGAGAGTATCATACAAAATAAATCCGAAATAACTGAATTTAGACACATTTCAGCTCAGAAATAAATAAATAAAATTATCTTTATGATGTCGTCAGTGTATAATTCTATATTTAAAATGGACTTACGTGGATTGTAGACAGAAAAAACGGACGTACGCGGTTTTCTTATGATGGATTCCAACG
>JAOUQW010011117.1:0-12357 GCA_028565825.1 Olivaichthys viedmensis
GGAGGGGGGGGTACTGTCACGGCTACACCGGAGCACACTCACACCCGCACTTCCTCTCCACACCGACAGAGGTCACCGTCCCCGGAATATTAGCACTTCCGGGGAAATTCACAGCTGCACACCGTTAGCATGATTGCTAACGGTATATATACACACACACTACACGCACTCAACGCAAAGTATTGCCGAACCTTGTGTGAGCATACCGAGCGTTTCATTCTGATTACAGTTTCTTGGTTAATGATATTGGCTTTGTTATTTCGGATTACGCTTCTTCTGTCTACGCCCTTTTGGATTTGTTTGCCTCGCTGATTTTGATTATCTGGTTAACGAACTTTGCTACGAACTCTGACTACGCTACTGAATGAAGGATTGTTGTGTTCTGCACTTGGATCCCTTGTGTCTCTGTACGCTACCGTTACACACACCTGATCCAACTCATGAAGGTTTGCTAATTACCTGATTAGTTGGATCAGGTGTTTAGTAGTAGGAAAAACTTGAACCTGTGCAGTGCCGTGGCGTCTCCAGGTTGAGAACATAAGCTCTAGAAGATTTGTTGCAGTTTGAACTGTCAGCTCTGACTCCTCGCTGAAGTGATTGTTATTCAAGGAGAGCAGAGACTTTTATACTTTATGGCTCCTCTATTTGCAATGTGTGTAGATTTATGGATTTTAAAATTCACTGCACAAGATGATATTTGTCAGAAGTGAAACATTACCACAGTAAAATTAAACAGTGGGTTTAACAAAGCCAGCTGGCAGTGAACGAGGGTCGGGGTGGATTATTATGGACTCAAGAGTCATCAGTGCTCATTAGTGTAATATTACCATCCAAATGCATGTGGGTGACTTTAATTAGAAAATATATACTTATAATATATATAATTTGGTGATGCAGACAGGCCTGCGTTATGCTATTGGTTAAAATATACAGAAAACATAGCTAATTTATCATTTCCTGTATAAGAACATCATAATGCTTAAACTACAAGTATTTACAAGTATTCAAAGTTAGCTAAACTTTGACATAGCAGTCAAGCCTATCAGTCTTTGATAATCACCCAACAAGTTTTTTTTTTTTACTGGTCTCTGGTCTACAGTACTCCAAATAAAACATAAATTGTGCAAAAATGAGTGGTATAATTTCAGCTAAATGAGATTTATACATCAATTCCAAAAAGGATTGTAGACCTTGTGATACTGAATAGGAATGGTGTTGCTTAAAAGGTGTAATGAAACAATTGGTAATAATAAATATTTTAAAAATGCTTGAAAAACAATTTAAAGGGGCCCGTCCAATTTTGACTACGAACATCAAAGATGGGGCACTAACTCGAACACAGCACAAGAGTTAAAAACACACATGAAGAGGGACAGAGTTATGTGCATTTTGTAGTAGCAACATGGCTATTCTATTGTCTTTGTTTCAGATTCTCTAAATTAGGTTTTCTCAACTCCAGAGACCCACTGCCCTTCACAGTTTCAAATGTTTCCTACTCCCAACACACCAGATCCAACTCATGAAGGTTTGCTAATTACCTGATGAGTTGGATCAGGTGTTTGGTAGTAGAAAAAACTTGAACTTGCAGTGCAGTGGGGTCTCCATGTTGAGAACATAAGCTCTAGAAGATTTACAGCAGTTTGAACTGGCAGCTTTGACGCCTCACTCAAGTGATTGTTATTCATGGAGAGCAGAGACTTTTATATTTTATGGCTCCATCCAGATACATGTGGGTGACTTTGATTAGATAATATATACCTTATAAAAAATACCAATAAATATAAATCAGTGTGGATAACTAATTTGATAAGGCAGACAGGCCTACGATATGCAGTTGGTTAAAATATACAGAAAACATAGCTAATTTATCATTTCCTGTCTCAGTGGAATTTTAAGTCTATATGCCCCGTCCTGGATTTCAGTGGGAACATTAGACTAGAGGGAAATGAAATCCCTTGTGAGGAACGTTTCAGTCTCTGGAGTCATGAGAGAACTTTTCTTGGTGCTAAACTCCCTCACAGCTCAGAAGAGGACAGTGGGGTTATTATCATGTCAAACTTATTCCTCTCCTCATTAGCTGCCTAGAAAGAGTCCAACTTTAGATAACGTGCATCACCAACTGGAAAAGTTTAACAAACCGAGACAGACATTTAATCCAACCAGGACTGTGTTTATCACAAGGTTCACAATGTCCCAGTCCTCATTACATGGTATGGAGAGTGTTTTACTATGTTATCACATACACCAGCAGGTCAAATAAAGCCGAGGTGAAGATCACATTTATCTGCCTGCAGGTGAGGCCAAAATTACCATGGCGCTAATGACACAAATAATCCTTTTATTAATAAATATCGGACTCTTTCAAAACCTGTTGTCAAATTGAAATTTACCCTATGACTCTTAGATTTAAAAAGAGAGCAAGTGTATCACACTGAAATTTTGCATTTGCTGTCCAGAAATTATACTAACAAACACCAAAAAGTAGTTCACCCTGAGTTCAAGAACTGTAGGCCATAAATCTGCTCTAATGCATTTCTGAAAAGTACAAAATACTCATTGTCCTGAAGTCACTGCTAAAAAGCTTTTCACACAAGCTGCCTAATCATCTTAGAAAGCGCTTGATTTTGTTATTGGCCTTGAGTCTTTCATAAAGCAGCAGACTGTTCAGCAGCGAGGACCAGAGAACAGAAAGCAATAAAGAGCATCATAATGATGAGAAAGCTGCACATTAGGAGTCCGGATCCCAGATTTCATCAGCACATCTTACCCACGCTGAAGTCTCCACTGAGCACCAAAACGCTGTTCATCTCTATAGTGGGAGGTTGGATGAAAACAAATAAATCTGTGGCTTGATATGACATTCAGAACATAAAGCATGTCCTCATAGACAAACACTGCATGATTCATCTTCCTCCACTCCTGTATTGATCAGAAAGACGAGAAACAAGCAGATATGAAAACAGTCAGTGTGTTACAGTGTGTCTCTCTCCGTTTCTCTGGCTGAGAGATTGAGCCGATTGTTTCACATTAAGGTCATAACTTCCCTGCTCTTTCTGGCTCAGAACAATTCACTTGATTTATGAGAAAAATAATTATTCAGATCAGGTGTAGATCCGGTCATGTTTCTGCTATTACACTGAAACTTTACTACACAAAATTTTGTCTAAATTGTCACATGCACACCACCTCGCATGGCGGTGCGCGTGATAGTCACCATGGTGACAAGCGCCACGTGCGGATCTGTATGTTGTGACCTTGTTTGGTTAATGCCCCAGTCTGTCACGTAAGTGTGTCCACCTGTTTCCTGTTTGTTTCCCCTTATTAGTATGTGTATAAGTATCGCCGTGTTCCAGTCCTGTTTGTCGATGATTCGTTGTATCATACTGTATGTGTGTAAAGCTCCGTGTCGGTTCTATGTTTGATGTTTATGTTTAGAAAGCTAATAAAGTCGTGTTTAAATGGCTTTGCGCCTGCATCCTGCCTCCCACCTCGACAAAGCGTGACAAAAAGTCCTCATTGGCTCAGTGTAGGTATTTAACACAGGCTAAGGATTGATCATGTGCATCGAATTATATCTAAAATATGATGCGTGTGTTGGTCTCTATAACAGGCTTATGTACAGCTTGTAAATTGATTTTTCTTCTTATTTTATCCACTGCAGTTTTAAGGTTGGACTGCAAATCTCCTTGTAATGAAATTAAGATCCCATTTAATCAAATGCTGAAAGCAGTTCATCCAATTACTTCCTGACCCTCTTTTTACTTATTTAAATCAAATTAAGGACTTAAAGGTGAAAAAGTATGGTGTGATGGAATCTGCTGTTCTTCACCCCATTATAGAGAACAGAGGTTCTTACTTAGAGTCTAGAGGTACAGTCACACTCCACAGTCTGATGTCTTTCCTGTTGTGACACACATGATTTAACTCACCAACTAAGTATCAACCCTTAATGGCCTCAGTCAAAATGTGAAACAAAGAACACTAAAGCGTAAAATACAGCTGACCTCTGGGATTGATCTTTAAGGAAGGCAACATCCTCTCTACCAGCTAAAATATCATTATAACTGGTAGAGAGGATGTTGACCAACACACTTTAGATAAGTGTGTTGGTCAACAGTGCCAAAGATTGGATGAATGTTTAAAGGAATTTAACAAATGAAGTTTTGCTTATTATTCACTGTAAATGTTTTGACCGCGGGTAGTGGAGAAATGACCGATGGCAGATCAGGGTTGGGGAACGGAGTTTTTATTTTGAAAGAAAAACACACAAACCAAAAACCAAGAAAAAAAAGAAACCCTTTTCAGAGGAGGCTTTTCAGCCAATCCAAAAACCAAGACTTTAAAAGGGAGGAAGCCTGCTGATCCCTGCTTGGGTCTCGGCTCCTCTCTCTCTGAGATCCGGTCCCTACTGAAAGGAGAGTGACACATAAGTAGGCAGCCGGAAATCATCCACAGGTGAGAGCACTCACGTGATTACCCCGCTCTCCGTCAGTCCCCGACGCTCGACCACGCCCCCTCTGCCACATTCACGTAACTGAATAAAATCTCACTGTGTAGCACCAACACATCATGGTGATGAGCCTTTAAATAAGAGTTTAAGTAAATATAACTAACCTTTCTAGTCAGAGTCTATAGAGATTCAGGTTGCATGAATGAAAACTGAATTTATGGGATTGTGACTGATGTTGTGACCTTTTACTGAATATATTTCTATTGGACAGTGGTAATTTTTTAAAACTTGTACAAATAATTGCGAAATGCTGCTTAATGAAATACACAAACGTAAGGCTGAAAGCAACTTCTGGTTCAGCCAAAAAAAAATCAGAATAGAAGAGAAAGGGGTATTAGTTAAACAACAAATAACATTTATTCAAATATGTTTAGATAAGTAGCTTGTTAATTACAGTGCATTTAGTAGAAAACAGTTGTCAGTGGAACAGTTACAGTTTAACCTGAAAACCTGCGCTGGTAAAACTTCACTTCTGGAACCTTCACTGGGATTTGTTCTTCCTTTAAGTGATGTAAGGAGAAGTGTAATATAGTCATCATATCAGTACTGTAGTTATGTCAGGATCATCGTCCTCATAAACTCCATGTCTCTGGTTTAGACTCTGTAATTAACGCTAAATGAGCAGCAGCTAATCGTATGGTTGTAGATTCAGCCTGATAAACAGATTTGAATTGGATTTTGTTTAGTAGGGGAGAACTTATGCATTCTTCATGGGCATAAATAATTCCTGTGGAGCTCAGGCTGCTGCTCATAATTCTAAAGAGGCTGTTTCTAAGGATTCAATTCGACTTTTTAAGTCACTGCAACTCTTCCTGTTGGAGAATTCATGTCCTCACTGTTTTCTCCTCAGGATGTCGTTCATCACAGAAATGAGCTTTGCGGTCTATTACGTGTTCTCTGGTCTTCTTGTTTTACCTGCTGTTCAATGTGTGATTGACTGCCTCTGCTCTCTGGTTTGGAGCCTTTCGTTAGTAAATAAAGTAAACCATCAGAGATACACTCACATGCAAGGTCACGAGTTTATGAGGCACATACTAATCATCTTTATTCCATCTGCTTCTGAATCTGCTAGTCCCTGTGCAGTCTGTGTGTGTGTGTGTGTGTGTGTGAGAGAGAGTGTGTTATGGTGTGATGAAGCCTTAATTTACCATCTCAGAAAACTTTGCTGCTCCAAACAGGCAGATGCAAATCTTTCTTTATAACGTGTCTCGAAACTAGAAGGGTGTTTTGCTCTAATTGACACAGAGGCACCGCTGCTGAGTCTATACTAGCACTGTATCAACTGTCCCGATTGGCCTGATTGATAAATGACCCCTGTCAGTGCTAAAAGTATATCTCTGTGTTTTGAGGTGGTGTGTGTGTGTGTGTGTGTGTGTGGTTAAGAGAGTGTGTAGCAGCAAAAGGTGTGACCTGATTCCTAGCAGCATTTTAGGTTTTTGTTAATCTAACAGCTGGTTAGCGCTGTTCTGTTGAGGACTGACACAGGCACCAACCTGTAAAGAGATTTGGACAAAGTGGTGTTTATACTCACTTTACTCAATAAATTATAGGGTAATTTATTTATTTATTTATTTACATTCAAATGGAAAAAGCCTAACCTGAGGTTTCCTCACATCTGTCTTCTTCTAGTCCTGTCTCCTCTCTGACTTTCCTTTCTGTCTGTGTGTGTTTTTGTGTTTTTGATCTACTTGTGTGTGTGTGAGACAGAGTTACAGCACACACTTATTTGAATGATATAGGACGGTTCAGAGTGTGAAACTGATGGCCATGACATTACACACCTGAATAAGCCCTAATTATGTTTCCTAAATGCAAGTAATGTAATATAAAAAATCTTATATAAAAGGTTTCGCTGAATGTAACCTATTGTGTAGTCATTTTATCACAATGTTAAACATTGTAGGCAAAGCTGCTTATACTTGTTGTAACACCACAGGTCCGTTCAAGAAAGGATTCCAGATACAAGGATTAGACAAATTCAAATTCAAGATCAGTTACCCAGACAATTTATGGTCTAAAACTAAGCTGGAAAGTGACAGGTTAAGTAGAGTTAAGCTGGACCTCGCCTGCGGTATTTAACAAGCGGATAATCTGAGCACATATTTAACCAGTATCATAAATGTCATTTTTTTAAAATGTTTTACTGACAAAGAAGTTAAACTAATTGTAGTGATTTACGCGCCTTGGGTTTATGTCTGTCTATTTCCGGTCTTGTCTGCTTAACTGATCCCACCCGTGTCCCGTTCATTTCTCTCATTAGTATGTGTATGAATAGCCACTTGTTCCTGTCCCATTATAACGTGCGGAACGCAGGAGAAGAGGCAGGACGCAAGTGCTTAAGATCGGTGTGTTTATTTGAAAGGTTAATCACTGAATCAAAGTCAAAGTCCAGAGCAGGGGTCATATAGCAGGCAAACAATCGCATCACAAGTAAATCCATAATCAGTGACTGTAAACAGGCGAAGGTCAAAACCAGTAAATCAATGAAACAAAAGGGAACATAAAAGGAACAAACCAAACCAGGGAAACAAGAGACTCTAAACACTAACAAGATATACACTAGAAATGCTCGGTAATGAAGGCAGTGAAACATGACAAGACTTCGCCACGATAAACAGAAACATGAGGGTACTTATACACAAATTGATTAACTAAGGAATTACAAACAGGTGCGATCAATAAAGGGACAATGAGTGAACAACCAATAGCGGAACAGGGGACGTGAACAGATATGAAACCGAGACACGTGTGAAAACACACAAAAGCACATGGATACATGAATGAAACGACAGACACATACACGGAAGTGCGCAGCCGACGGGAACCATGGAGCGCACATAGAGCAGGAGTCCATAGCGGGGAGGTTGTGATACCCATGTTGTCTTTGATTGCATGTCTGTACGCAGTGTGTGTTCATGCTAGAGTGTTTAAATAAATGTTTGTTGAACGGCTCCAGTCCTCAAAGTGTGACAAAAAGAGTCATTAAAAATACGATCTTCAAAAATCTCATATCTCCAATGTAAAGCATTATATTTTTTATTATTATTATTAATATATGTTATGATATAGTGATATAACAGCTCAATGTACATATGTGGTGAAATTGCATTAAATAAGTACAAAATTGACTTGGAAGCATGCAAATAATTGTTAAACATAATTTTCATTGCAATTGGATTTACAGAAGTGTAGGTAAATATAATTTATACTGTTATTAGTTTTCTGCTGGCAACTTTGCTTTTTTACCGTATTTTAACAGAATGGTTTTACAGTGTATGCCGGGCCATCAGAAAAAGTGCTAGCAAATTTAACCTTTTTGGCACATAAATCAGCCATTATTCAGTCATAATAGCCATTATTATTATGAAATACCTGCTATTTATAAAGGCACCAGTGCCCTGGGGGTAAGTGCTCTGGTGAGCGACACTCCAAGAATGCCATAAATGGCCAGTGTTTATTCTGCACTTTGGGGGAGAAAGGTGGCAGTAGGGAATTACTACTGTTTTCTGGGTCTCTGCTTTCTCCTCCCTCGGCCATAGAGAAAGTGAAGTACAATGCATAGCCCTAATGTCATAATTGATGAGAAAAACTATTGCGCCAACCCAAATAATAGCCAATCTGTTGGAATTACGTTTTTGTGTTCCACTTTAATTTGTTGCCAAGTGTGTTTCATATCACCAGGTTATACCCATATTGAACAATAAAAGTATGGGTATCATTTATAAAGCACAATTTATAAATATTCTATTACTTTTTTTGCCTAAATATTGAATGCAAGATAAATAGGATTGTCACGTGCGCAGCTGTGCACGTGAACTAGCGGGTGGTTGCCATGACAACGGCCACAACGTGCGCCGCTGTGTGTGTGTGTGATCCCTGTCTCATGATGTGTTTGTTTGTAATCAGTAGTGTTTAAAAGCCCTCCTTGTTTCCGTTTAGTTTGTCCGTGATTGTTTGTATGTCCGCTTGGGTTCAGTTCCGCGTTGTGTTTTGAAATCGCCAAAGAAATAAATGTTATATGTTCAAACTGGCTTTGCGCTTGTGTCCGCCGCTCCGCTACAAGCGTGACAAGGATAACATTATAAACTTAAGCATTGACTGCCAGCAATTTATGGTCATGCAATTTCCCTTTTCTGCTATTGTGGCCATGTTAATTTAAATTTTTTAAATTGAATTAAAGTCTATAATCTTTGTAAGAAAACACAAAAACCTCATGTTCTGCTGCTACAAAAATGTTGCATGCGGTTTCTCTTTGCTAAAATCCATAATTGATCATATTTTTATGGCTCGACTGATGAGGGTTCGCCGTGAACGTGCACAATCCTGACAGCCTATCCATGGTTGAGTTAGCTAATTCTAATCTCCATTTTTGGAACCGACAAATTCACAGGTGCTGGATTTGGCTAATTTAACTCGAGATTCGAGATTGGGTTCAAGGTTTTTCAAGCCGTCTTTCTGGAACGGACCCCAGGAAACAGGTGGAGTGTAAACAGAAAAAGATTTATTGGCAAACAAACACAATCCAAAACACAATGTGAAAGCCAAAAATCCCCAAAACAGTTCAAAGTTCAGAAATCCACAAATTTAACCAGGAAAACAAGAAAACCACAGTAACAAAAGTAAAATCAGAGAAACAGAAAAACAGTCATACACAGAAGTGAACACTGAACATAAACACAGTTCAGAATTGCAATGGAATAGCAAAACCAGGTGAAGAGGTGTAGGAAATGAGAGATCAACCCTGCTGTTTAATTCCTCACACATGGCTGTCACATGCATGGCGCCTCGCACGGCGGTGTGCATGACTGCGCGTGGCAGTTGCCATACGATGGCTGCCAGTGGTCATGTGCCCGTGTTTATGTCTGTCTAGTTTCCACCCCGTCTAGTCATGTGAAGTGTGCATAGCTGTGTCTTGTTTGTTTCCCCTCATTAGTCTGTGTATAAGTACCTCGTGTTTCAGTCCTTATTGTCTTTTGATTGTGTTGTGTTAATGTCATGTCGATGTGTCCAGTGAATTTACCTGTTGGAATTACCTGTTTGATGTTTAAGTGTTAATAAATGTTGTTAATCGGCTATGCGAGTGTGTCCGTCCCTCGCACCCAAATTCGACGTGACAGAACGAAAGACCACAAAATGGATACAGCAAGCCTCACCATAGTGGCAGCGCACTGGCAAGAGCTGCTGCGGGAGCTCACAGAGCATCGTCGGCGAGTCGACTTCATCGATGCCACCGTAGCAGCTCACCCCACTGTGGGAGCAGCGGGCTTGGCTGAGCTGAGGAAGAGCGAGGAGCTGCAGGTTCGGCTCAACTTCCAGGTTTGGCTCGTCTTCCGGCTCACCCCCCACACACACTTTTTGGGGGGCGGTTAACGGCAACCAAGGCTGCCCCGGCACTTCCGGAGACCAGTGCTGAGGTCACTCCAGGAATTCCAGAGACCAGCACGGAGGTCGAGAGATGAGATCATCGCTCTGCCGGCCACCTTCGCAGACGAGGCCATCATTCCACTGCACGCCTGCGTGGACGAGGTAATCTTGCCGCCACCCGCCTTCGTGGATGAGGACATCGCTCCGCCGCCCACTTTCGCAAAATTTAAATTCAGAATGAAATAAAAATAGACCGTTTCAGTTGATTTCTCTACATGATGGATGATCACAGTGTGCCATTTAATCTGTAATCCCCCCCAAAGATCAAATGCCATGCTGAATCTCTGACAAGGAACCGTATTTTTTCCATACTTCCTTCAATGTCTTTCATTATTTTTACAAAAGCAAACAAGTAAACAAAAAAGAAAAAAAGGAATATGGAATAAAAATGATAAACATTACAATCTATTTTCTAATGGTGTGGATTTTTCTGAGCAGTTTAGCCTCTGGTTCATACAGATAACCTTCTCTCTTGTTTTCTCTCACCACAGGGAGTGTAGAACTGTAAATGCTAATGACCCAACCTGTTCCGTTAGTTTTTGCAATGGTTGCACATTGCCAGCACACTGAGCGTGTCTGAGGTAAAGAAGAGCAGAAACTGGAAGAGCTCTGCTGTTACTCAACACGCCGTTTGTTTTTTCTCTGTATGTGAACCTTATTGCTGATTAAGACTCACACTAATTATCACTTAATCAACTTGTTCAGCTTTTGATTTGTTTCTTCTATTAATCAGCACACACCAGATTAATTTCACAGTTAGAGGCTGAACAGCAGCAGGTAAATGTAGGTGTATGAGATTTGTCTTTGTCAAGGCCTTAATTTTTGTATCAGGTGGGGTGCCAGAGTCAGATGGAAGTGTGAGTTGGTTTTATCCATATTAATTATCAGATTGTGCACACGTGTGGTTGTCTGATGCTGAAATGTGTCAAATCTGTGTTGACCTCTTTTTGGAATCTAATAAAGTTGGCGACTAACTGTGATGCTTATCAGTTTGGATAATTCAGAGGATATTAGACTTCCAAAGTGCCTGTTCTGCTTTTCTCATCAGTCCTCTGAATGGCTCGCACTTTATTTTAATTGACCACCAAAAGTTTCACATATAAACTTGTAGATTGTATGGGTATTTAGTTTTATGAAATGTTATACTACAGGCTAAATAATTGGTCTGGATCTATAAACCCAGCTCACCTGGTAATAACATTTTTACTTTTAGTGTGTCACGATGTGGGGACGGATGGACAGACACCATGCAATGCCACTTAATAACACTGTCATTTATTAAACTAAACATTAACTTGAACACACAGACACAGCTTGACATGAACATTGACCGATACTGAAGACTGAAACACGGGGATACTTATAGGACTTACAAACAAGTAACAGCTGGAAACATTTCCTAATAAGATCTTTCCTGGTTTAGATCTTATCTGACTGACCGCTATCAGTTTGTAAATGTAAACGGTGACTTCTCTGTGCATACAAAGTTAAAGTTTGGCATTCTACAAGGCTCTATATTAGGACCCTTGCTTTTTTCCTTATATATGCTTCCTCTTGGTGGAATTATTCATAAACTTGGTATTAGCTTCCACTGCTATGCTGATGATACACAGCTGTATGTTTCCACCAAACCAGATGACGGACACCAGGTTAATAATGTTGAGGAATGTGTAAAAGACAGTAGACACTGGATGCTGAGTAACTTCCTCCTACTCAATTCTGACAAGACAGGAGTGATTTTATTAGGGCCACAGGCAGCTAGAAATAAGCTTTCCGATTATGTGGTAACTCTTGATGACCTTTCACCTGCATCATGTGCAGTTGTAAAAGTCCTTAGTGTGATTATTGTTGCCGGTCTCTCGTTTGAAGCTCATGTAGATAATATTACTAGGACAGCCTTTTTCCATCTCAGAAACATTGCTAAAACAAGAAATATATATGTTGTTACATGATGCAGAAAAACTAGTTCATGCTTTTATTATCTCTAGATAATAATCTACATTGGCTCCCAGTAAAATTTCACATTGATTATAAAATACTACTTATGACCAATAAAGCACTAAATGGTCTCGCACCACAGTACCTAAGCAAACTTTTGGTCTATTATGATCCAGCACATCTGCTTCGATCAAAAGGTGCAAGTTCTTTATCAATACCTAGAATAATGAAAACTACAGCAGGGGGCAGATCCTTTTCCCACAAAGCCCCCCAGCTATGGATTGGCTTTCTGTTAATGTTCGGGACTCAGAGAGAGTCTCAATCTTTAAGTCTAGGCTGAAAACCTACTTGTTTAGTCAGACATTTTGTTAAATAGCTCTTCTCTTAGGTAAAGGTGCAGATCTGGGAGTTCATGGGCATAGAGAGTTTTGGTAAACTGGGATGTTTTGATGCTGTCGCCCCACTTTCTTGCTGTTCACTCAGGT
>JAOUQW010011153.1:0-12355 GCA_028565825.1 Olivaichthys viedmensis
AACTTTGAGGCGGATGGGCTACAAAGGGAGGCCCTACCCAGTATTAGTATATTAGCACCTAATAAAGTGCTCCGTGAGTGTATATTTTTTAACTAACATTTTATTGATAGGGTGTATTATCCTGTTGTAATAATTGAAATGTGGCAGAGTGAGTTACAAGAAAGACTTATGAGGCGCTTTGAATTTAGAAACTACTGTCCTTGAAATCAGAATTCCATAGACTGGATGCAAGGGTCCTTCCCACAGGTGACATATGAAAATAATTATATTTCTAAGCATTCTTTGAGGGGAGAGGCCTAGAGCACAGCCTGACAAGCTGTGGAGGCCACCACATTCACAAATTCAACCACAAATAAAGAGAAAGACGTGACTATGACAACATATGAGCTTGCATTACTGAAAAGAATTGAGTATATGAGACTGAAAGGTCAAACAACACACAGGCTGATTGGAGCAAAATTAAAGTAAACATTCAATGCATATGCACTGTGAAAAATGGAAACAAAACATTGGATGCGTACAAATCATGAAAATGAAAGTTGTAAAGAGTTATAAAAACAAGGTCTTTGCATTTAAGTTTAAACCTGTATAAAAAGCTGTGAGAAAAGCCGAGGATTTTTAGAAAGTGCATTTTTAGTATTCTGGCTGAAGAGGGATCCAATTATTTCTAAGGCTGAGCAGCACATGAAGCTGTACAAGCCAAAGGGTAATTGTCATGTACATATTCTAATGGGAAAGGGGGAAAAAGGTAAATTAAAAGCAAGCAGAACATCCAGGTGAGGTAGAGCTAAAGACAAAATGAGGTTTAATCTTTGAGAGAGATTATCCAAGAGTGGAAAGGGTTCAGCAGCACAAATCTGGCAAACAATCACATAGGTGGAAAATCATCCAATCTATCAGTGATCCACATTTTTTTATTTTTACGATTTTTTATGGAAAGCCGAGTGCTTAAATGACAAGGTAGGTCTCAATGACCACCCGGAAGGCACAGGTAGGATCCAAGTGCAGTTCTTTATTAAAATACAGGGATGTTCAGGGTCGTATTCAAGAAACAGGCAAAATGGTCAAAATCCAGTAAATCTGTCAAACAAATCCAAAGGGCCAGGCAAAAAAACAGGAGTAAAAGAACAGAAACGGGGTATAACCAGATATCCAAACCAAATAAATGCTCAGGCTGCAGAGAAACATGTAAACGGCAAGACTTTGCAGAGAATAAACTGAAAACCCAGGGTTTTTGAACACTGAGGCTAATGAGGAAGTGATGAGTGTCAGGTGAGTGCAATGAAAGTCAATATTCTGACAATGGGGACCTCTGGTGGTGTGGAGTGGAAATGTCTGACAGTGACTGAGAACATCCCCCCCAGGGTCGGCACTTGACAGCCTTGCCCTCCGATGCCGAGGCTGGCCCCTAGACCTGGCAAGGCGACCGGGATGCTCCCTATGGAAGTCCTGCCGGAGCATGGGGTTGAAGATATCTGCATCCAGGACCCATGATTGCTCCTTTGGACCATACCCTTCCCATTCGACCAGGTACTGCAATCGGTGGCCAGCAGAGCACGGACAACGTAGGCCGGTCGACCTTCAATCTCGAGAGGCGGAGGGGGCTCCTCATCAGTTCTCCCAACCTGTGTGGTAGAGTGACAGGGTTTAAGAAGGTACACATGAAAAGTGGGATTGATATGATAACTAGCAGGCAGTTGCTATCTGTATGACACAGGGGTGACTTGACGGACAATGGGAAAAGGACCAACAAATCTGGGACTTAGCTTTCAGGAGGGAAGACACAGTTTCAGGTTCCTTGTAGAGAGTCAGGCCCTCTGTCCAGGCTGGAAGGGCGTAATCGACCGGTGTCGCCAATCTGCTTGGATCTTGTGTTGACAAACAGGCCGCTGGAGGCGGACGTGAGTGGCAGCCCAGGTTTGTTCGCTCTGCCGTATCCAAGCATGGATGGCCGGCACTTCCAAAGGCTCCCCGGACCAGGGGAAAAGTGGGGGTTGAAAGCCCAGGACACACTGAAACAGGGCGAGTCCGGTAGAGGAGGAGACCAGGGAGTTCTGGGCGTACTCGGCCCAAGGGAGGAAATGACTCCAATTCCAGTATAACTGCAGGAACTGACCCATCTGATTCAGCCGTTCGACCCGTCCGTTGGCCTACGGGTGGTAGCCCGAGGTTAGCGCACGTTGATGTTGAGCGCCCCACAGAAAGCCTGCCAGACCTGGGAGGTGAATTGGGAACCCCTGTCTGTGATGATGTCCCCCAGGAGCCCATACTGTCGGAATACACGAGCAAAAACTTTGTGCTTTGTGACAATGTCCATTGTTAAAAGCGCTATACAAATAAAATTGAATTGAAAACCAGTTCGGCAGTTTCAGCAATGGGAGGAGTTTGCAGGCCTAGGAGAAACGGTCGATAATGACCAGGATAGTCGTGTGACCTGACCTCGGGACGGCAGCAGGTCTGTGATGAAGTCCATGGCAATGTGGGACCAGGGTTGCTGGGGAATCGGCAAGGGCTCCAGAAGGCCGGCTGGTAGTAGTTGCCTGTCGGATTTGGACTGCGCGCACATGCAGCAGGCCGCAACGTAATCCCCGAGAAGGGTCGACCACCAGAAGGTGTTGTTAACCAGCCCTTGGGTTCTGTCGACACCGGGGTGCCCTGAGGCTGTGGACGTGTGCACCCATTGGATGACCTGGTTTTGGATGGGAGACGGGACATAGACCTTCCCTGGTGGGCAGGTGACTGGGCTAGGTTCCGCAGTACTGGCTCTGCGGATGTCATTCATGATATCCCAATGAACAGGAGCCACGATACGGGAATGGGAGAGAATAGGCTCAGAAGTTTGTGGTACCACCACCCCTGGACACCTCCTCCACCTAGTCGGGACAGGGCGTCCGCTTTGGTATACTTGGAACCTGGCCGGTATGTTAGGGTGAAATTAAATCTAGTAAAGAACAAAGCCCATTGGGATTGGCGTGGGTTCAGTCTCTTGGCTGCTTTAACGTATTCCAAGTTTTGGTGTTCAGCGAGAACTAGAAAGGGGTGTTTGGTGCCTTCCAGCCAGTGCCACCACTCTTTGAATGCCAGTTTGATGGCTAGGAGTTCTGTTGCCCACATCATAATGCCTTTTTGCCAGGGTCAGTTTGTGGGAAAAGGAGGATGTAGTCGTGGTGGGCAACCCACGTGTTGAGACAGGATCGCCCCTACCCCGGTTTCGGAGGCATCCACTTCCACCACGAAAGGCACCTCAGGGTCAGGGTGATGCAAGAGGGGTGCAGCAGTGCTGAACCGGAGTTTGAGGGACTCAAACGCCCAAGTGGCGTCCTCCAACCACTGGTGTTTTTGCATTTTCCCTTGAGGAGTTGGGTGAGGGGTGCCGCCACGGAACTAAAACCACGTATGAATCATCGGTAGATGTTTGCAAACACTAGGAACCTTTGTATTTCCTTAAATATTGGTGGGTTGGGGCCACTGTATAACTCTCGTACCTTGGCGTCATCCATGGTTACACCGTGGGGAGATATTTCGTAGCCCAGGAAGGAGCTCGTCTTCTGATGGAACTCGCATTTCTCTGCCTTGACAAACAGACGGTTCTCCAATAGCCACTCCAGTACCGACTGGACGTGGTAAACGTGTTCTTCCATAGTGGCGGAATAAATCAGCACCTGGAACAGAGGGAGAATTTGCAAGCCCATACAGCATTACCAAATATTTATAGTGCCTCCTGGTGGTCTGGAAGGCAGTTTTCCACTCATCACCCTCACGGATACGAACGAGGTTATACGCACTGCATAGGTCGAGTTTGATGAACACTCTGGCCCCCCGCAGCTGTTCTATGGTCGCTAGGATCAGTGGCAGTGGATAACGGTTCTTAACCGTGATGGCGAGGAGGCCACAGACCCCCTCCCTTCTCACAAAGAAAAAGCTGGCTGTCGCCGGTGAGGTGGAACGGTGGATGAACCCCTGTGCAAGCCCTTCTTTGATGTATTCCTTCATGGCATTGTGTTCGGGGCCTGAAAGGGGATAGATGTGGCCACGTGGTGCCTGGTAGGAAGTTGATGGCACAGTCCCCCTCTTGGTGCGGTGGTGGTGCGGTGGTAGTTGGGTGGCTTGTTTGTTGGCTGAACACCTCAGCAAGGTCAGCATACTGAGGAGGGAAGAACACCTGGACAAAGGCTGCGAAGCTTTCTACCGTAGTGGTACAGCAGGGCAACTGGACGCAATGTTCGAGACAGTGTGGACTCCATTGCACAATTTCTCCCTTGAACCAGGTGATGACAGGGTCATGGATGACCAGCCATGGATTCCTAGGATGATGTACTCCTTACAGGAAGGGATAACAAGCAGGGACAGGGATGTTTCCAGTTCAGCTGGATCCATTGCCAGGCAAAGTCTTCTGTCAATGACCACCCGGAAAGCACAGGTAGGATCCAAGTGCAGTTCCTTATTAAATACAGGGATGTTCAGGGTCGTAGTCAAGAAACAGGTAAAATAGTCAAAATCCAGTAAATCCGTCCCAGAGGCAAACAAATCCAAAGGGCCGGGCAGAAAAATGGTAGTGAAAAAACAGAAACACTCAGACTGCAGAGAAACATGTAAACAGCAAGACTTCAGAAAGGAATGAACTCAAAACTGGGGGTTTTGAACACTGAGGCTAATGAGGAAGTGATGAATGTCAGGTGAGTGCAATGAAAGTTAATATTCTGATGATGGGGACCTCTGGTGGTGTGGCGTGGAAATGTCCGTGGTGGCCGTGTTGGGAGTGACTGTGACAGTAGGACTCTCAAGTTCTGTTTTATTTGACAAGGGACAGACAGGAACCTCCTCTACATGGTGAGGTAATATTGTTTTATTAAATATTATTTCTGTTAACTATTCATTAATATGTAATCTAATAGTCTAGTCTTTAAGTGAGCCTGATAACTGAGTTCTGGCTTACTAATAAATCCTGTCACATTATTATTAACATTATTAACTGAGTACTGATAAACAGACTAGATATTATACTGTATGTGTATTATATTATATGTATTAACTATTAAAATGTAATACAATAGTCAAGGCCCTTAGGATAAATTGATTTATGGGTTCTGGTACAGTAATAAATCATTTTAAGCTGTAATATAAACCAAAAAGATATTGCACTATTATAATACTAGTGTATAGTATGAAGTCTTATTCACATTTTACTTTAAGGCATGTAGGGGTCTTGTCCATTTTAGTAAAGTAAACTCTACCTTATAGAGTTTAACAGCACCTCTCTATGTTTTCAATACAGAGATAAAAGACTTAATAACAATATGAGAGTAGGCAATTACCTACTGTCAGTATGTGAACCCTTAACTTTAGTAACTTAAAAATCCCTTTTATTGGCCAAAACTTCAACCACACATTTTTGGTAGCTGCTAATCAGACCTTAAGTTAGGTTAGGAGGTATTCTGTCCTTTTATTTATACAGAACTGTTTTAGTTCATGTATATTTATGGCACTTGCTTCAGATCACACCACAGAATTTCAATTGGGTTGATATCAGGCCTCTGACTTGGCCAAGCTTCAAGAACTTTTCTTTTGATGTCCTCTGAAAAACTCTTTTGATTTGGTAATAGTGCATTTTGAAGAGAATTCTATGATTTTTACAGGTCAGTCAGGGCAGGTGGAACCCACACCTGCATTGCCTCTAACATCTGACTAAAATTACTCTAGTGCTCAAGAGATCTTTATGCTGTACTGTGTGTTATTTTTGTATACCTTATACACCTTGACTATCTAAACTATTTGTCAATGGTCTTTAGGGTTTTTCTCCTTAGAAAGTAAAAATAAAAATGGCCATGTTTCTTAAACATGAGTTTTTTAAAAAGAGAGTTTGCGGGAATGGAGACAACCCCACGAAAAACCCTGGCCTTTTTTATTAAATATTATTTTATTATCATGACTTAGATTAAGTTTACATTCTGTTTTAGGAGACATTAATGCAGAAATCGAGGCAACCCTACAAATGGTTCACAAACGTTTTCTCACAACTGTAAATGTATAATACAATGCATATCAGGCTCAAAGTCCTGGTATGAGAGGCACATGCGCGAGTGATCTGGGGAACACTGCAGGAGCAAAAAAAAAATCTGGGCACAGTCCTCCAGAGTATTCCATGCTCTATAGAGCTTTAGACGACAGTCATTCACACAATACTTCTCTATAACTGAGGTGTGCTTCACACAGAGACACACAATACTGACCTACAACACTGCAGTCTCTCAACCTAAGTCCAAGTTCGTACATACACACTCGTACACCCACACACACATGCAGTCACACAGAACTAAGTTCAGGGTTAACAGCTGTCCTCATCAGTCTGTCCACCCAGCTCAGCCCATGCAGTGCCTCTCCAGCATGCACACAAACAGACTCACACTCATGTCACAAACACACATCCATCTATGGCAAGTCTCTAACTCAATGCAGGTCTCTAGTGTCAGCTCTATAGGGTGTTTGGAGCTGTTCCTCCAGCATAGCCTGCCTAATCCTGCTCCATAGGGAACATCACATTGTCCAAATCTCCAACAGCTGCACTCATTCTGTCCCTCCATCCCTCCTGCAGGCAGAACACTCAGACTCCTGAATTTCTCTCTTTCCTCATGCAGAGTCAGAACAGAAGGCCGTGATGTTGCAGCCTAGGAATGCTGGGTAAGAAATGCAGAAGAGGATCTTGACAAAATTTGCGTTGCTGATTTTTTACTTTGCTTAACATTGATGACACATGAAAACACAAACAGCTTCTAGAAAGACCAAGACATGAAACACTGTAATCCTCAGTGGCAGGGGCATCTGTGATTAAAAGCAGTTAAGAACTATAAATGAACCCCTATTGTTCTGAACCTGAGGTTTCTGCATCAGCATACGTTTTAGTAAACTTAAACGAAATCCCCAACCGCTGTGGTCTCAGAGTGTGGCATTTTATCAGAAGCATTCTAAAGGGTTCAGAGCCCTCACATTCCTCACTCTGTGCATGATCTATGTAGAGCAAGAAAGCCCGGTGTAACCTGGCTGTGCTGCATGGGTTACTGGAGCTCTGGATACGGGCCAGGCATTGTGCTGTGCTGAATGATGCAAGACGTCCTCTGCCACTCGTGACATCAGGATATTTAAGACAAATTAGACCTATAGCGCTTACGCTCCCCACGGCCTACTCGCTACTACAAGTGGGTGATATGGCAGAAATTTCACATCATGACACTTGAAGGCAATTTAACGATTCATGATATGAATCACAATTTAGAGGTTTTCTAACAAAGGGACATCAAAACAGAGGTGGCACATTTAATAGGAAACACCCAAAAATGTATTTTAACATCCAATTAGCTACTCATTACTATGAGTAACGATGGAGTCGGTCCGCCTTAAAAAAGACCAACAATACTTGTGGTATTCTTAGAAAAGTGACAACAGAATTTATCATGATATGAATATTTATATTGTCACATTGCCTAGCCCTACTAACACCTCACAAAGAGTAAATCAGCATGAGCATGTGAACATATTTCTGAAGCAAGTTCAGATTTCTGACATGATGATAATGTGATACATTTTGCTTAATCTGGAAAATATACAGTATGTGACATGTATGACACCCAAACCTGCAAATTATTGAAAGGCTTTATTGAGCCCGTAAATGTCAATAATGAGAAAATACTGTGGTACACATCTGATGCTTTACACAGTTGCAGAGTCAGTCTGCTTTCGGCGAAAAGCATCTCTCTATAGCCAAAACATCTTGCCCCTTATCCTATTACTGATGGTAGTAACACAGTGTGCCAGCTTCTTCTTTATGAAATATTTATCTTCGGAAGAACATTTCCATTGCAGCCTCTGCCATGCCACACTGCTCTTAATGGCCTATGGAAATCTCTGCCTGGTGTTCTTTTATCATTTTGTCTATCATTATAGTGATGAAACTTGTGATTTGGTAGAGAGGAGAGCAGAGGAGTAGTAACCAGAGCATAATGAGAGATGAAGAGGGCTCTAGCAATGTAGACTTCCTGTGAAGATTATGCAAAGAAAGCGCTGGAAGCTGGCACTGTGTGTGTGTGTGTGTGTGTATGTGTGTGTGTGTGTGGGTGTGGGTGGGTAGCCAGCCTTATGAAAACAAACAAGACCTATGCCTTTGTGCATGCAAGTCACTAATTTTACCAAAGTAATAAATAAATGAATAAGGGCGTAAGTAAATGAACAAGTAAGAAGTCAAGGGAGATCAACAGGTCCCAAAATAATTTTGCAATAAACACAATATCTTTTTTATTTCTCTTTCTATCCTGATGCTAAAATTGTGATAATGTTAAAGCCACCCTCTGCAGAGACCAGAAGTATAGAACGGCAATATAGTAAAAAAAAATGAAGCTATTTCTCTCTGAGGTAACTGCAAGACTACACTGATACATCTTATTCATAGCATGACATTTGTGTAAAAAAAAAAAAAGAAGCTTTTCTACAGCTAAACATATTTGATGTTGAAGGCAATACATGTCTGCTGCGATAATCTATTACTGCATTCAAGCATTACATACACTGCCTGTGGCACAAAATTAAACTAGGAGATTGGGATGAGTCAGGGTGCAGCGTGGGAAGATGTCTTAGCTTCAAAAGCCCAGAGTTCAGACTGGAGATTGATGCTGTTTTTATTTTCTTTCTCGACAGGTATTGGTGGACAGGTTTGGACAGGTATGAGAAGTAGCTGTCTAGCTTCTTATTTCACTTAGCTGATACCTACAGACAAAAACTGGCCAAAATGTCTGTAATTTTGGTTGATGGCCATCACACGTAGAAGTAAGCAACAAAAAAAGGTAATTCGCTATAAAGATTGATTCATCGTTTCTGTCTTGATGTTGAAATTGCCAGCAGACATTTCAGAATAAAACAATGTGTTTATGGGTTCCTCACTTGATCACCCAACATTCTGATATATGAAGGCAGGTTTGAAAAGAAACACAACAAAGCAGGTTCCCTGTGCACCGGAGGAGCAGATGGCAGGCTGATTGGGAAGCACAAGCCATACACTGTTAACTCAAAAAGATTGGAAAGAAAGACAGGAGAGATATGAGGAGTTGCTGCCTCCGGCAACGTTGAGGTAATTATCTGCCCTTAGCTTTTTATTGCGGTAGAGGAGACCGTATTCACAAACTGTGTAGAAAACCCAAGGCATCACAGCCTTATCAGTCCGTCTTTTTTAATCAAACTCAGCCTGGCTGGCTAACTTCTGTTTCAATAATAAAACACAGAACATCCCAACAGACACAAGCTGTTCTGTGCAATGGTATTTTTTTATTTGCATATTTCTTAATTTAAATAATGACAGTGCTGAGAAAAAGTTGGATAGCAAATTTTCCCACAGGTCTCCTGGCTGTCTCGCCTACACATGCCATTTTTAAAGCTGAGGTCAAGTAAACAAGCATATGAAAATACAATTACTGTGCTGAAAAAAATCTATTTGGATATCAATGCTCCAAACTTAATAGTAAAAAAAAAAACAATCACATTAACTGAATATGCAGAGTGACCATTTCCACAGCAATCTAAATTTAATGTCCAATTTGAAAAACAGTCTACAGCCTCTTGACACTAGTACAATGACACATTCTCCACTTCAATATTGTCCAGCAAAATAAAGTGACTACATGTTATCAATAATGCATTACATTATGTAAGAACCATTAAACCACTTATGGCTGCTATCAAATCCATTAAGTAAAAGAGGCCTTATTGTCCTCATTTCATCATCGTATTCATGAACTGAATCATTCCTTGTAACACTGACATTTTAGCACGACCCTTTCTGTTCAGGTTCTGTCTTGCACCCACTGACCCTGAACAGAACTGAGGGGAGATGGGAGATTTTTTGTTCCCTGGAGGTTGATAAAGGGATTAGCACCTCAGCCAGAAGAATTACAGCACTCACCATCCATAGCAATCACTCAGGGACTGAAGCTGCTTTTACTACAGCAAGATCTCAGTCTCAGCTAATACTAGAGAGAAGACGACTCTGTAGAGAGTACCATCTCCATGCTAATCATCTATCCAGCACACACACACAAGGCACTGACCAGTGCGAGACTGAACCATTCGGTTCTCTCTTACGAGGAATTTCCTTCCTGATCCACCATGCAATCGATGGCATCTGTGAAGCCCGCTTAGCCAAGATTCCCGCGCTTGGCAAAAAACGTTTAGGGCTGAACCACGGCATGTGTGAAGGCGGGTGGGGGTGGACTGGGGTGGTGGGGTTCAGAGAGGAGTGCAGCAGCTGTGTGACCCCCCCTCCATTCCCTTCAGTCCAACCCGGACACACGGCAGGGCATTGTGTGCAGAGGCAGCGAGTGTGACATAGCTAGAGGATGAGCTGTCAGCACCCACAAACCCTCCTGATCTCACACACCGAGGCATGACATCATCTGCCAAGCGAGCCATGAGCTTCTGTGGACCAAGAGAACATTCAACTTGTCTCAGTCATCAATCATTCATTTACATACATCACTGCTTGTTCTGAGTCCTCTAAGCATTGCACTAAAACAGATGAAAAGAGAAAAAAGTGTTTCTACTGCACTCTTCAAAAAAAAAAAGAAAAAAAAAAAGTAATAGACTTGTGACTTACTATTAAATATAAAAGTTGATGGTGTATGGAGTGGAAAAATTGCAATATTCATTATCACAATGTGCGAAAACATAACTTACAAATATTTCATCTTGCAGCCAACTAGGCTGTGAAATATGCATATTCAAACAGCATCTTAACAAGGACATGGCAGACTCTTCGCAGATGTAGTAGGTCAGCCAAATAACACAATTGACACAGTGGGCCTCATTTTTCACTCAGTTCAAAAATAAAACTTCAACAGCTCTTCTCCTAAGAGTAATATGTGAGCCATGGCACATGCACACATTAAACAGAACTCCCCAAAACCTAATAATGAATTCTGTTGTTTAATTTGCACTATTCAATTCTAAAGGTGCCCTGCAATGGACGTGCACTCAGTGTTCCCGGAATAGGCTCTGGATCCACCGTGACCCTGACCATGATAAAACGGTTACTGAAGATGAATTAATTAATTAATTAATTAATTATAAAGGTTAGTACAATTAACAAGTCACTCAAGCAAACACAATAATTACTAGGATTCATGCTAAAATTCCCTGTAGTAAGCTTTACAGCTCTGTCGCAAGAACTACCACTATTTACCTCTAAAGTGAAAATGTGTGTGCATGCCTATAGGTGGTCCAGACTATTACATCATTGCATCATTTCAGGACCAATAGGTGCAGAATACACAAGGACAAGTAACAAGGATAATAGAGCACCTGTGGTTTTGATTCTAACACAGAAAGGTATATATTCTCTATATTGACCTCTCACATGATTCTGCAATTAATCATGATGAATAAGGGTCATTCATTATGATATGCATTATCATATATATGAGTTTGTTAGTTTTTTTTAAATTACCTCACGCTAAATAAAGCATGTAAGAGTGAGTGCATAGTGGAAATGACTGAGCTCTGCATGAGAGCTGTATATTCTCTGTGTGGGAAAGAGAAAGAAAATGATAGTGGGAGAGTGCGAGAGACGAAAGCCTGTATGGCTCAGTGTAGACGGTATTTTACAGCATTCACTTAATGTGTCTTTAGTCAGCAGACACGAGAGAAAGTGGTCTGACAGGGTTGGTGAGGCATATGAAGAAGTTCATAACATGAATAACAGAGGGAGCTAAGACACAGAGAAGGAAGAGGTTGATGATTTAAAAAAGGAAATATTTAGTGATGGATTTAAACTAATGCAAATATTAACAAAGCATAACTGCCCTAGAAAATCAGAGACAAAAGTAACAATGTATACACACACACACACACAACACGTACTGTACATAAAACTGATAAAAAAATCCAATTTATTACTGAAATATTGGTTGCAGTAATTATGAAGGAGGTGCATGTACTGTATTCAAATCATATCGTTTATTTTATTTGTAATAAAATACAAAAAATAATTCACATTAATAGCCTACATTATGCATAAATGTATTCAGAAGATTTTTGTTGCTATGGTCAATTTTGCAAGGAACCTTGCCACAGTCTAACCTAAATCATTTATTTAAATATCATGGCAGGGTCAGGGTGTGAAGCAAAGTTTAAATATGAAGACAAACATAGAGCATTTACAACAGTGGGGAAGATCATCGGAGTCTCTCTACCCACCATCAACACCATCTACCACAAGTGCTGCATCCGCAAGGCCACCAGTGTTGTGGATGACCCCTCCCACCCCTCTCATGGACTCTTCACCCTTCTGCCGTCTGGCAGAAGGTACCGGAGCATCCGT
>JAOUQW010011209.1:0-12351 GCA_028565825.1 Olivaichthys viedmensis
CCCCTGGAGCAGGGAGGGTTAAGGGCCTTGCTCAAGGGCCCAACAGTGGCAGCTTGGCAGTGCTGAGGCTTGAACCCCACAACCACTACCCCTAGTCTAGGCAAAATTTGAAATGTAAGCACAAGCATACTGATATTCGGGTGCCGTGCAATAGAAAAAGAACAGTGCCGATGCATTTCAAATCTGCAACAACAGAAGGCATCATGGTGTTCAATTGCTCAATGATGACAGACGTTTCAAAAATGTCATTGCACGATATCATAGAAATGGACCATTCCATTGAGCAGTGAAAATGGGGGAGAATGATGCATTACGCTCCAGCTCTAAAACATTTGAAAAGAGTGAACTAGCAATGGAAAGTATTTAGTAAATCTAGGAAAGAAGTCACTTGTTACTGTGGTTAGGGTATAGCGCTAGCTGACGTGAGCATATTTGCTTCCTTCTGATTCATGGGATTACCTGATGTCACCTACTCCCAATATAGAAAGCAGAAGGGAAAAAAAGAAATTCAAAAATCTCTCAACTGAAAAGATCCATATATATATTTTTTTCTTTTGCAGTTACCACGGAAGTTATAAATAGGAACAAGAAGCTAATTTTGTACAAATAAGTTAAAGGGGTCTTAACACAACGCTACTGATTTAGGTTCTGTGGATAGAAAGTTCAGGAATAAAAACCTCTAATGGCTTCAATAAATAAAGATGATGGTACACATTTGCCCAATATTTTAATTAATTGAATCATATTAATAAAATATAGAATGCCATAGAATTCGTTATACTAGAAGGGGTCCTTGGAGGGATAACATTCTAGAGGATGGTCTGAGTGGAAAAAGTTGCTAAAACAGGGGTAGGCACTTTTCTAGCTTCTTGCTGTATCTTGAATGTGAAAATATTACAAGATAATCCAGCCTCTGAGACATTGTCAGAGAAACTTTAGTGTGGTCATAAATTCGGAAAAACAAAGAAAAAGGAGGAGAAATTGTGTGAAGCTTGTATTTCAAGGGTGTGCAAGTCTGTTTACTACGCATTACAGTGGGATATGGAAGAAATTACAGATCATAGTCAGCCAACACCAGACAAAGCAATGAAACGTCAATTGTGAGTTATGGGCAGGTCAGCACACCATGGCTTTAAACTGCTGCTTCAGGACCGTGGACAGTTCCCAGACCAAACCTACCTGAGATTATTACCACTAAATAAATTGACATTTCCTCATTAATTTATATGACACTGTTTCCAGACAGCTCAATGTTTCCCTAATGTGTTCTGACACCTAGTGCGTGTGATTAGTGAAAGCAAAGTTAACTACAAGGTTACAGCTTGGACTTATTACATTAGTAATTACCTGGATTTAAAGCAAAGGCTCCAGTTTGGCCCAATACATTTCCATTATGTTCGTATCCTGAACCTTTACCCTTATCTAGTCTCAGAGTAAAAGGCTACAGAATAATAATAATAATAATAAAAAATTAAGTAAGAAGAAAAAAAATAATAAAAACCACACAACAGGAGACCTTAATCAAAACAATCCACTACTCATGAGTGAGTCATCAGCTGTTTTATTTGCCTGTCGTCTGAATAAAAACTCGGCATACGCTAAAATTACGGTTTATTGCGCTGGCTGTGGCTTCTGAGACCCCTGACAATGGTGTACTCAATTGTAGTAATAGAAGCACGTAAGACTTTAATTTAAAATCTGTCTCAGCCTCACACAATTCATGCAAATTGCCTCATCCAATGAAGTGTGCGCTGCTTCCACATGAGGAATGAAATGGAACCTGAAAACAGGCAAGAGTGAATTGTTAGTCATGTTTGTTGTTTAATATCCACTCAGTGTGTTAATGGTGAAAGAAAAGAAAGTGAAAAGAGGGTTTTAGTTCTGCTTTGCGCTGTGCTGGGTGAGTGTCCCTCAGTAGATGACTGACCCAGCAGAGAACCTTCCACAAGGGTCTTTCATTGTGCCGAGATAACCTTTTTTTTCTCTTAAAAAAATAAAAAATCAGATCCCCAGAGTCAACAGGGGGCAACAGACAAGACAGATGTGCAAGGCAGCCTCACTCGGTCTCGGTCTGCAATCTCCGCCATATACCTTTCGAGTTCTAATAAGAATTATTTTGAACCTTTTGTTCCTTTTTCCCCCACTTATAAACAACAGCTACTGACTTCGCCGAGAGATGACGAGGCACAGGACAAATGGGCAAAAGCTAATCTCTAATCCTCGTGTCTGGAAAGAGCAAAACGGTCACCAACGGCTCCATTTCATCTTCCGGCTCCCCATCCAGAAGGATAAGTAGAATAATTAACACATCCTGAACCACTCACAGTAATTAAGGAAGCAATTAGAACTCATTACTGTACTTTATCAAACCATTACAATCAAAGGGCAGACCTGCCAAAAGGTCTCTCTCACACACACACACACACACACACACACACACACACACACACAGAGAGAGAGAGAGAGAGAGAGAGAGACACACACACACTGCCAGCTTTCTAATAAACCCTTATCAAGTTGGGGGGAAAAAAACCCACCTGCTCTCGACCAGTGAGATGCAAATGAATGCAAGCGCACTTGTTTCTCCGTCTGGCTATTGGACTGTGACATTTCTTCATGTTTTGGCTTCGTGCGTCAACACATTGGATTTGAAGTGAACAAAAGTTCCGAGTACAGAATGCAGTGTTCATTTTCAAAACAGCGTTTTCGCTTTAGTCATGGCTTCACAAAGGACAAAACCATCCTTTAAAAAACGTCGTCAACGTTTTCGCCTATTCGACTACAGACTACTGTCTATCGAGTCGAACAAAACGAACTCGCTAAACCATTCTTTAAACCCGACATTTATCAACACAATGCCGCTGCCCAAAATTTCGGTTTCCTTGTTTGGAATTATACAGGAATTATACTAAATTATAGGCAGTGCAGCCTACCTTCCCAAAGTCGGCATCACATAATAAACAGAAAACGAATGAAAGTGGTGTTCATCCATTCGTCCTGTGAGAATCACCCTTCTTTGAGAAATGAGTCCATTTTTGAGAAATTAAGCTTTACATTTAATGACCTATGGTGTCACTGGTCGATGCAAAACAGTCTGTCAGGCACAAACTTGTACGACCTGCAAAAAAAATAAAAAAAGCAGCACAAATGAACAGATCATATGGGGTGTCGACTTCCCGGAGGGTTTATATTACGTTGATGACGCCCTTTTACGAAACTTCTTTTTGCTTCATCGTAATTTCATCATCGATTCGTTGAAATTCAAAATCATTCCAATCTGATCACAGTGCTGATTTTTTCATCTTGTCAATACCGTTGACTAAATAAAAAAAAAACCTTCAGCAACAAGCATTTGTCAGGAATCATGTTGACGAGATTAACACTGGCAGGATGTAATTTAGTCTGAGCCTTAAACCCCATATTTAGGGCTTTATTGGCAGAACTGTAAAGGAAAAAAAAAACTTTTATTTTTATACATAGTGCATCGATTTCAGCACGTCAAAAGTAAATCAAAAGTTTCCTGGCCAACTGTGCGTCACTGAATCATTAGAGCATGCAAGAACACTAACAAAAGGGCTAGAGTAGATTCTAGTTGTGGCACTCGTCTGAAGTCGATTGCAGTTGTCTCTCAACTTGAAGACCATATAAAAATCAATTCGACAGAAAACAAAACAAAAACGATCATAAGCCTGACTGTCACGCGCCCGGCTGAGCGTGCGACATAGCGGGGCGGTCGCGATGGCGACGGCCGCCACGTGCGCGGCCACGCGCCTGTAGTGTTTCCCTGTTTGTGACACGTGAGTGTTGTCAAGTGTTTCCTGCTGTTTCTCGTTCGTCTCCCTTAATTATTAAGTGCTTAAATACCCGCTTGTGTCAGTCTTGTGTTATCTTTCGTTGTTAATGTCTGCGTGTGTTTCAATGTGTGTATGCTGAATGTTAGTTTAAATAAATATGTTGTTTGTTAAACGCCTCGCGCTTGTGTCCGGACCCCGGAACCAACACATCATGACACTGACAAATGTGAATAAATCGGAGACGTCCAATCCATCAGAGACATGAAGTGTTGGGTAAGTTTTTTGATACATGCAAATAAGAATACACTGGTGAGCTTAGAAATGGCAAAAGACCATGGAAGAACACTTCGATGAAGATAGAATGCTAAACAGATCAATAACACTTTCCCGAATGTAGCCACAGATGTGTCAAATATGATCATAAAGTCAAACGTAAAGCATGATCTCAGAAGGTTTACCACAAGACGCAGACCTGAAGATCATTAAGGCCGGGTTACAGTTTGCTAAAAAGCACATAAAAGCTTTTGGAGCAAAGATTTATGGACAGATGAGACTAAGATTAACCTGTACCAAAGCGCTAGACATTTTTCCAGGCTCTTTTTTACTTGTCATTATGAGTTCATGTTATCGCTAACAACAGAGATGTGTGCATCGTCTCAAATCACATACTGGCATACTGAATAGGGTATGAAAATAGTGCGCCACCAGATGTTACTTTATATAGTGGCATTCCCATCTACTGAGAACGATAGTATGCGGTTTGGAATGCAACCTGTTTTGTTGGTTGCGCTGTATGTTGATTGGGCCAAACCCCAATGAGTTATTGAAATAAATCTTTCACATGATGCAGATAAAGTCGGTGATTCTAAACGGCGTGTAAAAATAGGGATGGTTTTTGTTACAGATGAACTGAAGAAACGGCACTAGGTAGAGATTTCACATTTTCTCTGTGTTGCTGCAACTCCATGAAACGATACATGGCGATGCAAAAATGCGACGATGTGCATCGTGGAGATCGGCGATAATTATGCAATCTACTGCAATTGCACTGTTTGACCACCAGAGGTTGCAATCAACGTAACCCACACCAGCACGTCATACGTCATGTGACACTCCTAACTTTAGCGTCGTTATTAGAAACAGGTGAAGGGGAGTGAGAGACGCTCCGTCGTCTTTTAAATCCGAGAAAAAGACGAGAAATCTGGGTTTTTTTAACCAAAATTTTGTTTTTCTGCCTTAGTATACGTTGACAACTCAACTTTAAGAAAACATAACCATATTTCACCAACAGTGGTGGTCCAGCGTTTAAGGCTCTGGGTTACTGATTGGAAGGTTGTGAGTTTGAATCCTGGTTCCGCCAAGCTGCCACTGTTGGGTCATTGAGCAAGACCCTTAACCTTCAACTGCTCAGGATAAAAGCGTCTGCCAAATGAGTAAATGTAAATGTAACCCTGCCTATAGCCTAAGTATGGTGAAGCTGCTATTAAAGTCCTTTTATTTGTTTTTTTACTAGGAATTGTTCCTGGTATTTTCTTGGATGACTAAATATTCTTTTTCATTCACAAATATCTACTAGCAAAAATGCACATTGTTTATGCTTCAGAAATAATAGCGAATCGTGAACCCAGTATCATGAATCGAATCGTGAACAAAGCGTATCGTTACACCCCTACCTTACAGTCTAAAAAACACAGAAAAAAGTCGACTTTCATAATAGACGCCCTTTAAGAGCTTAGAGACCCATAAATAAATAGTAGCTGTAATATATTTCACAATAAATAAATGTCAATATTTTAGGAGAATTAGGATACTCGTAATGGCTTGGATTATTTGTAAGCCTCACTGACTGACCATATGCATTATTTAGGACACGTATGGAGACGTGATCCTGAATAAACCTGTTCTACTCCCAGCTCTGCGTTCTGGTAAATTCCGGCTTCTGCTCTTCTGACAGCGCGTGGGGACAGATGCACAGCCAGGTGTTGTGATGGAAAAAGAAAAATGGAAAGGAAAAAAAAAAAAGTCTATTCTCCAAAAAGCATAAGTAAAATCCATCGAGCAGTGCTGACACATGCCCTAGCTCCTGTACGACACTTCTTTTCGTTCTGCTTTTCACCTCACATAGCAGAGGTAGCAGCAAAGACAGGCAGCATTTTTAAGCAGCATGAAGGCTGTCCTATTCAGTAGGCAACATGAGGACAGTCGTATCCAAAAGCAGACGGAAGAATTGCATGCATCCTCCTAGGCGAAGGCAGTCCCATAAAGTTCCATGAAAGTTTGAAGAAAACAAAAAATATTAATAAAAATGCCGAACAGGACTTGTGTAACAATCACAGAGCGTGCTAAAGTCATGACATATGATGGCACTGTAGGGAGTCCTGAATGCGATGGGATTCCAGTGAGACAAGTAAAAAGTAGTCACAGTTTTTGTTTTTAAATACAACATCATTATGTTGTAAATTGTAATAAAAGGTTAGGAAATTATTATGACAAGAACTCTTAATATCGGCCCACTGATGCCTACATTGAAACCAGAACGTGACTCACAGGTACGAAAAAGGGTGAAAAAAGACAAAAGCCTTATTTCCTTGACACCTCAGTAAAACATCTGCATTCCCTGTGCATCTGGAATGAAATCACTCTCACGCTCTCATAAAACACACACACACACACACACACACACACTTTTCTTTCTCTGCCTCCCTCTGATATCTATTAGAGGAGGACAAATGTGGCAGCAGCTGCTCTAAAAAGTGGGCTTTTAGATGGATAGGGGCTCAGGCCTGTAATCTCATTGTTGCCATTACAGCGAGCACACAGCACTCCACACTTCCACAAAGTTACCCAGAGATCAATATGAGGCGCCACTGCCTAATCCCGTACCGCAGCCGACCCAAACACAGCAGCGAGAGACTGAGGGAGAGGGACGGTATGTTCCCATCTGAATGTTTTGGACATTTCAAAAAGTTCATTAAAAAAAAAAAAAACAGTCAACAAAAGCAAACGTGAATCATTGCGTGTTTCCATCAACGACTGGCATGAGAATTTTGAGGTGGGTGCGACAAGATGACATCATCATATAGCCAAACACACACTTGGAGGGACTCGAGCACACACTCGCTGTGTCACTATTTACCCTGAAAGATCCGTTTCAAACATCTTTAAATCACATCTCCTCTTCAGTGATATGCCTGCTTCAATTGAATTCGGATTTTCTTGAAAAGTAACATAAAGAGGTCTTCAAGAATAACGCAATTAATAGCCGACAGTTAATAGAAACAACAGTAACATGATAACAGGAAATCCCACTGGAAATCGATGGAGGTTAAAGAAAGGCCGGGACAGATGGGGCGTGAGGGAAACTAACAAAATCTGAAAAAAAGTTTCCATCCCTCGTGTTGCTCATCGCACCGGAAAGACACGATTACACGAGATAACATCAGCCTCATCTAATCGTATTTCAGACCTCCTTCCTAATGCTAAACGCACAATTTGGGGAAGGGAACAGTAACAGGTCGCGTTTGCTTTGCCTTTCCAAAACCCTGAGGCTAGTGATCCAAGCTCCCCATATCTCTCCTAGCAATCATGACATCATTTCTACATCAATTGAAACGGTTTACTACCCGTGTACCCCCCACAGGGAAGCAGCCCGGATTCAGGACATAGTGTATTCCACGGCTCCAAATGGCGTCCGTGAGCCAAGCCCGAGAGGCTGCGCTTTCAACGTCCCAGCTGGAGGCGCAAACAAGCGAACGTGTTCCTGCGACGATAACGGAATTCATCAAAGCCAGACTATTGAGTTAAATAAGGGCTGAAAATCGGCAGGGCTCAAAAACGAAAACGCCTATCTCTCTCCTGTCGTTCTAAAAGCACCTGCTGAGATAATAGGCCCATGAGAAATTATGCAAAGTAGAATTTTTGTGCACTTCAGCACGGTGTATCGTGTCTTTTTTTTTCCTTCCATGTAAAAATCTTTAGCTAAGATTTTTATTTTATTTTTTTTAAGATGTGAAAGCCAGAAAGCGTACTCATTAAACTCCTTTATACAGATATAAGGCTAATCACAAGATGGGCGTGGTGATCACTAAGGTCCTGTATATTAGCCTCACGTTTTAGATGCTAACAGGCCCGGATAGGGGCGTTTAAGGTCACTGGTGTAGGGGAAAATGTATCTGATGTGGCAATAGCTGCGAGGCAGGCAGTTGTCATATTGGAAAATCCTCACAATGAGGTCGCCACAATCGAATCCCCTACTTTCCCCCATCTCGACTATTGATGAATCGTTTTGCACAATCAAATCAGAGAGACGGAGCGAGTGGGATGGAGAGGAACCAAGTAAGAGCCAGGGTGAAAGCTGAGGAAGTGTTGAAAAGCCCAGGATGGGAAGAGACCCGTCAATCGGTGAAGCTGGCCGCTGGACAATCGGGACAGTTAGCCTCTCGGTGACCTCATTTCCTGCCATCACTTCCTGTCAATTACGACTCTCATCATCCAACTAATAGGATGTGATGGCAGCTCTCGGGCAAGTCAACATGCATCAAAAACTCGCTTGGTACATTTTTTTTATTTAATTTTTTTCCCTCTCAATCTGCACAAAGTTTATTCCAGTACTAAACTTTTATGTATGAACCATTAAACACTTTTTTTCTTTTTTAAAATAAAATAGTTTTTATTATTTATGATAATTTGCGGAATATTTTTTCCAACAATATTGCGCTTGCAATCCGATTTTAAAAGTGAACACCGACCCTTCAAAATGACAGTTTTTATACAATTAGGACCTAAATCCTGTAGTGTCATTTTAAAACTTGATGAGTGAATGATGGCGTGCCTAAAGCCTTATCTAAACTGTCCTAATATCTTACAGCCTTTACTTACTCCAAGCTACACGCTCCTCTTGCTTTTATTCCAAACTTGTGTTGTGTCAAACACAATGCAGCCAATTTGAGGAAAGACTTATAAAGGACATCGAACTTTTTTCTTCATCATACATCTACTGACTTAATAATTATTCTATTACTTATTATTATTATTAACTTTTGTACTTCCTTTTAAATGGCCTATGTCCATATTACAACACTTTATATTTTTGAGTTTATTTGAAATATATATATATTATTTTCTTTACTGTTGCTTATACTGTAAAGCCATCCGAGTTGTATTTTAAATGTGTGCAAAGTGCTATATAATAATTATTAGGATTGATGTTACAGCTTGTGTTTGTATGTCAGCAACAGAGAGAATGACAGCGGGAACGCCGAGTGAGTGTGATGGAAAAATTTAAAACCCTCTCGGGAAAAATGCCAACCAATCTGGCCGTGCCATGCTTCCTCCAGAGACGCATTTGTAACTGAAAATACACTCGCACGTCGCACGATGCTGAATACTAAAAACCGCACGACAGGCCTGACTAAATGAATGTCCTACTAGCTTTATGGCCACACTAACTCAGAAGGCTAGGCCCGCTGTACAATTTAGCAGCGCAAGCGATTCTTTTGTTAAAGGCATGCTTAGGAGGCTGAACACTTATTATATATACAGTATAGTATAACGCTTCTGCTCATTAATAAGCATGCACTGTGATTAGGAGCCGAGCTAATCACATCAATATGGAGCGTCTCCTCTAGCACTAACACTAACCGAAGTGTGTGACCTGAGGAGGGAACGCAGGAGCACTTCTCTTGGCCTTAATGAAGCCCTCAGCTGCACCGTGATCCTTCCTCGTTTGAACAAAGCATCGTGGGGCATGCATGGTGGAAAACAAAGGGAGAAGTCAGGTGTTCGATATAAAATTGGAAAGCAATACATAAAAAGGCAGATCTATTCAAAAGTTCTCAGAAGCATAGACGCCCGAAGACACATTAAGTCCACCCCAAAAGTGATTCACCATCACATCCGCCGCGCAAATCACGCACACACGCACGCTCTGAATGAAGCCACACTATGAGCCCATTTCCATAATGCTCTCCATAATGTTCTCAAATAGGTCAATTATTTTTTTCACAATGAGAGCGCCACTTTCAGAAATGGGATGGAGGCCATCTCTCTCCATCTCTCGCAGTGCATTTTCCATCATGTGAGAGAAGTGGCATTGTTGGCGGTCCTGGGGAGAAGGCTACAGCTCGTTTTATAGAGAGCAAAGCCAGGTAAGAAGATATAACAGGCTAATCCCACCGCTCACGACCTTATAATGCAACAGCGCACGTTGCTGCGGCTTCGTCCTCCAGGATATGCCGCCCTGTGAGACCTTTCTTCCAGCCACCCTTTTCTACACCCCATTTACCAAATCTAAATGGAAACCCACCACCCCCAAAAAGGGCAGACTGCTTTATCCAGAATGTACAAAACTCTGAAAAGTTTTGAAGTCGTGCTTTTGTTCTGGTAATGCCGAGCCGTTTGAAACTCCATTGCAGCACCGAGCCCTGATCTACACTGATTCCTATCCCTCATGTTCTGTTCACTATGCAATGCCCAAATGTCCCATTGGCCCGGGGCATCGCTTTAGCAGTTCTAACATTCATTTTTAAATTTCTTAATACATTTTATCTTCATCTCATTTATCTAACAATATTTATTAAAAAGGCCTTCAGGTGCTTGGGGTGCTTGTGGATCCTCCTGAGTGCGGGTAGGAGCGTAATTTAGAGATTTTATTAGATATTTTATTGCTACTTATAAATCAAAATGGTCCTGTTTCAGCTCTGTGAAATATCTAGTACTTTTAAAAATGATTGTTGACGTTCATTAGAGAAAGTGAGCCAAGGACATACTGAACAAAATCGTTTTTACCACTGTTGCATTGTTGGTAATAGTTTGACCCAAAGACAACAGTGCGTGTTACTTTCGCTTGCCCGAATGCAGTTTGTGACCACCGGAAAGGCCTAAAGAGAGAATTTCAATCAGCTTTCAATGCAGGAACCGGCGCCAGGTGCGATCATGAATTCAGACCAGAACAGTTTAGAGCCGTTTGATTTCTTTTGCCTCACTGATGCACAATAGCATTTCCCCGCGTCACAAGGGAAAGGCGGACATCTGCAAACAGGGCAGCGTCCAAAGCCAATCACGGCTGATTGTTTGGCTTGGTTTGGCTCGAGCGGGGCGTCTGAATCATGCTGGGTCGAGGGGTCAAAGGTTAACTGGAGTCAAAAGCCATGGCTTAACCTGGCCGTGAAAGGCGCACAGTGACGGTGTGATCCAGAGTGACTCCAACAATAGGCAGTGCGAACACACTGCATGCTCTGATTATCCAAGCAGCTCTGATTTGCATGGTCCGTTTGATTTAATTCATAATCGAAAATAAAAAATCAATTAAAAAATGTAGAGAATAAAGAACTGAGAATTAAGAAAGAAGACAAAATAAGCCAGCTAGCTACGTAGCGTGTGGGAAAATCAGCCAGCTGTCAAGATGGCAGAATCAAGATCACCAGAGATGATTCTATTCTACAGCCCATGCTTTTTTTCCCTCGTCAGTCTCTGACAGTTGTCTGGCAGGAGGTGGCATTAATGACAGCAGTTATGACAGGAGCTGTCATCCATTTTCTTATTATTTCTTATTATGTTGAGGGTTTTTTTGGAATTATTCAAAAGAAATGGTTCTTTTCTCCCCAATGCCGCCCTGATGTGACTACTGTACCCAAATTGTGTTGACACCTGCCAGAAATCTGATCACAATGAGAGCCATAGGAGCGTCAGAGGTGGTCTGGCTGGCCCGTACACGTTCGTGCGTGTTTTTTTTAATGCAATCACATCTATTTGTTCATGATCGAATAACCAAAAAACAAGCATGTTAACGCAAAATGCCTTATGGGGCCTTAGTCACTTTAACTTGAGTCACTCAAGTCACTTGAACAACTCCATTATGTCTGGCTCTATTGCTCCCAGTATACAACAGACATAAAAATATTGCCATTAGAAACATGGATATCAGACACCCCAAGTGGACATGCATCAGCGTGAACACTTCCTGGAAGACGAGGGTGCTAAAGAGGCTTCAGATCCGGGCGGGAGGGAGTGGGAGGCTGTGAGCTCGGCGTTCTCCAGTGCTAATGAGCAACGCCTCACTGTGAATGTTAAGCACCATTTCAGATCGATCGCAGCGGGTTAACGTTGCAGTACCTACGGCTTTGTTCTCCTGCTTCTGCCATTAGAGAAGTGATGATAGAAGACAGAGTGGAAGCTTTTCATGCTGATTAAGCATAGCGTGTGTGTGTGTGTGTGTGTGTGCGCAAGATGGAGAGAGAGAGAGAGAGAGGAGGATGGAACAGCGCGAGTGGCGTTTTCTATCTATTTCCATAGCTGGTGCACAAACTGGGAAGTAAATAAACTGAAAGAACTGGGGGTTACATTTTTTTTTTTAAAGAAGAAAAAAAAGAAAAAAGAAAAGAAAATGAATATAACAATTAACTTCTCTATTTTTTTAATATTTGAAACTTTTTTCTCGTTTTTATTTTATATTATGCATTCACAGATCTATAAATTGAGATATTTACATATTTATATTACGTTTTATTCTTTCGGAGCGTGTTATTGCATGCATGTGTGTGTGTGTGTGTGTGTTATT
>JAOUQW010011264.1:0-10000 GCA_028565825.1 Olivaichthys viedmensis
TATGGGCTATTGTGTGTAGATGTTTGAGGAAAAAAATGAACTCAATCTACTGTAGAATAAGTCTGTAATGTAATGAAGCGTGGAGAAGGTGAAAAGGGTGTGCAGACTTTCCGGCTTGACTGTAGATATATATATCTATATATATGAATATATTTATTTATTTATATTTATATATATTTATATAAATATATACATATGAATATGAATATATATATATATATATATATATATATATTATATAATATAATAATACACATATATAAATATATATATATATATATATGCATGCTAATGTGCTCTGATTTGAGGCAAATATGACATTGCTTGTTGATCTAAATGCTCTGGGTCAGGTCATTTTTGGTTTTGCAGTTATTTTCTGACCAGGTACTGCAGCAATCTAACCGTGGTAAATGTCAGCAATTTAGTGGGGAAATAGTAATATGTAAAATTGAAAGTAAGGCCAGGGTTATACTTGCTTTTTACTACACGTACACAAGATAGTTGCTGCACCTATTCTGCGTTCGTTCGTTCCAAATAAATGTATGCGACACATAGGACGATGTGATGCGATATCCACAACAGACTGAACAAAGTAGAGCTGTGTCTCAAATCCCGTACTTGTGTACTATTCTAGACCATTTTGAAGTATTAACAATAGCCGATTTTCCTATGGTTAGTGTTGCATTTTTTCAAAAAGACGTCTCATGTAGCCTACAAACCTATCAAAAAGTATTTTTTACATACTAATGTTCTGGATCTTATAGATTAGTAAATAAAGTACTTTTAAATCTAAAGTCATAGTATGCAATTTGAGACACAGCTCATGACGATCACAACAACGGCATAAAGTTTTAAAAAGAAACTAATAGAGCTCAACCGTGTGTTTAAAACATCTCCATGCTGTTGCACAGCGACAAATGTGTGTCACAACACAATATGTGTTGGGATGAAATTGCTAAACATTTTACAGGTCGACATGGAAATCTGCCAGACAGGGATCTTTTGGCTCAGACCTGCCCTCTAGTAGATATCGCTTTTGAGCCTCCAGATGTACAAAAGGTACGCAGGAGTGTATGTGAACGTCGCTTGTGTTGCTGTACGCACGCAATCACGCAGCAAAAGCATAACCCTGGCTTAAATGGTTAGAGTGCATTTGGTGTGTTTGTTTGTAACATTCAACTTTAGAGCAACACACACCCTTGTAGGAGGATTAGCAGCACAGAACAGCTTACATTACAAATTGTACACTATACAAGATTTTCATCATGTAATCAGCACAACTAGGGCCTATAGAACACGTCTGTCTTTGTCACATAGGAATTCAGATGCTGGTCTCTCTGTCCAGCTCTTCCTCATACTTCACAAAAACCGACGGGGTGTTTCCATTGTCCTTGGCCATGCCGTTGGCTTCCTGTTCTGTGGCCTTGGCCTGGTTTTGCAGTGCCAGCTGCTTTTGTTGGTGCCCTAGTCTGTTGAAGAGCAGCACCCACAGCAGCAAGGACAGAGAATACAGGCCATAGATGAGGCCCAAGAAAGTTACTCTGGAAGGTAAAAACTGTCATGTAAAAATGCATTGACTACAAGTCATACTATGTTATCTTTTTTTAAATTTGTCTTGGGTCAAGATTAGTTAAGGCGACTGAATTTGCGGCCTATACATGCTGGAAGATTTCCAGTTCAAATTTGTACTATTAACTAGAGCCACTATTACATGTCATACTATGTTACCTGCAAATGGTTGGGCAGGAATAAAGTGACCAGTCTGTACATAAAGTTGTAAACCAAACAGATACCCCCCTCTAGTACTCATTTAGGCACGCAAAGTGCAACTTTTGCAATGCTTAGATTAAACAGTAACTACTTTTTACATAAGAGGTATTGTGTCATTGCATTGGGTTTTATATGATGGGTGACTTCATGCAAAATTTAAATATATGTGTAAAATCTTTTAAATACTAATGAAAAAATGACCATAGCCTGTCATTTTGAATAGCTCTAAATACTCATAAATGTGCATATTTATATGTCCTATTCTTCCCACCCGGCCCCCAAAGTGCTGAGCCAAAGTGATGACAGATTTAAACAGTTTTTCTCCTAAATATGCAATCATTCACCTAAAAGCATCAGCGTTGTAGATTCGACATGCCCCTTGGCCTCCACATCGCTTTGTTCCCCATTTCAGACATGTCCTGTCAATCAAAGCTCCGAAATATATTGGAGGAAGGATTCCACCTGAAAATGATCTATAATTATTTCATACATTTTACCCACAACAATACGTCATGCATTGCCGTCAGTGAAACTATTGCAGTGCATTATCAAAATGTTTAGAGGAAGTGAAAGGCAAATCCTCTTACCCAGGGTCCTGACTATCAACGTCTGCATTCCAAGAGCCAAAGACTTCAGATCTGACTGAATAGACCTAGAACATAGGGACAGTTGAAATAATTATTTTCATCAAAGTCTGATAAGATGGACCGCAGACGTACAAGATTTTCCCTAATGACCAACCTGAGCAGGATAATGTATCCAGGAGTGGCTCCAATGGCTGAGATAAAGGCCCCTAGTACTGATATCGCCATGTAGATCTTGAACATGCGGTCACAGTTGTCCTTGCGCGGGCACTGACCCAACACTGCAATGTTCGTGGCGAGCAGTGGTGCCTCAGCAACACATGAGCAGTTGTGGAAGACCTTTAAGGAAAAGAGAGAAATACTACAAAGAAAACAAGGTAGGAGAAATACTTTAAACATTTGGGAATGTTGAATTAACTTGTACAGTGTTGAATGTACATGGCACCAGTAGTGTTAAAAGAGGGATTTTTTGTGAGCCAAGACATACATCAACATGAAAAAAGGAATCATGCATCAGTACACTAAGCAAAAAATAAAACTAAGGCCAAACCAGCAGTTCTCTCAAAGCGTGTATATACAGTGTTATATGTACATTGAGCCCAGACTTAGGTCTGAAAAGGTGGTCCTCTGACTCACCATCTCCTTGCCGAATCCAGTGGAGCTCTGGCAGCCTGCAAGGCAGGGTGTGGTGTATGTCATGCCGTTAGGGGCACATACTGGGTCCCAGTGTTTCAGAGAGCAGGAGCAGTTGGAGTTACACTGGGACAACAGACTCTGCTGCTGGGAGGAAACGTCAGGAAAACTGGCAGGGAGAAACAAAGCCAAAAGGAATATCATAATCATAGATTATCCAAAGACAATGTGTTTCTCCATTTTCTATTTAAACTATTATTGCCTAGGTAAATTATTTTTTACACGAACAGACACGGTACAGACAAAGTAGACGGGGACACGAAGGCTTTTGTACAAACACTGATTACACAGACAAACAAGACGCAGGTGGGATCAATCACATCACAAGTGTAACGTACTACACCGGAGTCACAGGTAGGATCCAATTGCAGTTGTTTATTAACAGCGGGGACAATCAAACTCGTAATCCACAACCAGGCAGTATAGTCGAAAACCAGGAAGTCAGTCCACTCAATAAACAATACAAAAGGGCTAGGCAAAATACGGAAACCAGGAAACGTGCGAGGGTCAAAACCAGAAGGCAGATCAGAAAACCGCTCAGTAATGTGAATCATAGAGGAAACTACAAGACTTCATAGGGAATGTATGAAAGTCCGGGGTATATGAACACTGAGGTAATGAGGTGAAATGAATGTCAGGTGAGTTCAAAACTCAGGCGAGGGGGACCTTTGGTGTTGTTGTGCGGTAGTGTCGGGGCTGGCTGTGACAAGAAGATACTATCTAACAAACATAAACAAAGGCGCGTGGCACTCGTTGCCCTAGCGACCGCCACGTGCGGTGACGCACACGCCGCCTCACACATTAAGTGCTGTGAGAGAACAAGACTCATGCTCAATTTGACATAATGGGAATAACCTGCGTCCCATAACCTGCATACTATAGCCCTGAATTTTTTAAGTAATTTTATAGAATGAATATCTTTAGTGGATTTGCTTTTACTAATCTTACATAAACATGAAAATATTTCAAGGCACTCTAAGCTGAAGTAACATTTATGAACTTTTTTCAGACAATCTCATATTGTCTCATATCAACAATGTGTACATTTATAAATAGGGGGTTAATACTCTGTAATAAGAACAGTATATCATGCCTAATAAAAAAAAATAAAAAAAATGTACAGGAGCACAAAGTCAGACAATGAGGCTCTCATTTACTAATGTTTTGTGTGTGTAAAAACGCATACAAACTTGATAACCCCTGCAAAAAAAGTCCAAGCTGATTTACCAACAGGGTCTACAGAGGATTGCATCATGTTTGTCATGATGAAAATGCAATTTAAGGCGTTTTTACCGAAAAGTGCAATATACAATGTGGTGTAAATGCAGATAGATTAATTTAGCACCTGCTGTGTGATTTACTGAGACTGAAAGTAAGTCGGAGAACGGCAATTGCACCAGTTGAATACATTATATCCTTTATTAAGTATTAATAATGAGAAATATTACCGTAAGTATGGCTAGGTATCTCGATATAATCAGAAAGTGATCAAAATGATGACATTATCAGAGCGGGAAAAGTTGTTTTTATATACTGTATTCAATATTCGCCACACATTCACACTCCAATAGCATTTAAAGAGAACCTGTGAAAAGGTTTTATTTACATATACCCTATTAACAGAACGCGCACTCACATCTACACTTTTTTATTTTACATTAATATTGTATTTTTTATACAAATTAGCATGTTTTATTTGGAATCAGTGCGTGGGTGTTCGCATAGCTGCAAATCATGAACATTTCCACCTTCAGTGTTCGACAAAAGCAAAGAACGTAAGGAAACACTGGAACTGTATTTACCCCTGGTAGGACACAGTGAGCCCTGCCACCTGTGTGTTTCCACAGTGCAGGAAGGACTGGCCCAACAGGAAGCCGAAAGAGAGAAAAGAGGAGGTAATGGAGATCTTGGCCGCACCGATCACACTCAATTTAAACCTCTTCATCACAAAGCCTCCTGAGATGATTCCCAAGGCCACAGCAGGCAGATTCATAATTCCTGGCAGGAGAGACGCACAGAATGGCCTAAAGCAAAAACTCCATGATAAATAAATAAGTCCATTTGGAATTTTAAAGAATACCTAATGGTGCCATTTTTAACAAATTAATCCTTTAACCAATTTGTACTTATGAGGTAATCTTTTAAGTGGTTCTTGTAAGTGTGCCGGAATGTATTCACCCAGGCAGACGTGTTAGAAGTGTAACGTTAGAAAGTAGAAATCAGTGGTCACTATAACCATTAGGCGTTCAGATGGGGTGTAAGAGCAGTGTGTTGATTTGTTTGATTTAATCATTCATCCTTTTCCATGTTTTGAAATGTAAATGTGTAATTATATATTTATTAATATAATTGTAGTAGCAATTGTTACCACGTCAGCAAGTCCATGTTTTTCTCAATGTGCAAATCAAAGGTAAGAAAAACAAATGAGGGAACAGTAGTTTATCAGGACATGACACTAAATCATCACACACCTATCTCAGCATTTACAAGGCCAGGTTTACTTTTCAATCCAGCATGTTCAAAAATGTCATGTAAAATGGGTTACTCATTTCCAACATTTCCGAAAATTAGGGTAGTAAAAGCAAACACCTACCTATCAGGAAGATGACCTTTGATGGAGATTGGCCGTAAATCTGCTCCATGTACTTGGGCTTGAACGTGATAATTCCAATGAAGCCGCTGACCTGGACCAGACCAGTGCAGATGATAAGCAGGTAAACCGAGTTACTGAAGAGTCTCCTCAAAGACGGCAGGAAATCTATAGCATTAACCAAAATACACAATCAACAAACAATGTCTGATCTATAATACACTACACACAACAGCATTCAGTAATACTGCACTAGATGGCAATGAAGTGCCACACGATGTGCTAGTACAAATCAACGGCTGTTTCAATTCAATAAAAAACTTATGAGAAAATGATCGAGTACTATTTAAATGATCTGTGAAAGTTTATAAAATAACAGCTGTAGCTGATGGAATATGTAGTCACTGTCCACAATATCTGTTCCATGCATAAAATGGGGTCACACTGTACTTTTTCTATCTTTTCTACCATATTTCAAGAGTGTCATTAACATGCTAAGAGATAATTGCCCCACCAAAATAAGGAGAACACAAAATGCAAAAGTAATAAATGTGTTTCTTGTGTTTTGATCAAAATCATTTTGGAGTTATTCAAATTAAGTGAGCTTCAACTTCTTATTAGTAGTGAATTACCTTTGGCCAGTGCAACCATGTTGACGGGGGCAGGTTTCTCGGATGGTGTGGTGTTTTTGCTCTCCACGGGGATGAAAGTGTCTTGCTCGCCCTGATTGAGATCCTGGCTCTTATTGGCATTGTCCTCTCCTTGTTTGGACCGCGACCTGGGCAGGAACCAGAACGGGATTCCAGCCAATAACATTACAGCTCCTGTGGCTAGGAAGCCAAGCCACCAAGCACCCACCCAGCGTGAGTCTTTGTGGTTAATGGAGATGCTGTCTGTGGACATAAAGAGGAGAAACACAGGTATTGACTGATATAAAATAAAACATAAAGACTAAGGGAGATATCGGAGCACAGCTCGGTCACTCAGTCAGCTATCTTGTGATTTAACGTGGGTAACATGACATACCTTATTTACCATATCTCCAGCAATTCACTTTTTGAACAGTTGTGACAAAGTAGGAAGAGTAACAGAACAAATCCTAAACTCTGGCTATATATATATTTTTTTTTATTTAAATAATTGGTAATGGTTAGCAGGAGTGACCCAGCAAACAAAAGAGGGTTATAGTGACAGTGACTGCTTCCCTCTAACACACTGAACTTTAGCCAATAATAGGCACGGCACCGATAGTCAATCAGGAGACAGAGATGTGTGGCAACAGCTATAACGCAAACAGACATATCTATTATAGAACAGATCCATATCTCTAATCTCATCACATAGTTTGTTAGGTTACATTAACATTACAAGCCTTGCTGACATATAGTGTTGAATTAGCTTTTACAGTATGGTCAATTTAGATACAAATGGTTACACAAATAAAATAAATATTAATAATAATAATGCTTCTTTATTGTCACATATACAAGTACAGTACAGTGAAATTTGATTCTTCGCATATCCCAGCATTGGTAAGCTGGGGTCAGAGCTTAGGTCAATGCTTACCTAAGTCCACAGCTCCAATGTCCACATAGATTTTGGCACAGAAGGAACCCAGCATGTAGCCAACCACAGGCCCCAGGATTCCAACAGTCTGTATAAACGCTGTGTTTGGAGAGGGAGAGAGTGGCATCAGTCATTATGAAACCACAGCATCCTATCACAGTACATATGTTAAAGCATTAAGTTATTGAAGATGATACATTATATATATACACAGATACACATAAAAAAATAAAGAGAGAAATAAATATTTCAATGACTGACAGATGAAGTGATTTCCCGATATGAATGTGGCCAAATGACTAAAAGCCAAATAACCCAAGTACCCATGTGCTAAAATTGACCTCGTCAGTAGAGTAACGATGGCAATCTTTATTCCACATTACATTATGGTAACAGTGTAATAACCCCTGGCATAGAACGTGATAATACAATAACATGACATAATCCAGTTCATAACCTGTGATAAAATACAAGTGTAACAGGCTGATAAGCATTGGTAGTGTTATCAATTGCCTAAACAGAAAGCTTGGACATGAGGCATGTTCCATTTCTTCATACCCAGGTAGAAAGCTGTGTTTTCTTCTTTGGCATAGTCATCCAGGTAGGACAGTCCAAGAGGCATGACCGGAGTCTCTCCAATCCCTCGCAGCATGTTACCCAGGAACACGTAGATCCACAGAGAGGATCCTGCCTCTCTCTCACACTCTGCAGGAGCAAAGGACACATTCAGACAACTCCAGACACAGCCTAATGGGAGCAGATATCATATAGCAGCGTCCCAAGCTTGTAATGTTACTTGATCTTTTTGCATTTAAAAAGGAAAAAACTATCATTGTGACAATTTGTACTTGTACATTGTAATGATAGTAAGCCATCCATAGAGATCATATTTATGGCAACGTATGTTCAGTAAGTTCAGTATTTCTGGCAGTAGCCATTATTTGCCCCAGTGTCAAATAGTTTTCTTGCAGGGATAAAATAATGTTATCTTTTCTGATGTTATGTTATATTTAATGCTCTAATATCTTCTGATTGGACAGGGTGGCTGTCACTCACCTGCTTGACTCTCTGCTGTGTTGGGTTCATTCCCTTGTGAATGGCTCCCAATGGCAAGACATGGCAGAATAGATTCAGTCTCATTGGTCTTAGAGAAATGTGTGATTGTCGTCTCATACTTGTACCTGTTTAAAGACAAGTTATAGCTGGAGCACTTGTCGAATAACACACTCAAAAGGACAGAATTAAATGTGGTCAAATTATTGCATCCATGCACAATAATACCACCCCAACCAGTATAGGTCTCAGTAACTGGAGTACTGAGCTTGTTGCCATTGTTTTTGATTGTTTTCACATGCTTTCACACCTGTTAGTTGTTGCTTATATGAATGCCATGTTTCTTTGTGTGTTTCACAACATACTGCCAATTCATTAGTATGACCAAGCTGTTGTTTCTTTAGTCTGTTCTACAGTTAATGACCTTGGACTTTTTATCTTGCTGTGTTTGGATTGCCGTCTGTACCTCCTTGCCTGTGGTCTTCGGTATGAACTTGAAAAGTCTGATGGACTGTGATCATAGGACTACGATTTGATTGTCAAACGCTGCAGATTTTGTTAACCTCTTGTGTATTTCTTAAACTCTACACATGGATCCTCTAAACTCTACAAAGTCCCCCTTGTTGCCTAACATAGTGGATTGAGCGGAGGAGCATTGACTCCCCACAGCTGTGTTTGCACAAGGAAAGCTTCTGGAGGCTTACTAGAAACAAATGTAGAGAATCACCAATGCAGTGGAGGAACTGGTACGTGCCTACAAGGAAGTATAGCACACCTTACATAGCCCTGCCATAAAATATTTATGTCTCCCCTGTGAATGGCAAAGGGTTTATGATGCACACTGCCTACCTCATAGACAGACAAAAGTTCACCTTATACTATCTTTCTCACGTGGGCTACTGCTGTAGTCCACAACAGCCTGCATTGAGTTCTAACAAATCTGCTGTGAAGTGTTTAATCATTTCTCATCCAAAAAGGATTCCAGAAAACGACTGCTTTCCCTAAAACAAGGAAAAGATTCTGCTACTAAATACAGGCTCACATTTCATAGCCTGGCTGCTGAAAGGGGGAGAAGGGGACGAGCCTTCACTTGAATCAACCTATCACAGAGTTCTCAGCAAAGTTTTGCAAGCTAAATTGGTCTACAAGCATTACCAGCTTGCCCTGTCATGGTTTATTCAGCTCTCAATCAGATTGGATATCGCCTATAAGCCACACGTCCTCTCTCTAAGCTTGTTTCCATGACCCTTACATCCTTGCAGTCAATGAGGGAGATGTTATACTGTAGATATGTGGTGGGTGAGGTTATCTGTGGAGGATACAGGGTAGAGGAAGGTGTTTGTGTGTACTGCTGTCAGATTGGACACCTCTGAGCAAGTTGTCCCAACCATCCCAAACTACCAGCACCAAGTCAGGTAAGCCCAGGGCGGGATATAAAATGCACAGTACTTGCCAGTATATCTTGACGTGCTTATGATGTATTTATGTTGCATCACTTATTGACTTAGGAGCCAAAGGAAAACTGTGTTAACTGTATCTAGTTAACAACATCCCTTTAGTTCCGTGTTCACCTCTACTACATGTTCAGGCACTGGATGGATGTCCCATAAACTCTGAGATTCATGTAAAGAAATTGCTATCACCCTGCAGACTGGCCTGCTTCATAGTGAATCCATATCTTTGCTAGTATTCCAATCCCAGGTATACCCCATAGTGCTCTGTTTTCTGTGATTATTCCAGCATA
>JAOUQW010011304.1:0-5000 GCA_028565825.1 Olivaichthys viedmensis
AGCAGGGAGAGTTAAGGGCCTTGCTCAAGGGCCCAACAGTGGCAGCTTGGTGGAGCTGAGGTTTGAACCCATGACCTACTGATGAGTAGCCCAGTGCCTTAACCACTGAGCCACCACTGCCCATATAAAACTATTAGGGCTGTGAACTCCAAACTTTGATCTAAGATTGACGTTCTAAAGTTTTGATAGGAATATTCTGCACCATAAAGCTATTTTTAAGTCATGACAATCAGTTATTTTTAGGAACTTACCTCCAATGACCCTTGTGATCGTTGTAACTGATGGATCCCCTTCAATGACCCTCGTAAACTTGGTGATTTTTGGTTCTCCCTGGATTACCACCTCCTTCACCACAGGCTTGGACTCAATCACCTTGGTGATCTTGAATTCAGTGATCATAGGATCCCCCTCCACAACCACCTTCGTAACTTTTGGTTGAGTTTCAATGACTCGGGTGACTGTGTTAATGATTGGCTCAGTCTCGATCACCTTGATCTCAGGGCCTGGGGCAAAAAGACACAGATTTAAAAAAGATTAATTCATCTGTGATCCCCTAATTGCATGAATTATGTATACAAAATCTAACAGTCCAAAATCTTATTTTTTTTAAACACTGCATCTGTTCATTCTATCTGTGTCCCTTGTTGGTAAAATTATTCACAAAAGAACATGGTAACACTGTCTATGTATCATTTCTTGTGCAGATTGTTAACAAATAGTGAGTAAGAACGTGTGTATTTTAGACTCCCAAATGTAGGTTTGTATTTTACCTATTGTTAGCTCTACTTTTTTCTAATGATGACTACTCAATGATGAGCTTTAACAGTTGTATAGTATGCCACATTGCATTTTTATAAACAGTGGAAGTTCTGTTCATAAGTCATCAAGGAATCAATTATACAATTTTATTTCAGCTTTATGAAGCATTATTAGATTTAATTAAAATGCTTATAAAACTAAACTAACAGAAAATTATAAGCACAGTCATCAACCTTATGAATACAGGCGTCATAAAAAATGTTACCACGAACGTATTTGTCCAATTGTAATTTAGATTTTTCAGTTTTAGTCTATTCATACAGTGCTTTTGTCATAAAGCCATTGCCATTTTCATATAGCAAGCTTATAGAAATCTACAATAAGAAGAAAGTATAGAGTACAAGAGAACAAGTGAAATTAACAGAGGGACTTGTTTGAACTGAGTAAATATCCATAAGAATATCCCTGTCCTGTTCAGTGATCTTTAAAAAACCAATCAGTCTCACCACTACTGTCTCTGTAATAGGGATCATGAGCAAAGCTGAAGTACAATGTTTGGCCTTGTTGCAAGCATCAGTTTTGGTTCACTAATGACAGCTTGTAATAGACTACAAACCACTGTTGTTTTGTCAGCAGTGTGGAACAGGTTTGAGGTGGATTTGCAAAAGAGGAGTTAAAGAACGTCTGCTTAGTTGCTAGGAGTATTTCCTTCTCTTACTTTATCAAGCATGTTCACAGAACAACACTGATCTTCGATAAATGTCTAAAAGCAACCTTATCCATCTTTTTCTATTTCCAGCTTGTGATTACAGGATGATAATAAAGATCTCTGAAAAAGCATGGCTGAAAATAAGTGGAATAATGACCTTATTAACTTTCCACTAAATGGTGTTTTTGAGTCATCTTTTAGCCACGTGCCTCGCCAGAGTTTACATTTGCAATTAAACTGCTTCTTCGTTCAGAGCCAAGTTTCTGACAAGATCTTTTTTTTTAACTTTTTCTCCAAGGCAGTCTAATTTGATTTGAATTACCAATCTGAACCATGCTGAACTCTTGACTTAATAAAGCAAGACCTCAGCAGGTAGGATTAGTGCTGTGTTTAGGGGAGCAAGTCCTCTCCTGTCCTCATTACACCACCAACAGTATAAAGAGCTTTCATTTGCTCAGTGGCTTCCTGAGCACATGCCAAAGAGGACGGCAGCCAACCAAGACCTTTTTCCAGGCCAGCACCGCACACTGTGTTTAGTTCTTTTATACTGGCTCTTTGCGTTTAATCAATCAAATCATCACCACTGTGCAGCCAAAGCTCAAATCCCCACTGTCGACCGGATAAACTGTGATTGTGCAAATATGTGCACATAATTGCACACGTGGACAGTACTCAAGTAATTGTTACTATACATAAGTATCATTTTAAGTGATTTGTACGTTACCTCATATAAATAATTGAAAATTTATACTTGTACTCTTACTCAATTACATTTCCATTATGAAAGCATAGTACTATTCCAAATAGTTCCACTTGTTCTTCATACATTAATATTACTTTATTGAGAAAAAAAAAGAACCTGATCTCATGAAAAATTCATATAAATTCAAGCAAACAAGGGTGATGGGGTTAGATTCTGTTCGATTTCAGACAATTGAAATTGTAAGAAAAGGTACCTTAACCTAAGTAACTTTTCAGTTTAAGTGTGAACATTTAACTCAAGTATAATTTTGACTAGGTACTTTCACTTTTAATGATCAACTTTCACTAAAGTATAATTTTTTCCACTCCTGAAAAAATGACAGGTTAAATAATTTGTTGCTGAGCATCCTGGTTAGGAATCACAAAGAAGCATCTTGAGCAGTACAGAATAAAAAAATAAACATTTCAGCGACCAAATTGTAAATGCTTTACTTAACATTTTATTTTGTAATTCTTCATTTATCTATGTATGTATGTATGTATTTATTTATTTAGGCGAGTCCACTTACAAGGGATAGAGATCAAGAATGGATGCACTGTGATGCAATGCATTACCTGTTTCAATAATTGTGGTGGTAAATCTCTCTGCAAAAAAAATAAAAAAATCAGGGTTAGTACAAGTATGTGTAACTCTATCAATGATTATTATTCACTGTTAATGCATTTTTGTGCACTTTTGTAGTATCCAAAAGTGGCGTGGCAGCTGCAAAGCTTCATTATTGAGGCATTAACACTTTTCTGCAGCAGATGAAATGGTGATCAGATCATGAAATGGTCCCAGTCATGGTGAAATGAAACAGAACTCACGAATGAAGGTGAGTGGAATCTCCCTGTAGGTGTATCCAGAAACAAACTAAGAGAGTAAACAAACAGACAACAAAGGAAATAGATATATGATGGACATGTGAGTAAATGAATGGTACTGAGAATATGCACTGTAACTCATAATAACTGCATATAGTATTCTACTGTATTAGATGTGCCTGCTATTTAATTGTACCTTTATCTGTATGTACTTAATGAGCTTCCTTAGCAGATAAAGCAGATCCTCCCGGCCTACTGGCAGATCTGGCAAGGAAAGAAAAACTCTCATTAAAGTTCAGTTTATTTCATCCCTACAGTTCGGATTCAAATGCCTTGGTAGTGAGATTTTTAAAAATGCATAACAGTAACTGGCAAACATACTGTACTTGGCAGTAGACAGCTGCAGATTGAAAACATACACTGTGCAAAACTCCAATGTCTGCCAACTTTTGTTTTATGTTTTGAAATACAGGGAACATGTGTATAGAACCTCCTGCAGGATGAACGGTGATCTGGGATAAGTATTTCAGTCTGGTGATTACTTGCAAATGTCTTACAAAAAGGGTGCCAAAGTCTGAGGCCCGGTTTTACTAAGATTGCAAATAAAGAGAACTTATTTGCTTATTAATTTCACATGTAGTTGATGGGCTTCTTGCTGGTGTTTTACAAATAATAATTGTGTAAATGACATCACGTACAAAGTAGAGTAAATAATATGTAACTGAGGCTTTTGTGTGTAAATGTTCTCAATAGCCATGGCGAGATCTGGAGCAATATTTGTGAGACAGTCAATGCTGTAGGTAAAATGATCAAAATAACAACTGAGAAAGTTTAAGTAAAAATAGTGTCAGGACATTATTATAATACATTATTATAACATACGTAATGGTTTTATTTTTTCTTTAAATGGGCTTGCCTTTCTGTCGTATTAATTTTGTTCACGCAATCGCACAATCGTTCTGAAATGACTCGGAAATAGCTTGATACATCACACAGTGGCTTCTAAATTAATTTATTTGCATTTATTCATGATTGTATTCTGCACTTTTAGGTAGCAAAGCCACAAATTGAATATTTTTTAAGGCTCATTTGAAAGGTTTTTTCGTCCGTAGACCCTGTTAGTAAATGAGCTTGTATGTTTTTTGCAGATGTTATAAAGTTTGCACGTGTTTTTACACACGTAAACCTTTATTAAATCAGAGCCCAAGTCTACTACCAAGAACTCCTTTTATTTTATCAGTAATCAAAACGTTTTGTGAAATTATATTTCTTAGAAAAGGTACATTGCTAATTACAAATATAATATTGTCACCTTACTATGCTGGCGGCGTGTTCACTCACCTGCAGGATAGAGCAAGTTTTTAACCACGTGAACCACTCCGTTTGAGGCCATCAGGTCATTATCTTTCACATTCACAGAGTTTACATTGATTGAGTTGTTGACCTGAACATACAAAAATGCATCAGTTTCGACAATACTTGCAGGAATAGCCACACCCATAATACAAGCTTAACTCGCCGAGCCTTGGCTTATTTTTGGGTTTATTATTGTATTTACGAGAGGCAGTCCTAAAGTACTCAGAAATGACATACGGTTTTATCTAAAAAAGGTATGTTAGTGTATTCTATCCTTTCTCCCCCTCTCCATTACGCATCATAAAAAGTACTATGTTCTCGCTATCAGTCTGTAGAATCACATACCAGATCCCCCCCATTTACTGTCATGGAATTTCAGAGAGATTAAAAAAACAAACAAACAAAAAAAACCCATTGTTCTTGTTTTTGGACAGAAACATGAAGGTGAGAGGGTCTTCTGGGAGTTGACACACAATGGGGGTTTGTGTGATGACTTATCACCAGGAAGCCAGATACTTATCAGTGTGGACAGACTTAACATGAACACACACCCATTTTTACACAACATTTGATTAGGGTCCCCCTGGGGTGAAACTGATAGTAAACAATA
>JAOUQW010011304.1:7500-12349 GCA_028565825.1 Olivaichthys viedmensis
TAACACTTTACAATACTGTTACATAATTAATATGTAACTATGCAGGGACTAAGCAGGAACAAATGAATAGTTTTTTTTCATTAACATTTAAGTTACTACTATTAACTAACAAGGAATACTGGTTAATTAGTAAATATTTATTGGAGTTCACTATTAACTAATCAGGAACTACTGAGTATTACAGATCTCCTGCAGAACAAATATATAACAAATATTCTCCATTAATTTACTTTCTAAAGAGTTGTAAATAATGAACTGTATCAACACAGGAACACTTCAGTCATTAGCAATGAGTTACCATGTGTTTCACTTTACAATACTGTTCATCATTAACTCCTGAATAATGACACAGTAACACTTCAGTCATTAGTGACAAGTTTCACTTTATTGTGAAATTATTGACATCAACAAAGAATAGGCGTGAGCAGGAAGCATTTTAAAAGTTGCTCTTTATTTGGCAAACACACTCTTACAGCACAACAATGTAGCTTGGTGGTAAGCCAGAGAACGTACAGTCACTTTCGTGACCACAGTTCTCTTAAGGAGACGAGCAAGACACAGACCATATCTCTATGGGATAGCACCCTTGCGCAACCGCTCTTGAAGTCACCTTAAACACGCCTTTAGGCAGCGAGAAAAGGCTTTTGCCAGCTCGGAAGCCCCTCCTTCTAAATATAAGACAGATGACAGCCCAATTCTCCTCACAATAAACAGCTCTTCGAGACGAGCAGGTATTTTGGGGCAACATTGGTTGTGTCTCACTCGTCTCCTTAAGAGAACCGTGGTCACAAAAGTGACCGTACATTCTCTATCAGTCGACTCGTTTCGACATAGACCATGTCTCTATGGGACTTTTAAACATGCCCCGAAACACAAGAAACGTAAAGCCGCCAGGCAACTCTCGGGCAGCATGGATCTGAAGCATCCACCAAACGCCGGGTCAGTCTACACCACCAGACGCCAACACTGCATGCGCCAAACCGGTCACAGTGATGTCCATACGGTACTGCTTAAGTGTGTGGGGATGACCAGCTCACAGCGGCACAGATATCCTCCACCAAGACGCCCCTAAACAAAGCCTATGATGTGCCCATGCCCCTGGTGGAGTGGGCACGCACAGAGGCTGGGGGCTCCATGCCTGCACTGCGATGCCAGAGAAATGGCAGAGAAATGGCATTCACAATCCAGTGCTAAAGCCTCTGCTTAGATAAGGCCCGGGCCTTGGATTGTCCCACAAAACATACAAACAATTGATCACATTGTCTGCTGTCCCTGGGTTTGTCCATATATATACGCAATGCCCGCACTGGACACAAAGCATGCAGCCTCTTATGCTCATCGGACGCGAACAGCGGAGGGTGAAAAGAGGACACCCTAAACGCAGAGCAGGCGTAAGACATATGGACTTTAGGGATGAAAGCAGCATTAGGACGCAGCATAATGACCCCCTCCTCTGGACCAAAAACGGTGCAGAAAGGGTGAACAGAGAAAGCATGAAGCTCTCCTACTCTCTTCGCCGAAGCCAGGGCGAGCAAGAGAGCAGTCTTGTAAGACACAATCTTAATGTCCGCTTCTACTAAGGGTTCAAACGGAGCATAACAAAGAGCCTTCAGTTCCATGGATAGGTCCCAAGGTGGAAGCGAAGGCTTGGAGACAGGGTGAAGGCTCTGAACTAAACAGCGCATCCCGATCCAGTATTGAAAAGAACAGGTCACACTGCGTGTTCTCTCGTGAAGCAAAGAGATCGACGGCCGTCTTGCCAAATCGTGCCTAGACCGACTCCAGCACATAGGGGTGCAATCTTCACTCCTGATTGGAGAGCGGTCTCCTGGACAACAAGTCCGTGCCCAGATTGGAGTGGCCTGGCGGGGGGTTAACAATGCGGGGGGTTAACAATGCCCACTGGACTTCCGCCGATGGCGGTCACATATAATGTGCTGGCCCAACATAGGCCAGCAAGGACAACAAATTCCAACAATTCCCCCTTACGCTGCCGCTGTGGGCTGATCAGCCCTACTCGGTCCCCAGCACACACAGGTTCCCCTTAGCACTGAGTGTCATAACCCACTTTCAGCAGCTGCTTGCCTCCTGCTGCTGCGCGAGTGAGCGCAGAAGTCTTCATCCTGCCCTGTAGGTTCCTCACATAATCCGCCAGCGTGCCAGCTCAACATTTACATTTTAGACACTGAAGTGTTGGAATAGGGCATGGGACATCAGTTAGTAGATCTTCAGGAGGAAGATAAGACTCAGCAATTGGGAATTAATATTAACGTGATCAATAATTAATCAGTAGTTTTAATATAAGAGTCATATAAATGTAATACTTACTAGTTCCTGACTAGTTAATAGTGAACTACTCCAATCATTACTTACTGAGTAATTAACCAGCATTCCTTGGTAGTTAATAGTAGTAACTTAAGTGTTATTCATTCAAGAACTATTCACTCATTCCTGCTTAGTCCCTGCATAGTTACCTATTAACTATGGAACAGTATTGTAAAGTGTTACCCACAAATCTACTACTATTGCTACATTCCATAAATCTAAGGTAGGGAGAAAGCTCAAGATGATCAAAACATCAAAATTACAAAATCCTTACCCCAGGAATAGATGTAGTTCACCAGTTATGTTCATTTGTACATTTTATTGTAGCATTGCCATGTTTTGAAATCCTCTGTAGTTGTTGAACCAGAAGCTGGCTTGCTACTTGCTACAGATTCCAGATTATTACTTTTTAGTGATTTCTCATTCAGGTCACATAACTTATGGTAACACCTTTTCTAGAATTATGTGTTACTGATCCTGCTGTGAATATAAATAATGGTAATGGGTGTAAACTCACGTAAAGCGGCCATCTGACTCCAGCAGCTCGTACATGGTGGTCTCAGGCAATCGGATCAATGACCTCATCAAATGAAGAGCACCGTTGCTTCCCTCTTTACTGCCTCGGATCATGCAGGCATTCTCGATACACGCAGCCTAGCACACACACACACATAGTATAGCATAGCACATAAACACTCTGACCATAGCTAATGAAGTAACAGATGAAGTTTAACAGGTGACGAGATGCTGACAGGCATAATGGATCATTTTCAGATAGCTGGGCAGAATAAAATGGAAAGTAAGTAAGGAAAAGCAGTTAAATACAACAGATTTATGGAGAGAGCAGAGTGAAAATAAACAAATGATCAAGTACAAATGTAGGACTTAAGGGAATTCATCAGTATAGTGTTTAAAATGCAGTTTTTTGCACCCACTAGCTAGCATTCACTGTCTTTCACCCTTTATAATTATTTGAAGATGAACAGCCTGCTTTTTTCCCTCTCACTTTCTCTGTTGTTAATATTAACACACACATACGCACATAGACACACTAACCGTGCGGTAAATGAAGACTCTAAGTAGCTTCCCTCCCAGAGTCTCCAGCAGTTGGCCATTGTAAAGCTCATTCAGGGTGATCCTGAGCTTAAGGATATGGTTTTCCAAAATGATCTTCAGCAGATGCTGGTCCAAAGACATTATCTCATCTAAATCAAACATAGATCATCAGAACACTGTACTAAACAGTGTCAAAAGATTAGGTACTCATTATTAGAGATATGTACAGTAGGGTCCAAAAGTCCGAGTCTACTACCAATAAGTGTTCATCAGTGTTTCATTTCATCAGTTATGAAAAATACAATTTTGTCAAACTATTTCTCAAACTAAGATTACATTGCCCTTCACTAATATATTCCCTGTATAATTGATATAAAGATTACTGCAGAAACGGTGAATTGTGAAAGATTCAGTTCTGGAATCATACATATATATACCCTTGTCACCAATATGCTATCAAACCTCCACTCAGTAATAAAACAATACAGTTACAATACAATACAGTATTGTAATTATATATTACAACACAAACACTTTAAATAAACAGTAAATTACTTGAGAAATCACGACCAGTAAATTAATATAATTTTGCAACGAAATATTTTACAGTGTTGCTATTTTTACTGAAAGCGTTAGTTATGATAATGCATACACATGTCACTATATGAATAAAATATATGGTGTCATAGCAATTTTAAAATATGAAACACAAAGTGGGCAAACAGGGTGTTTCGATTTAAATTTCATAAAAATATTTCTCCACTTGGGTGAAACACTAAAAATCATTTATATCGGTTTTAAATGTATCCTGCAATAATACATATCAATGATTTAAAAAAATAGTCCTCTTGGTAGTGGACCCAGACTTTTTGGACCTGTCTTATTTTGACATACATCCCAAAAAAGAATTATATATTGTCAATGTGATTTTTTTTATTAAGAGGCAGTGGCGTTTTGCTGTGGTGTGGTAGTGAACGCACCAGTGAAGGCACCGTTGAGGGGGACGAGCAGTGTGTACTCAGTCTCAGGCCGCATGGCTGCAGACAGGCCTATCTCAGACACCATGTCACTGAACATGCTCTGGGAATCACCTACCAGCTCCATCACCTGCTTAGCTTCAGGTGAAGAGAGATAGCGATGTCAGGACCATACTATTTAATCATCGGCTAAACTGTACCAGTAGCATATGACATTATGGTTTAAAAGTCCCTGTTTCTCTCACTAATGTTTGCTCATATTTAAATTACAGCACTGAGATTATGTTCAGGTCATTCTGACTTGAGAGGGTGTGTTAAAAATGAATAGTTTTAGTAAATATGAAACAACAAGGTAACTTTAGTCACCGTCACATTGACCTCCATCTCATTTGTACTCAACTGTACATGCGCACGCACACACACACACGTCATTCTCAGCACTCCGTGGAAAGAGCCATATTGCCAAGTCAAACCTGAGCTGATTGTTTTAT
>JAOUQW010011426.1:0-12342 GCA_028565825.1 Olivaichthys viedmensis
TCTGGATTTACCGACTATCGCTACTGCCTCAGCCTAGGAAATCCTGTTCGCTCATCGCCCGACCTCACGCCTGTCTAATAACTATGAGATTGTCAAGCCCTCTAGTACTTTCAGATAACTGCCTCCTCCTCACGAGCCCGCGCCTGCTTCCACTTCACCAGCTGCCTAACACAAAGGCTGGTCACACAAAAATGTTATTTCTTTTAGTTTTTTACTGAAAAAACCTTTAATTTCATTATTATTAAAAGCATTTTCGATTTACAGAATTTCTTTACATGTGCCTAAGACTTTTGCACATTACTGCATATATGTACCATTTTGTACATCATTTTCACACTATACATCGCAAGACAAAATAAATCAATAAATAATAAAAAATAAAAACCCTATTAATTCTTCTTAACTAATGACAAAAGAACAATTCTTAGTAGTGGACTCAGACTTTTGGTCCCGGTGTGTGACTGTGTGCCACAATTCCAGATATGCAGTGTTAGCTTTTGGGATTGCTGATATAGTCCATTCCTAGAGGAGAACAGTTCTGACACACTCTGCACATCCCGGATCTAGCTAAGTTTTTTTAAACTGAGCTAAGCCCAGCTTCTCACAGTCAAATCCTAAATGAAACAAGGCACAGCTAAACCACTTTCAATAAAGATGCGGCTCCTACCAGCACATGTACTCTTACAAAGATAATAAAATATGAGGCTTGTCTTTCAGGTCTAGCCTCTACAGCACCTCAGGGGGTCTACACGCATCACCTAGTCTTTCTCAGTTTGTTAGAGAAATACTTCTCCACAGGACCAAGGTTGGCCATGTTAGCTGGATTGGATTTTATGTTTGGCTTAAATAGGATCCCTGGCAGTAATAGCCAAAATGCTAAGGATAGTAAGGACTATATTTTAGATTGTTAAATTTTATGGGAATGGTAAACTAGCTACTGTATGTTTTAGTGGCACATATTGTTGTTATTTGAAAATGGCAAAAGTTTGCTTGAGCTGACTCGTTTAAAACTTACAGGCAATTAAAGTGGGGTGAGTTTACCTTTTTTATGACTTAAATTGTACAAAATCCAACAAAATCACTCTCGCTTAGAATCTTGCTTGGAATTTATTTAAACTGTGTGTAGTTTCTATTTACATCATATATGACTATAGACCCAAATGCATTATTCATTTCACAGGAGCTTTTATCCAAAGCAACTTACAATTGAGGCACAATACAACCCAGGTATACAGGTGAGCAGTTGTGAATTAAGGGCATTCCTCAAGGGCCCAACATTGGCCCTCTGGCAGTCCTGGGCAGATCTTAACCACTAAGCAAACACCACCTAGAGGCCAGCCAATAAAAAGGAAAACTGATATTTAGTGAACTAAGACCATAAATGTAAAACATCATATATGACGTTATAGTCGATAAACGCATAGTCAATAAAATAGGATAAATAATATTAATAAACTAGAACAGTATTGCACTAGAAACAGCTTTATCTTACTCTATAAGTGAAAATAGTAAAAGTGACCTTAGATCTGTTGTAACCATTTAATAATATAATAATATTTAATTGTAATAATGAAATATGTTGGCACAATAATTCAAAGCTGATGTATTGCAGCCCAAAATATTTATGTGTTATGTATATGTGTACAAATTTGAAGGCAAGGAACGTATCAGATTTTACAGTCTCTGGCGACAGCCGTCAACTTCATCTTTCTGAAAGTGATCCTCTGGGTTAGCCTCAAGTCTTACTTTATTTTGGGACAAAGCAGCTAATATTTATTACAGAATATAGAATTTGATACTTTAAGTGTTTAAACGTTGTCTTGTTACTCTTCTCATATTACCTTTGCATCCACATTTTGTAACCTATTAATAATACAAGACACACTCACAGAAGGGATGTTAACCTTTGGCTTGTTGATGATATGATAAAGTATCAATATCCGAAAAATATCTGATTTCGTTACTCAGACTCACTTCTAATAGAATCCTAAGTGCAGTTGTTGAATTCTGCTCATAAACAACTATAACTTTTACACTTTAAAAATCAAGGTTGTAGGATGAGACAGACATGAAAGGAACCAAAGCTGTTCTTATGTAGTTTTATTTAAACACTGGAGCAATACAGTGAAACCTAATTCTGGTTACATACACCTCCTCTAATATTTTGAGGTATCCAGGTGCAATCAGACTCACACGACTACGCTGGTAATGCATAAACACAAGTTCTAAGGTAAAAGTGAAACATGGTGGTAGATTTTCAATGTGGTAGACTTTTGGACCCCACTATATGTATATACTGTATATATTATGGGGTCCACTGTATGTGTATGGGAAATACAATGTTTTGTCATACAGTGCATCAAAGCATTCATATAAATTCATCTTTTTTATTCTTCACATACACACAAACTGTCACGTGCACGCTGGCTCACGCTGCGGAGCGCGTGACGAAGCGTGGCTGTCGCCATGGTTAAATGTTACCAGCTGTTCCTCGTCTGTCTTCTCGTGATTTTTATGTGTTTAAATACCCACTTGTTTCCGTCCCGTGTTGTCTTTGATTGCATGTCTGTTACGTTGTATGTTTCATGTTTCGTGTAGCTTGTGTTTGTGCCACGAATAAATGTTTGATGTTGTTCAACGGCTCGCGCCTGGGTCCTACCTCCGCCACTACGCCATGACACATACACAAGCCCTGTGGCAATCATATAAGCCTGCAGGTGTCCTCATCAATGATCTATGTGTGTGTGTGTGTGTGTGTGTGTGTGTGTGTTTGTTAGCTGTGTTTGTCCTGATGAATAATAACTGGATGAACTAAATAGATGAATAATGTATGCTTGACTGTGTGGGTGGAACTTTTTGTGTGTCAGTTTTACCAAGCTCTACTTCAGGCACTGTCTACAAACACTTACACATACCCATCTCACAGAGCTCTTGGGTAACCTGCTGCAGTAAGAATCTTGATCACTGTGCTTTAGTCAGGGATAGGTAATACTCTTCTGTTCCTTCTCTCCTCTCACTCTGTCCTCTTGTCTGTTGTCTTGTTTCTCTCTTGTCCTTGGTTTTCCTCATTTTGCTCCTCACTGCTTTCTTATCGGCCAGGCAGGGGGCAGTAATTGGGTCCCTGGTGAGTGCTGAGGCTTCACTAGCTCTTTAGTGGCCATTTGAAAAGCCCAGGCTCGGTCCAGCCCTCGTCTTCTAATCCTGTAATCCTTTTCCAACCTCCCTGACCCCTCATATGCCTTCTTTTCTTTCCCATCTGTATACACAATTCTTGTCACACCAGACTAAGAGACTCAGTCAGTGTGTCCATAGTCTGCACCTTCTGAGTTTTCGGGTGTCTCATCATTCTCTATCTTTCCTCATGTTAGTTACTGATGCACAGCTGACAGCACTCCATACACACACACACACACACACACACGTGTAAGATAGAGGAAAGATAGAGAATTTAGCATGAGCATTAAACTTTTAGCATTTAGCATTTAAATTTTTTAAACTTTTTAAACAATTAGCATTAAACTTCCCACAGTTTAATTTAGCCTTCAACATGGAACCAATCACTAATAACCACACTTGTGTTTCCCTGCTCTAACATCCCTGTCTCATGAGGTCATAGTTAAGACCTGAGATGAGATCAGGTGTGTTAAATAAGAGATTCCCAACCTTTGACAACTCGTGGCCCACATGACCGCCCACAAAAGCTCCCGCAGCCCACAACATGACAGTTAAAAATGCAGTTACGATTGTAAAACAATAATCAGTACGTATACATACTACAATGCAACTGCCAGAGTCAATGCATGCCTTTCTCCCTCTCAAGGCGAAACACGGTGACTGACACATTCTTTAGCCATTTGCTGTGATTACAGAGCGCACTCACAGAGAGCTTGTTTAAAATTACGTACTCTGAGATAAAACTCCAAATAGAACAGTTTTGGTACATTTGGCCACCCTCGCTCTAGGCAATCATCTGTAGGCTTCAAAAAAGCCACCCATTGATTTGGAGAAGAGCTTCCCAATCAGCTCTTCACAATACAGAGCCTATATTTCACTAAAAGATTTTCCATGTATAGGTGAATATCACTCAGCATAGCTAGTAGCCTAAGACAGACACCAAAACTTAATTTGAGGTGGGGTTTGAGGGAATGCTGTACCCCACGTCAAAAAATGACAAAAATCACCCCCCTTGTAAGACTGCCATCTGCTTTTTCCATGCCCTTTGCATTGTTGTTATTATGTGATATCATTATTATCAATATTTTAATTCTAAATCTATATGATATTTACATATAATGTTGCCTTGGATTTATCAGGATTTCTTCATGTCAAGCCACCACATCTCGATCAGTGTAGGCTAAAGCACATACACACATGCTGAGGAGGCGGCTTTGTAGTAATGCACAGTTTTTATCTATAATGCAGTGGGGTAAACATAAAACTCTGTCAGGAGTATATCAATCTACAAAGTCAACTAAATACACAAAATGTGTATTTAATTTAGATTTGCTATGTTTGATGCATCTTGAGCAACCCACAGGTGGAATGCTTACATAAATCCATGCCTAAAGTGAGGACTCGGCTACAAGCCTGATATATCATTTTTAATAAACACCTACATCAATGCTTCTAATTCTAACAATGTCAGTTTTAGGTTATAACACATGTAATGTAATTTTTTACACAATAAGGTAAAGATAAAGTGTTTGAATTGTCTCCAATTCCTTTGTCATGACTGCTTCAAAAATGAAATGGGTTTGTTCTCTCTGTATTTGAATGTCAGCTCATTATATTACTGTTAATACAGTGATATAGTTGTCCATAAGGACTGTACAAAACGTCATATGTCAAATCATTCTCAAATCACAGGGGCTTCTCTTCTTCTCTTCTTTTTGCATCCCTTCTCCCATTCAGGTCACTATTCAGGCCCCTATTTTCCTTTTCTCTCTTTTCACCTTTCACAGTATGTATTTTGGGCAATTAGACTTTATAATGCATTGTTAATGCTATATAGTATTGATGGGCTTTCCTGACAACTTTCTTTGTTTGCTAGTTCTAGACAGCACTTTGAGGCAATAACAATGTATTCACCTTGGCAGGATGCATGTGCAGAGCGAGTTTATTATGACTTTTCCCAGGTGCATCATCTATATATGTACTGTAGCATAGGTAAGGAAAGAGGTAGGTGGAGTAATTCTAGAGCAGAAAGTTCTGAAAAATTGGATAAAGAACAACAAGGTCAAAAGTGCGTAGACCAAAACATCAGAGGAGGGGCTTATAAATAAAAAAGCTGGTGGTAGCTGTGGGTAAGACTATGTGGTTCTAGGTTCTGTGCTCAGAGGATTTTTAGTTCAAATACCAAAGCTGCCAGAGACCCTACTCTCTCTTTTCTTAATTTTTGTTATTATTCTATGTATGGTTGTCATATAATTTAGGAATGGAGTGGTTGTATGAAGACTGGATAACACACTGGTCATTTTCAGTTTAAAACATTAATTGTATATTCTTTTATCTTTTGGCTGGCTATTTTTCTTTAGTTTTTAATAAGAATATATGACAATATGTCTGAGCATCATTGAACTTTCAACATGCCCTCATGATTGCAAAATTTGAGCTAGCTATAGACATGGGGATAGAGAATTCACACATGCAAACTTGGATGCAAAGTGATGAAGGGTTAAGGTTAGGGTGGGGGTGGAGACTGGGGGCAGCATTAGTAGCTTTTCTTCTGATTTCATTCATGTGAAATCCCACAAAATTGCTTTTGGTTGTTAAAATTTCTGCAAATTTGGCATGGGATCGGATTAGGAAATTCACAAATCACACGCATCTGGTGCTTATCTGTCTCTTCTACTCTCTTTCTCAGTTATAAAGGTCGAGTGGTGGGCAATGGAGTTCGTGCTCAGAGACAGAATCCTGAGGTGAGGGTCAGAGGTCCAGATCCTATGCTAACAGAAGTCAAGGAGAGACTTGAGCACTTCAACCAGGTGGGTTTTTCCCTATTCAATAGGGACTTAATGAACATAAAAGGGACTTTCTGTATTTTATTAACCATTGCTTTTTTAAGCCTTTTAAACATTCTGTGGAGTGGTAGTAATATTGATTTAAAATTTAGACTGTTATTCATTCATTTAGGGGCTTATGATTATGGCATACTAGTACATTGTACCCAAAGTGATAGGCTAGATGGACAGTGAAAACTTTGTATCTTGGGTATTTTTATCTTTCTCCGTTTAGTTTTTATGAGGTTAGTCTATGTGCCATATGCCTTAAGTTGCACAATAACATTTGGCTACTGTAGAATTTTACTTTCATATTGAATATGGTGGTATCTGATTAGTTGTGATATCCCATTTCTGAGCAAACGTCTTGCCTTTAATTATGACTACTGGGATAGATGATCTTTCAAATTAGCAAGGAGTGTTATCTTCAGCAGTCACAATCAATTTATAACATCTAATTTAGTACATTTCTTTTGGATGTTAATGAGGACAAATTTGAGCCTGCCCTTTCCGATGCATGTCTAATTCATTTAATCATCTCATTAAAATCAATTGACCATCTTAGTTTAAGGTCAATGATTTACACTGAGCCAAAACCCTGTGGTCATCATTTTGTGCTCGTTCATATCTTCAACAAACTTGAAGTCTTTGTCAGAAAAGAGAAAAAGTCTACCGACAATGATAGAGATGACATTATTGATGTCCCTTAAAAACAGGGCTGATTTCAAAGCAGTCGTCCAAGTAATTTGTTGTTTTGCAACAAACAAATATTTTATCAGGTATGGTCCATTTTGAGGGAAATAAAAAAAAAGTACAGAGAGACTGAGAGTATGCGAAAAATCTATGATGGCATTTAGATTAAGAAACTCGGGCCATGTTTACTGGAAGCATATCTGTTTCTGAGGAGTTCAATGCATGGACAAAGAGATAATGTGATTTGTGAAGGCTGGCTCGACTCCCATGTGAGCCATCAGAGTCACTAAGGAAGAAGATCATTGCCTGATACACACACAAACACAGTCTAAAAACACACGGCCACAGACGAACACTCCACCTTTCTTTCTTGACATGCAGACATGCACAAACAAAAGTGGTGTGAATGAAATTAAATCAACAGCAATGGACATCAATGAAGTTCTTTCATCTCCTGGGTTTCAGTCAATGCTTAGTCATCATTGTGGGTGTATATACATTATATCTCACCCTTTCTTTCTAGCTTTTCTCTCTTTATTCCTATCTGTTTCTCTCACTGCCTGTCTTTGAATTCAGATTGGTTTCATTCAGTAATGTTTACTATCTTTCAGTTCAGTGTAATTTACTGACATGGCAAGCCATTAGGCCTATAATTGTGTGCTTGCCAAAGTATAGGTTGCAGTTTGTCACTTCTAAGAAAGAGGAATAGAGAATAGAAAAGAAATGTTTTTATGAAAATGCACCATTCTAGAGAGAACTTATGAAGTCAGAATTGTTTAACACAGTCCAAAGTGTTTAAAGCCACTAAAAACTACCTGACAGAGAGCCAGATGGTAGAAAGAGAGAGCTTGAACTTATGCTAGCTGGAAGAAATAAATGCAGGGTGGTAATTTTATTGTATTACCCATATACAGTATACAAAAGCTCAGAAGATGTGTATCTTAATTGGTAGTTTGGAAAATAAACAGAATGGCTATCTCCGTGTTATAGACGTCATGACCAAACATTGTAACCTTGACCAAACAAGATATCTGAGTTGGTAAATTTCTCTTGAATGGACCATTCCTTTTCTTTAGAACCCTGCATGAATTTGTTCATTTCTCAAAAAGTGAATTATGCAGAAATTGTGAAAAAATAGGAAACTCCACTTTAAGATTAATGTTAAAACATAGAACCAAACTTTGAAAACTATTCATGAATTATATGCTTCCTCTTTCTCGCCACCTCTCTCTGAACTAAAAGTGTCTGGTTTCAGTTTTTTCTTCCCTCAGTTTAACATTATGTGTGGGCACAACTGCTTTACATGCAAAAGCAATGACAAAATAAAATAATATCTTAATATATGAATAATATATTAAATACTAATTTTGCAGATATGACTGCAATGTGTCCCTTTCCCAAAGTGAGCTATAATTTCTCATCTTTGATATATATATTTTTTTGATATAAACATTTCACATGAAAGGAAAAAGGCAGGACTATCATACACACACTGTGTGTTTGCAGGATAACTTATTATCGATACCAGGATGTGTATCCCAGGGCCAATGTTATTGACTACTGTGACGCTCATGGTTATGGCAGACTTTTTTGTCTTTGTATGTCCCTCTGCAATAAAAAGAGCTACACTAAGCAGCCAGTTTATTAAGCACTAGATAAGTCTACCTAATAAACTGGCAACTTTATAAATTTCTCTTTATACATTTCCATTCAGATCAGTTCCAAGCACATACACATACTTCCAGCACTAGGATGCACAATTCTGCTGTTATTGTGCCACCTGAGAGATCTTCTGTAGCTTCCATAGCTGTACATTAAGCCATTTGAGTCATTTAATCATCATGCTAAAAATAAAAAGCTTGTAAAAGGGAAGATCTTAAAAGCCATATGTGGGAATTAAACAGAGCAGAAGAGCTAGCTATAGACATGGGGATAGAGGGATAGAGAGACAAAGAGAAATAAGATGATGGTGAGAGACCGTGATCTGTTAGAATAAAAAAGCTTATAGAAAGGATCAAAGGCATGTTGGATTTGTGTGCTTCTCTTTCAACTTCTAAATGCTATTGGGTGAGAGAGAGAAAGGAAGAGAGAAAGAGACTGACAGACAGACAGACAGGGGCAGTCAGAGCGCGAGCAGTACTAGACCCTGTGTATGAGATGCTGCTGTTGTTATGTTAATCAAATGAGCCTCTGAAAGGCCTTTGGGTGAAAAGCTGAATTTCCCAGACTCACCTGGGGCAGCATGAGGAGACAGACTAACCACAGTCTGCCATGCCCTCTCACTCTTTCTTTCTTTCTTTCTTTCTTTCTTTCTGAGACTCAGTACTGTGTGCAAGCTGTGTGTGTCTCCCACTGCCATTTCCAGTTGTACTTCGCTTGTCCATTACGGGATCAGCCATAACCACAGCCTCACCCATAGACAGTTTAACCATAGATAAACAGTGTGATGGACACACACACACACACACACAAACACTCACTCACAGTGTGGATCACCTGGGGCCTGTCCTGCCCACTGAACTGCAATAAATAAGTGTAGTAAATATGCATAGCAGGAATCCTGCACTGTGGCCAGTGGAGCAGCTGGATCTGGGTGTGGACACACAACAGCCGTTCTGTGTTTCGTACTGCTTGATTGCGGTTTAGGACGGCTGTTCATTATGCACACTCCCTCTCTCTCTCGGTTTCTCTTTCTCTCTGTTCTTTTTCAGTTCAGTTTCAGCCTAATTTTTTTTATTAGCATGACTGCTTTACCTGCGAAAGCAATTGCAGGTTGATATGCAGTACAGTAATAATAATAATATTAGTAATAATGATAATAAAAATAACATGTATAACAAATTATATCTGACACATGCCAGTTTGTATGCACAAAAAATAAACAGAAAAACAGTTTGATAGGATGACCAATATACAATTTGATAGAAAGTTCAGTATATAATCTCTTATATAACATAATAAACATACATGTTTTCTTTCTCTGCCTCTTTCTCTCTTTCTGTTGAAGTTTTCTAAAAAGCTTAAGTACTTTAAAGGTTTCAAACTTTAAAATAAAGTTTTTTTTTGTTTGAGAGTACCTATACATATTTGACATAGTTATTTTCTTCTTGATTGAATATCACAGCAGCTGCTTAACCACACCTATTGATAATGTGTTAATTTTAACTCAGTAACCCTTCACTAGGCCTGCACAGATGGTTACGGAAATACCGTAAATATATGACGCCGTGATTGTATGCCTTATATTTGTGCTTGTGCACGGGTTCATGAAATCAATGAACCATTTTAACAACCGGCCTGCATTTCAGTTTAAAGGCCGACCCTTGTGGGAGTTTACTAATGCACTGTGTAAAAGTAATAACAACCATGGTGGATTTTATAAGTTGTACTTCTGGAATTCAAAATATTTTATGAGTTATATGAGTTCTTTGAGCTCACACTCCCAAGCTCCTGACCTCACCTGGTTACTAATAGGAAAGATGGAACCAGGGCCTGCTGGTATAAATGGCATAACAAGGCTAAGCCCTGGTTTAATTTTTGGCATCCACATCAGCATATTCGCTGTTAACAAATGCTTTGAAGCTGATTATTTTGGACTTTTGTGGAAAAAGGAAAAATAGCACCACCAACGTCCGTAAGAAAAATACACTGAATGGTATGCAGTAGTTAGATATGGACTGATTTCTTTCTAGTCCGGACTGTAGAGTCATGCAGCTTATTGATGGCAGTCGTACTAAGTGATTACATGTAGTAAGATGCTCTATAAAAAATTTGGTCTCCATTTGGGCTGTTTTTTTAAGCTAACTTCGCTGACACACTCATAACATGTCATTGGTAGTGATCGAGAAGGCGCATGTGAAATACAATAGCATGTATAATGAATGCAAACGAGGTGGATTAATTTACTCGATCATCCATTTTTCAAAATATCTTTGAAGGAGACACTAGATGTAAATAAACTAAGCATACATTGGCCAATCAGAGTACAAATTACACAAAAGGACAAAGAACTATTCCGTAAGTTTTGTTTTTCTTGACAAAGAACAAAGGGGCTGACTAACGGCATGCTTGCTATTCAGAGGAGACATGACAGTTCTGCAGGGCATTACGAACTTTTAACACTTGACTTAAAAAAATTAGAAAGCACGAATGCAGCTGCCTATCTGTTTTTGAGTGTGTGTTTGTGTGTGCATGTGTGTGTGTGTGTGTATGTTCCTATGTGTATGCATAATAGTTTACCTCACATCATTCTTATGCCTACAATGAGACCCCGTGCTAAGGCTTAACCCTATAAGGGATTCATTATAATAGATTCATTGTCGTAACTGCAAGCTATTGGTAGGTATTACATTTTTTTCTAGCCCTCCCATCCAATATCACGGGTTACCCGTCACTGGGTAGAACTGATTCTAGCTAATCATCTATTAAATTGAGATACTTGCCGTACAACCTATGCTGTTATCGACCAGAAGCAACAGATTTACTGAACTTCACTTACTCCAAGTGTGAGCTGGACACACTGATGGGTTAGTAAAGATGCTCATACAGTCAATGCAGTAATTGGAGGAATTCTCCCTAGAGCCATTTGCTTTATTGTTTTCTTGTTACAGTGAAATTCTTTTCTTCACAAAGCTTGTTAGGAAGCTGGGGTCAGAGGCAAAGTCAGCCATGATATGACACCCCTGGAGCAGAGAAGGTTAAGGGCCTTGCTCAAGGGCTCAACAGTTGCAGCTTAGCAGTCCCGAGGCTTGAACCCATGACCTTCCGATCAGTAGCCCAGAGCCCCAACCACTGATCCTTGAGAGAGACTGCTCACAAACTAAAGCTCCCCCCACCAGTCATCTATGTCCCTCTACTGTCGCTTTTCTTTCTTTCTTTCTTTCTTTCTTTCTTTCTTTCTTTCTTTACCATGTGTTGTTTGTGTCTCCAGCTGTCTGTCTTTTTCTCTTTATTTATGAATGCATGAATAAATAAATGAATGAATTAGTGTTGTTTGTGTCCCTGTGTGTGTGTCTCCCATTGCTATTTCCTTATTAGATAATTCTGCTCCTTGTGTCTCAGACACCTTTTACTTTATCTTATTTTCCTCTGGCCCTGTCCCCCTCCCATTGACCTTTCTTCACCAGAAGTGGAAAACAATGGACAAATAGACTGAGCAACCTTTAAATTATACTGTATATTATATCACATATGCACACAAACACTCAGTGTAATCTTTTCCAGTGCATCTGATGGGTATGGCATGAATAATTATTCTTGGGTTTAACTCAGGCTTAATGGTGTCATAACCAGCTCAAACACCACAGCAGCTTCCTTTCCAAAGCTAAGCTGCTCAAGATCAGCAGTGTTGCGGTTTAGCTCAAATAAACAAGAAAAATCTGGTAAACCAATAATGACAGATGAGTTTACTTTAAGCAAATATATATATGAAAAAGTATTATTGTTACATATTTTACAGTAGGCAATGATCATTTTTCTTTCAGATACTTAACACTAACCCTTATCCTGATTTTTTGATTTGTGATTTATATTAGAACAAATCTGAGACATCGCTACAGTGAATTCAGTTTAACAATATACAGTCGTGGCCAAAAGTTTTGAGAATGACACAAATATTAATTTTCACAAAGTCTGCTGCCTCAGTTTTTAT
>JAOUQW010011480.1:0-12340 GCA_028565825.1 Olivaichthys viedmensis
CTGCATCAATTCTCTTAGACACACTGTTGTGCAGTTTTATAAGGAAATCGGCTGGTAGGTTGTTCCAAGAATCTTGGTTCTTCTGCAGAACTTTGGTTCTCACTTGCTTCTGTCTCTGCAGGTAAAATCCCAGACATCCTTCATTATGTTTTTATCTAAAAAGTGCTCTAGTACTGAATGTCTCATTTTCTTTAATGACTTACAAACATTAGTCTGAAGCATTTACATTTTTGGGGGAAAATTCATGTTTTGGAAATCTAAAATCTCTTTTCTAATGACACATTAATGCAAAAGACATAAATTAAACATCAAGGCAAAATGTATATAAGACTGACTATGGGTGCCTAAGACCTTTGCACAGTGCTGTATGTATTAAAAACAGACTGACCAATTAGAAAACAGGTCATAATCACATAATCCTCAGTTAAATATGGGGTCTAAAGTTTCCTTGTAGTTTGTGCGGGTTTTTTTCTAATATGGGGTGCCAACATTTCTTGCAGCATATCAGATTGCTGTACTGTCTGTAACTGGTCAAGTTTGAGCTCTTGAATGAGCCAATGGAATTCCCTGTACTTATTTCTGTTCTCCAAAATCTGTGCGTCCAATAACAGTGTTTTCTCTTCCTGACTTTCTAGCATTAAAACAGCTGAAAAGTCATTTTTAAAACTACTGCTCGTCATTTTCATGGCTCTGATGTAAAATTATTATTCTTTTACCACAAAAAACGGTTATGTATTTTTTCTTTCAGATGATGGACACCCTCGTACACGAAATCATATGTGTTTTTCGCCATCCGTTAAATGGATAAAATGCATCTAATTAAGAACTAGAACTAGAAAACAAAGAACAAATCGAGTAGAGATAAAATGACTTTGTGCATTTGTACACAACTTATATACTAGTTGTGTTTTAAAGGTTTTATTTTTTTTTACTTTTAATACCTCATGTACCCCATTGTGAACTGGGTTAATTTCAGAACCTTATTTTGAGAGTGTCATGGAAGACATAGTTGTCATTTTGACTTTTTCTTTTATTATACTTAATTTGTCCATTTATTTACGGTTGCTTTCATGTTTACATCCCTCGTACCTTTTCTTTAATTTTAGTCTATAGAGGTATTGTGTTATCCAGAACATTAAAACTTAATCAAAAGTAAAAATAAAAAAAAGTTTTAGCCATGTAGTATTTTTAATATACAATAGTGTGGTAACATTGTAAACTGTGATTAAAAGCTGGATATTAATTGTGATGAAAGGTTAAAAAAAACTAAAAAAACTCAAACTTTTATGGACTTGATCATGATTCATCGACCAACCCTAATAAAAAGTCTTCTCCTTTAAATCCTCCACCTCCATTCCACTGTGAAACAGTAAGAAAGTTTGGCACTTCATGATAGCAACTGGACAAATGTCTTAAGGTCGTGCTGTAGAATTAGAATTAGGTTCTGCAAAAGGAACCTAATAAAACATTTTACTAGAAGCCATGAAGCAATCTGTTAAAAAGGACAGCCTCCAGGGAGAAGATAATGATGTAGGAAAAATGAAACGTGAGAGCAAAGTGTTTAGTATAGTACCCTCTTCCCCGTAGTGCACTAGACAAAGGCAGCCTATAGAGTAGGATATGATAGATCAGGTTGCCGTAGGATAGGATGAATCTGGTTACCTGGAGCTGCAGCTGCAGTGATTATGGGCCCTTAATGCTATTTGCTAATTTAAACCTGAAGCCGTTAAAGAGATACATCTTCTCATGCTACACATTATCAGGATCAAGAATCGCATACTACCCTACTATAAAGTATGTCAAAATATTAGGACAGCTATGGTAACCTATGGTAGTGTACTGTTTTGACATGCTATTTAGTACGTGGATTTGGATATAGCTTTACACTTTACACATGCAGAATCAATTGATCAAATAAATGAGAATTTGCATCTTTAGTGCTAGAAATGTTTAGTTTAGTGCATAAAATGATGTTACACTTGATCAATGAATTTCTCAGTCTTTCTCTCCACACCATTAGTTTGCACAAAATACTATTTTATATTATGCATATTTTTAAGGCATATACATTTCCCTCATCTCTCTATTTCTATTGAGAAAATTTGCAAATTACATTTGATTGTAAGTGGCCATGTCACCCTACAGTACAGACAAAATAAAGGTATATAATCATACTGAATGATTTTCAGAGCTAAATGTGATATTTTCTTATGTTTCCTTGTATATAATAACATTAAACATCACAGACAATCACAGAAATAAGGCCAGATGCCAAGGTGATATCAAATGTACAATTTGACTAGCAACGCTACAGTACTAACAGTGGTACATTTTAGGTGTTTACAGTTGGGGGCAAAAACTTTGCATCCCCCCAGGTTTTTGAATTGAAAAATGTGAAATGTAACTCTGTTTTACAATTTATCTACAAAAAAAATTAATTTTAAGAAGTTAAAAATTATATGTGGGTGTTTTCCGCGACAAGAGAACAATCCAAAACATAAGGTGAAATCAACCGAAAAATACTGAAAAAGGGAAAACAGAAAAAAGGGAAATGCAAAGTTTTGAACGATATCGTTTTGTTTTGTTTTTCAGTATTAATATCTAATTGTGTATGTTATTAATAACATACACAATTGGACCATTTTTGTTACTTGTGATAACAAAAGAGCATCTCTAAAACCTAACGCACTAAATGGTATAAATTACATTTCTTTGTCTTTTTCCATTTTGTCCTAAGGGTATGCAAACTTTTGCACTTGACTGTATCCAAGTTTGTTCTTGTGAATCTGTCAGAATTTGAAGAGAAGTGTTGACCTAATGTAAACATTTCAATACTATAGTCACTTTTATTATGTCTATTTGTATATTAAACGCCACTGTTTATGCGATTTATAATAATATAATTGTGATTAATACATAATAATACACCTAATAATACATGAAAAAAACAAATAATGTATTTTGAAAATTAAGTCTAGAGAAATTTTTAAACACCAGACAGAGAACAGAGAGAGCCACCATGAGGACTAGATCAAGTGCTAGTGCTCAGGAATGTATTTGCATTTAGTTGCAAGGCAATTTGCATAAAAGCATCGGCCACAATGATAAATGTAGATGTAATGTAAACGTAAAGAACTTACAGCATGCAGTTATGCCAGTCAGGTCATAGATCATCCCCAGTGAAGGCGCAGAGGGAAGTCTGTAAAGCTCAGATCAGCGTTGCCCTGATTATCACATTAGTGGCTGAACGCCTTAGCATCTCTGCTCTATTATCAGGAGGTCCTCGTAGCGAAGTGTTATTGAATAATTAAATGTGCGGGGTTGAGTGTCCCGCCGTGTCTCAAAATCACAAGGGGTCTGATGACCATGTATAGGATGTACTGTACTGTATGTACACAACCCGGCCCCAAACACAGAGGGGGTGCTTACCTGACCTACAGCAACTCAGTGTAATCGAATGCGTGTGCAGTGTGCAGTGGTCCAGCACTTTAGCTGTATATACCGTCATGGCCAAAAGGCTCTACCCTCTTGTGCTCTACCCAAAGATATTTGATCAGTTAGTAAAAACTAGTGCAAATTTTTACCCAACTAATTATTTAATAATAGAAATCATTTTAGCTGAAAAAACATGATAAAAGGTATGGTGAAATGCGAAACTGAAACAATTTGCTTTCTTGTTCCAATTGTTGTGACTCCATATACCTCATTTAAATTGTAACACACGTACACACCTTACACACAGTTGTGGTCTCTTTTTTCAGATTCAACATAAACATACTTGTCATTTAGTAGTCATTTGAATTTTAACCGACGAGCGTATTCATAAAATGTAAATGGGCGAAATGTGTTTATTTAGCAGTTTACTAGATAGACGTGGAACAGAAATTTGACACCGTCATCATTTTCAAATACCGTCATCATTTTCAAATACCGCAGTATACATTATTACCGTTGTACCGCCCAACCCTAGTTGGGGCCATTAATGTTTGCCAGAGTTAAACTGTCCTTTCCAATGGTGCCATTAATTATAACGTAGTGACCCTCTGGGTCCGTCAATGTTGCAATGTGGGAGAAAATTACACTCCACTTTATTTTTTTAGTTATGTGTAGAATCATAGATTTGACAAATCCATCTAGCTGTGAATTTCTGAGACTCTGCCTCTTGTATAAAGCAAATGTCAGATTTTATGCTATTTAGTTTAATAGTTTTGTTCTTTTGGCAAGAAAACTAATACCTCTTATATTCTACAATGTTATTTTCAGTGATAGTACCATGGGGTTGATGTTGTAGCAGTTGGTACGAGAGTGCATAACGTGAGGTAGGAATACACGTGGGGAAGGGGTTTAGACACAAGACCATACAACATAGCTAAGGTGGACATGTCTGCATAATATAAGTGCAAAACCAAAACAAAAAGAAAAAAAAAGAAAAAAGAATGGGCCAAATAATTGTGAATGTGGGTTTGTACAAAAGATGTTCAAGAGTGTGTGTTTGTGTATTATGTGGTGTATGAGCAAGAGGCTAAAATAAGTTGAGACAACGTGCTCAGGCTACAGCACTCAGACACTAATGCTGTCATTAAAATACTTTCTTTGGTAGTCTATTATGGTTGAGCTATCGATTTTACAAAAGCCACAGTGCAAAGCTGCAGCCAGCCTGCGTCATCAGTTAGCCTGGAGCTGCTGATGTTGCCAACAAATCTCTGTGATGATGCAATACCCCACCTTTCTGGTCCTGAAACAGTGAAGACTGCAACCCAAACTGACACTTGAAAGATGACATAAATGTGGACAACGTGATTAAAATGTGATTGTTCCAAGGGGAAGGGTTAGTACAAGTTGGGCCACACAGGGTTGCTTCCAGGTCCTGGTTAATTCTCTCCATGTGGCCATTTGACTTGGGATGAAAAGCAGAAAAGAGGCTGACTGATACCCTGATTAGCTTGTTGAATGCCCTCCAGAACCGGGAAGAAAATTAACAATCTTGGTTTGAGATGATGTTCTCAGAAAAGACAAATACTAGGAAAACTTGATAGCACATAAGTTCTGCTGTCTTTGACCGTGGAAAGTTTGGGCACTGGTATGATAAAGCAGGTTTTGGAGAATCTGTCAAACTCAGAATGGCTGTATTACCTTGTAAAGGTGGGAATCCAGTTATGAAATCCAAGCATATGTGGGAGTCATTTTGGTATTTTGAAGTAGCCCCTAAGGATGTAACCCAGAATTATTACTCAGGACCCAAGTGGTTCAAACAGCAACAAAAGCACAAACATCTACCACCATACTGGGTAAGCAAAGCATTTGCCTCTGGATGACCAATGAGGTGATTACAATGTCATTCCCCAGATCCTGACATTCACTAATTCTGGTTTGGTCAGCTCTGCTTGCTGGACCACGGTCACTTGGAACTCAGGACAACTGACTCAGGTTTCTTTTCTGGCTCTAGAGGCTGAAATTGCCTCTGGACCCTTGGATCCAAGGAAAACAGAATAAAGTGGAATCTGTTGAAAAAATGAGCCCAGGTTCATATGGTGACATCTGAACCATCTACTTCTAAAATAAAAGAGAGAGTTAGATCCGGAAATGACCAGGATTAGGGCAGTAGCCTTCTCCATCTTATCCATCTAAGTCCAGTTGAACTAAGTGGGGGATTTCTAAGTGGGGGATAAGTGGGGGATCAGAGAGGTGTTGAAGACTATTATTGCCAAGGGATCCAGTGTACTCATTATACTCATCACTATGCAGTGTAGCTTCCTTTTTTGCGTGCAGCCCCAGGGTCCACTAGGGCTTGCAGAACATGTTGCCTCAAGATCAAGTGACTAATTAACAAAATATATTATGTTTTAGGGAATGTGTTTGACTAATTGCCATTCAGATACGTCCAACTTGTTCTGCCTTTTTTCTTACTTACCTTTAATTTAATTTAATAAATAAATAAAATAAAAAGACTATAATATGAATAATCAATACAAGGATCTTTGGGCCACAGAGCCAAACGTAAGTAAAGAAAATGGTCTGAAGCATCCGACTTACTAAATTAACTCATAATAATTATTACCTAGACGTACCCATAAGGTACACACATTTTACCCATGGGTTGCCTACACTGGAACGAACAAAAAATTATATCCACTGCCTTTGCCAGTGTAACCAAAAATCACATCACAATAGAAATTAGAGGTCACAATACAGCTAACTGCCAACATCCTGATGGATTGGTTTGGAAGGAGAATAGCAATCTGGCAAACGCTTGAGGCTCTGAAACTCGATACAGAGTAGCTCGAATGACGATTCTTCTCTTCAGCTCCGGAGATGGAGGGATGATAGCTGATATCCACCAGACACAGCACTAACCGTTGTCCTTATCATTACACATGATCTAGTTTTAGTGTGCATCGCTGTTAAAGTGACAAGCCAGGAATTATGGTGGCAGGTTTTCCACTCCATTTATGTGGTGTTGCTTCACTTGATGCTCCTCAGGAAGTACGTCAATGGTCCATGTGCAATGACGTAATCGAGCTGTATTCCATTGATTAATGGTATTAAGACCAAATAGACATACACCTATAATTTCCTTCTTGCATTGCCTTATCATTGTAAGGCATGCATTTTTATATTGAGACTAAGCAAGGAGTTTAGCCTACTTATCACCTTACATGATAGATCCTTTAAGCTTATGCAAGGTGCTGATACACACATGCATTACACAAGATTCACACTATAAAACAGAAAAGATTTAATTCTTCTTTCTTACTCTTGGGGGAAAAAAGGTTAAATCTAGCACCCTTTGGGGTTCTTTGGTTTGTCCCTCTATGGGAACCCGTAAAGGCTCTATGTAAAACCCTACAACAGAGGGTCTCACATTCAGAGAGGGTTCCAAGTAGAACCCCTTTAGGAAGCTAAGAACCCTTAACTATCCAAGGAACCCATGAGGAACCCTTATTACTTAGAGTGTACAACAATTTTACGCATGCTGTATCAAAGTATACTGAAATCATTTAAAGTTTATTAAAGCCTTAAAGCATTTTTTCAGAGGGATGAATTTGTGGTTATGCATTATCAATATAGTCAATGTAGCTAAAAGTAAAACGAAACTACTACTGTATTGCTCCAGTGTTGGAAAGTTAGATGAGAACAGCTTTGGTAAGACTTTCTCTCATGTCTTTCTCATCCATCTCATTCTAAGACCTTTATTGTTCCAGTGTAACAGTTATAGTTTTGCATTTTATAGTCACATATTTAACAACTGCCCTTAGACTTCCATTATAAGTGAGTTTGGAGTGAACAGGTTTTCTGTACTTTTCTTAGTGCAGGGAAAGGTGTTGAAATTCTTGTCAATGGTAATCACACATACTACACTACAGATGCAAAAGATAGAGATTAGGTAAAAAAACGCTGGAGTGTCCCTTCAATATATCTAAATTACAAACGACCCTTTTTCTGTGGTGTTTTTTGTAGCCAGTGTTTTGAATTGGAATCTATTAAGCTTTGCACATGATAAGAAGCATTGCTTTACCCAAGAATGTATGGGGCACTTTCAATAAAAAACTGTGCTTTTAATTTTTTGTAATTTGGTAACAATGCTTTGTAAGCATTTTATAAACTCTAATAATGCCTCAAAAAGCATCAATAAACAACTATAATTACTTTTTCATGACTTATAATGTTGTAACATTATATGGTGTGAATGTTCAGCATAAGTGCCAGAATTACTGTATGTGAAATTTAAAAATCCCTAAAACTTAGACGAGCACATTTTTGGATATTTAAGGACAAACCTAAAATTAGTTTGGAATTATCACTTTCTGCTTCAGAAACACAAAGCTTATAGTACTCTACAACGTACTGTATAATGAGAAATAATATATCGGTCACTTTATTCGAAGCACCCACTGATTTTGTAATTCTTAATGAATATTAAAAGAGGTTTATAATTATGAACAGGTCATTATCAGTCAGAACAGTACATTACATTGAATTACAGTGTAATACCACGTAATATTAAATGACAAAGAATTATAGGAACAGTCAGAGAGGTGTATGAATACAGGCTTCAGAAATAGTGTTCCTGATCTTCCCTTCAGCCATATTTATTTGGGTATTGTTTTAAGCCACCTTTCTATCCACATACACCCAAGAAAAGTTAGAGTTTAGAATGCTGTATTGTATATTGAACACTAGGTAGCAGCATGGAGTCACTGTAGTATGGTGTAGAGTTAATGAAACTCTGTGGTTGTGCCTTCATAGTAATTATGTGGCAATAAAGCTAGTACACTCTGGTGCAAAATAAATAAATAAATAAATGGGCCAAGCAAAAAAGTGCATGAAATGTAGTATTTTTTTTATTTAAATCCCATTGAGAACATCTGGTGTCACATTAACCACAAATTAACTGGACAAAAGTTTTCCACTGCTGATCAACTGGGAGACCATTAAAACTGAATGGAACAACATTGAACACGGCCGTGTGTAAAAGCCTGTCTGCAAGTTTACCCCAAAAACTTCACTATTTGAAAGAATAAAAAAGAAAAGCAATTCTGTATTAACTTATGTTGCACGTTGTCTTTACTTATTTATTAACTTTTTTATTAATTGCTAAGTTAAAAATACAAAATTTCATGCACTTTTTTGCTTGGCCCATTTATTTTTTTTTGCCCCAGAGTGTACATCTATAGATGGTAGGTCTGTACATTTACAAATCCAGCATATTGCTAAGAGAATTGGTGAGTCAGATCAGGTTTGAACACACACACACACACACACACACACACAAACACACACTGAGGTATTTAACCCACCTGAGCTGAGCGGAGGAAAGCGGCGCAGTCACGGTGGCCGTTATATTCAGCCAACTCCACTGCACTGAATTCATCCACGTCCTTCTCCAGTGGACTGACATGATGAGACAGCAGGATCCGACAACACTGACGAAATATTAGTTACAATATTTAGTCATTTAGTCACTAGTTAGTTACAATTATCACCTTACATTAAATCCTTTCGGCCTATTCAAGGTACTGATAAAATATCCAGAGGCTCTTTAGGTTCCTTACACAAGATACACACTATGAAACAGAAAAGATTTAATTCTTTAAGATTTTCAGTGACAACATCCTCACAGAAGGAATATACTCTTGGAAAAAAAGGTTAAATCTAGCATCCTTAAGGGTTCTTTGGTTTGTCCATGTAGAATCCTACAACAGAGGGTCTCTCTTTCAGAGAGGGTACCAAGTAGGAAGCTAAGAACCCTTAACTATCCAGGGAACCTGTGAGGAACCCTTTTTTCTAAGAGTACCACAATTTTACATATGCTGTATTAAAGTAAACTGAAAGTTTCATCAACATCAAGTTTTTTAAGGCCTTAAAGTCCTTTTTTTCAGCGAGAAGAATTTGTGGCTATGCATTACCAACGTAAAAGTAAAACCGAAATTACTACTAATATTAGTTACAATATTTAGTCACTAGTTAGCTACAGTTAGGGATGTAGGAACACCCCTCTTAGTGTGTTTGAAGTTTCGAGAACGCCTCCACCTTTACCTTAGTTGTCATAATATTTCATTACTACAATATTTAATTAAGGACACTGCAAAATTAGCAGTGTCCAGCTCGGAACAACTTTAAGCGGTAATGCAACACTGGAATTTTGCTGTGTAGATATTCACAATATTTAGTTAGTTAATTACAATGTTTTATTTACTTAGTGCTGACAATATTTAGTAAGTTACTTAAGTTACAATAATTACTGTACATAGTTTTAGTTAGTTTGTTACCAGTTTATTAAGTTATTTAGGACATACAATATTTAGTTAGTTACAATATGTTATATGTACTTAGAATGTTTAATTAGATAGTCACAATATGTACTTACTTGGTAGTTACAACATTTAGTTACTTATTAGTTACACTATTTAATTTATTTACAATCTTTTCTTAATAGTTACAATTGCTTAGAAATTACAATACCAAGTCCTAAATTATTTGGTTAGTTACAAGTTGTTATAATATTTAGTTAGTTTGCCAGTTACAATATTTGCAGTTGAGGGCAAAAGTTTACACCCCCCATGGTTTTTAAATGGGAAAAAAAGCTAAGTGTACCTCTATTTTACAATTTATCTACAACAAAAATTAATTCCAAAATTTTAAATATTAAATGTGGGTCTATCCTGCAACAAGACAACAATCCAAAGCATGAGGCAAAATCAACAGAAAATAGTTTTTGAAAGAAAAAAAAAACATTTCATGACCCTCTCGGTGTCCAGACCTGATTTGAAGAAGGCAGTGTGACGTTTGGCAGAGTTAAAACAGAAATGTCAGGAAGAATGTGGTGGGGGCTATGAGGGGTCATAGAGCTGCTCAGACGATATTAAAGAGGTTGGAGGCAGTTATAAAAGCAAAAAAATAGGCCATACTGGTTATTAGAGAATATTTAGATGCAAACTTTTAAACTGATATCATTTGGGGGGTTTTCCCACAATTAATTTCTTAACATACACTGTTTGACCATTTTTGTTCCTTGTGATAATGAAGAAACACCCGTGAAACAAAAGAAACTAAATTTCTTTGTCTTCTTTATTTTGTCTAGAGGGTATGCAAACTTTTGCACTCCACTGTGGTTTGTTATTTAGTTACCCCATTGGCTTACTTATGTCAGGGCGAGGGTAGGGCGGATGCAAGCGCGGGCAGTGGGCGAGGAGACAGGCGTCAGACAATGTCAGGGGATTAGGCAAGCCCGTAGTCGGGGGACAGGCAGAAGGTCGGGCGAGGTGCAGACAGGGTTTCGGGGGCAAAGGAAGGGTCGAAAGTCCAGAAGTCAGAAGCAGGGTCGGTAACGGGAAGGCAGTCCAGGAAACGTCATCAACGTATACATCAGAGCAATACTGAGCACTGAGTCTTGGAGTGCTGAGGCATATATAAGGGTGTGACTGGATTGCTCTCAGGTGTGTGTGCGTGTGAAATTGGGAGCAGGTGCGGCTGGTTTAGAAGTCCGGCGAACTTGAACGAGGAAGTGACTCGTTTGTGCTGCGCGGGGGATTCTGGGAACTGTGGTCCTGTATAGCTGGTGTGTGTGTGACATGGATAAGTGGAGTGTTTTTCACTATCAAGCCACTTGTTACACCAACAAGTAAGGTAATAATAGCCAACCCCTTCATCCCCAATGAAATAATAGAACGTGAACTTTCACAGATTGGGAAACTAGTTAGTGGAATCAAAATGATACCGCTTGGTTGTAAAAACACTTCTCTAAACATGTGATGTCTTTTAGGCAAATAGTATTTATGATACTGAGTGATCCAGTATTGAAATTTTCGTTTCGAATATTGTAAGAAAGAAGGCCATACATGATTTCTGTTACTACGAGTAACTTGAAATGTTTTGAATGCGGGGATGTCCGCACAAAGCTCAGTCCAATGAGGCTGCATGGCCTAGTAATGCCTCAGATGGAAAGAGCATGGGTCTAACAACAGAGCAGGAGTTGCTGTTTTGTTCTCAAAAAAATTGGAGGTAAATATCTTGGCAGTGAAAGAGGTTGAGCTGGGGAGGGTTCAAATAGTTAAAGCAGAAATTAAGGGGTATACCTTTTTATTTGTTAATGTTTATGTACCAAACAAAGGTCCTGAGCATACAGATATATTTTCTAGATTAAAAGGAACCCTCCAACAATGTGACATTGCTGAAATGTGTATAGTGATGGATAGAGACTGGAAATGCACCACACAGTTTTCATTTGACAGGAATGGGGAGAAACCACATAGTCAGTGAGAGACTTGTTACTTTAGTGAAAGAATGTGGTTTAATAGACATATGGAGAAGTAGAAACATGGGGTGTGAGGCAATATACATGGTTAAAGGTAGTTGACTAGAATTAGTGGAGCGAGGCTAGATAAAATCTATGTGAGTAAAAGTTTTAATAACAGAGTGGTGAATGCTTACATCTTTCCAAATGGTTTCTCTGATCATCATATGGTGACAGTTGACATAAGCACAAAAACTATGTGCCATCCACAATACTATTGGCATTTCAATGTTAAATTGCTGCAAGATATTTTTTTGTAACACTGGAGGTTACAAAAATCATCATTTGAAAGTCTATGTCAGTGGTGGGAGGTGGGGAAAACACAAATTAGAGTACTCTCTTAGAATTATACATCACACAGGAGTTTTTGCTCTATTAATACCAGGAGTTTTTACTCCTGTCATCTGGTTTGTTTCCGCCAAACCAGATGAAGGACACCAGATTAATAAAGTTGAGGAATGTGTAAAAAACATTAGACACTGGATGCTGAGTAACTTCCTCCTACTCAATTCTGACAAGACAGAAGTGATTTTATTAGGGCCACAG
>JAOUQW010011564.1:0-12335 GCA_028565825.1 Olivaichthys viedmensis
GTATTGTCTCCTGTTGTTTGTGTGTCAGCACGCCTGTCGCGGTGTGCGTTAGTTTATGTTTACCCCCGAGCGTTATTGAAAATAAAGATGTTGTTCCATGAGAGCGGCTTTGAAATTGTGTCCGCACCCCCGCACCTGCAGCACTTCGTGACACACCCTAGCTATAAAACATGAATAAATGCAATTGTTAGGATATTATATATTCCTAATTTGTACAATTAGTTTGTTGTTTTTTCCCCTTTTTTTCATTTCCTATTCCATTCCATTTCATTTCCTGTTTAGTTTAACAAAACCTAACAAATGCAATCACGATTAACTCTACTTAACAAACTCTCTGTCAATTCAGGTATAGATTATCAGGCTATGATTTATCTCCACATGCATATGAAAGTGGGATGTTTGATGCAAACAATTAATCGCAAGAGCATAGAGAGGCCTCGGGCAACTTATTTTACTGCAGAAGAGCAAGAAATAATTATGCGGAATATAATTCGATTATCACAACAATTATTACAATTATTAATTATTATTTGGTATTATTTGGTAACCCACAAGAATTTCACTGTACTGTACTTGTACTTGTATATGTGACAATAAAGGCTGTGTTCTGTCTTCTAGAGGTAAATACACATTTTTGCATTTGTGCAAGTGCGCTTACTTATGTTGTGTTTGATATGGATTACATGCTGAATGAATTCCAAATTTTAAAAAACTTGGAAATATAAAACTTGGAATATGAAAAGAAGTAAGGCCTAGCTATAAGCCTATTGTTGTTTTTCATATAAATAATGTCTTGAAATGTACTGACATGACCTTTTCCTCTTTCTAGCACAGAGATAAACAATAAATATTATTTTGGTTCCTTTTATGCGTTTCTTTTTTTATCTCCTTTTTATGTGAAAATCTCTTACAACTCTGCCATCTGGGTGGTCATGGGTGATGGTGTTTACGTCATCAGGGGCAGGAAGGTTAACTTCAGATGGCCTCTCCTTTATCACGGTAGCCAAATAATATCTGGTCAGTTTGTGTCCTATAGTGGTCCCTTTTCACTGATGGACAGCGTAGAGGGGGCTGACCAATTGTGCATAGCAACAGATGGGCTACATGTATACAGTAATTGTATATCTACAAAGTGCACCTATATGTAAGGTGTACCTGATGAAATGAGTGTAGCTACAAGGTAAGTGTGCCTAATAAACTGGCAGGTCAGTGTACGTATATACTGTATTATGCCACAGCACTATTGAATTCTCGATTCTGATTGGTCAGAAGGTGTCTATAACAGCAGCTCTGACAGTAGTGCCGGCTGCAAGGCAGATCACAGGTTTATAATACGTTCTAATACGTTATGGCTTCTACAGTAACAACTAATTCAAACAGACTGGTATGGCGAACGCTCACATAATTTACGCCTAACAATAAACGGATTTAAGAGGTAAAGCTATTTCTTTACGTTTTCTGCCACGGGAAAGTCTTCAGTGCAGAGAAATTTGTGCTTTGCATTTTCTTTCTTATTTACTTCAAGAAAGAGAGAAAAAAGAGAGAGGCTGGTGAGGGAATGACTGTTTATAGCTGCTGTGACGTAAGTGATAACAGAAACTAACTTGTTTCGCGGATGTTCCCCAACATTAAATGTAACTATAAATGGATAAAAAGTATGACATGTCATTCTCTAATAAATAGAAATATGTAATCGTTGGTATAAAATTGCTGTGGTATAAACGGAATAAAACAATTTGGGACGTGCTGTTTTAGGAAAATAATGAACTCTGGGGTGGTAACGGATCACACCATTGTTAATTATTTTCCTATAACTGCATGTCCTGTCAAGTTTTATTCCTTACGTATACTGTATATAGATAGATGTAGAGAGAGAAAAAGAAACCAAATGTGCCATACTGCTTGGATTTATTGAGTTGGCTTTAAAACCTCATACAGCAAAGAAACCTCAATACCCTAGATGTCTGAGGGTTGGGCTAATATAATGATATATGGGCCAGCCCTATACGCCAATATGAATAACCACATTAAAGATGTGAGTCATAAATCAGCTGGAAACAATATATGAATGATCTACTGTGTTCCCAAGGATTTGACATTTCTCCCAGCCAGAGAACAAATAAACGTGGCCACCGGTCTGGTCTGTACTGAATCAATAATGAGCTTACAATATGTTTCTCCTTTTATAGCTTCACTTTTCCAAAAGAGAAACCATTCTTAGACACTTCACATTATAAATGTTCACAACAGGCAAATAAAAAAGATATGAGTGATATGCATTCATCAGTAGAGGGGGATCAGGATAGATATGCACTCCTCTGTATCAAAAAGATCAAATGCTATAGGAAAACAAGCCTGTAAGAAAGTTCTAAAACTAATCCACTCCTCATATAGAGCTCTCTCCCTCTAACTCGCTAATGAGGCATGCAATTGGCATATGGATTGTGTCACGGTATGCCCCGACGCTGCGGACAATACCACCCCGCATCGCCTGAGGTCACCTTCCCCCGAATACTAACACTTCCAGTTCACACACCTGGTTAGCATCACCGCTATCGCAAACAATATAAATACACGGACACGAACCTGGACTCTTTGCAAAGTTTTGCCTTATCGTCATGATAGACATCACCGAGCGTTTGTGGATTAGTTTCTCTGGCTCTGAACTGTACTTGTCTTTCGGATTTCGCTCTTTGGTTAGCTCTGTTGTTACCTCCGCTGATTTGTTTGATTTGCCTGTTTTTGGATTACACGCCTGGTTAATGGTTACGATTTGGATTTCCCCTTTGTGTTGGAATAAATCAATCTGCACTTGGATCCATCCTGTGTTTCTCCTGGTCATTCGTGACAGATTGCTAGATATCATTGTAATCCTTTAAATGATCAATTTAAGCTAATAACCCGCTTCCTTGTCTTCCTGTGGCTGCTGTCAATCAGCACAAAATACTGCAGACTCTGGATCCAACCCATGTCTCTTAACGTGTATCAAAAAATAGTATAGTGTGTGTGTGTGTGTGTGTCCTCTGAAAAAGTGAGTATATAAGCTGAGTAAACACAACAAAATATTTCATGCCAGGCCATCTTTCTTCTTCCACGAAACAATGTGTGGATATAAAGCTGAGTAAATAAGAGACCAGATAAAGAGAGACAGACACACTATTAAGTAACAGCACACACACACACAGAGGGTTAAACCAAGGTTACATGTTACAAACACATTGCCGGCCTTTCTCTCATCGTCCCATACCGATCACCCCCACCGTTCAGAAAGCAAGCCTAAAAGAACTTGGAGACTCATGCCACGTCAACACGTATACGATATTTTTGAAAACATAGTTTTTACCCCTCCGTTTTAAAAAAAAATTCCCGTCCACACAAACAGCATTTTCGAAAATATCTCCGTCCACACGAAAACGTGGATTCAGGAGCAGTAAAGCATATATCATATTCTGCCGTCTCCGCACGAGAGTGTAGTAATAAAACAAAGCAAAATAAATTGCAAACACATTATTAAATAAGAAATTACAGACCAAAAAGTAACAACCTGGTCAGCAGCCATGATAAACGGAGTCCTAGCACATTCATAACACATGCAAAACTGCAATGGGCAACGGGTGATGCTGTCACGTCAGTGTTTTCAAAAACATATGTTTTTCCCATCCACACTAAAGTTTTACAAATTTCTCCACCTTTGAGGGTGTTTTCTAAAAGCTTCTTCTTCAGTGACCAAAATTGGCATTTTCGTGTGGATGGGAGGCCAAAATGCAGAGAAAAAACTATTCCGTCTAAAAATAAAATAAAAAATAAAAATTCCGTGGAAAAGATATACCGTATACGTGTGGACGGGGCCTCAGTCGAGCCACTGCCTACTCCCTGATGGCTGTTAAAGATGGATGTGCCTCTTAAATAGAGCCAAGGTGTTGGCGGAAGGAGTAATTAAAACTGGGCCTTAGGGCTTGAGAGAGGCGCATACTGGCAGGTTAAATTTCTGAACATGACGTCAGCATGGATGACTTTCTAAAGAGCACAAATTTAAGTTTCCACTTGACATAAAGTAAAAGCATGTATTGTTTATGCCTTGCTCATACAAATTCATAAGATAACTCACCTTTATAAAATTTTAAAACAGAGGGAAGAACAAACAGAACCAAAGTGTCTACTCTGGAAATGTTCACTTTTAATATATGCTTACTCATAGCCAATGTACGCCTCAGCCAGTAAGAGGTGAAAAGTTAAACTTCATCACGAGATCAAGGTCTGCCAAAAATTCAGCTATGTTTTAAGGCTATGCTCTGATAAAACACAATAATGGGCTTCAAAGTGGTGTGGAGGTTGAGAGCATGTAAGAGAGACACACTCAGAGAGAGAGAAGTATAGTAGCTGTCACGTGCACGCCGCCTCACGCAGCGCTTCATGTTTATGTTTGTTGGTTTCCTGTCTTGTGATTGATATGGTCCCACCTGTGTCTCGTTCGTCTCCCTGATTAGTGTTGGTATTTAAATCCTGTGTGTTTCGGTGTCCGGTGTGAGTTATTGTTCCATGTCATGTTTTGAGTGTATGTGTCATGCTTACCTGTTCATGTTTAGTTTGTGCAAATAAATGTTGTTTAGCAGCTATGCGAGTGTGTCCTTCCCTCGCACCCCAACAAAGCATGACAGTAGCGGGATGTGGAAAACCTTTCTGCAGTCCTTTGAAAGCTTATCTTGAATAGTGACTTCTGTTTTTGCCTCGACGCCATTAAAAAGATTTTGGGTCATTCTCATTATTATTACACTTTCTAACAGGGTGTCAGTTTATTTACAGCTGCAGCCCTGTATCCTGGGATATATACTGCCATCTACAAATTATTTGGAGGGGGGGATTGAGCTATTAAGGTTACCACAGACATAGTGTACATACCTATATACTGTCCTCTTGTGCTTTTTTTACCTGTAACCTGCATGAGAAACAACTTCCATGTACCTTAGTTTAGTATTACCATTTAACTGGAGTACAGAATTTCACCAAATTCATTTTCCATTCATGCTTTCAGTTTTCAGTTTACTGACTGAGATCTGATGATCTTTAGGATCTGGAGCAACCTCAGAATCCTGGAGAGCCCAGTCCATGTGAGACTCAGCTATAGGGATAGAAGTGCTGACTAACAAGACTGTTCTCAGAGAAAGAAGGAAGAAAAAAGGGTCATGGCAAAGAAGGTCATATTAATGGACTGTTTTGTTTCACAAGTGGGATCTTGTTTCTGCTGTTGTAGATGAGGAAGAAAGTGATGCTCTTTGCTGGACCTTTAGTGATTTTACTTTTAACTAAGCAGACAAGTCAGGCTGAGGAAGAACACAGAGAGAAAGAAATTATGAATGTCTAGGAAGTCTAACTAGTAAATTTGAACTGCAGTACTTTCACGACAAGGACAACCAAGCAACCATATATATTCACTAGCAATTAAGTTTGTAGATGGATTTTCCATTTAAATTAATACCTAAAGTTATTGACCTCCATAGATAGAGAGAAAGGAGAGAAGAAGAGAACATGAGGTGAGAGTAGGTCCTAACGGGCTGTTTCATCTCACAAGTAGGATCTTATTTTTCCTCTTGTAGACATTAAAGAAAGTGATGCTCTTTGGTGGAGCACAAGTGATTTTCCTTTAAACTAAGCAGGTTTCAAGTCAGGCTGAGGAAGAACACAAAGAATAAGAATGTCTGGAATGTCTAACGAGCAATCCTGAGACTTCAATCCCAATAAGGAAAGCCAAGCAAACTACACTACACTACATGTTCAAGCAATTAATGTTGTAAACGGCCTTCCCCTTAAATTAATGGCTAATGTTAATGTTTCTGTTCTTCAGAATGTGTTCTGACAGTAAGAGCCACTGTCCAGGAGAGAGGAAGTGCCACTCAAATCAATTTGTCCTGAAGTGACTGTCAGTGTATCTCTTTCTCCCTCACTCTCTCTCAAACTCCAATGGGCCAGATTCAGCTCTTTATATAAGGTGAAGCTTTACACACCTATATGCAACCAGTAGAATATTTTTCCCCAGAAGGACTCAGGAGCTCAGCCAAAACCTGTTTAAAGATCCATTGCATCTGTCCTCATGATGATAGCAGGCCCTGGTGTGGAAATGGAACTGTACTGTGCGGCGATTTTTGAGTAAACTGATGATGTCAAACAAATCCCAGCACTGCCAAGCTAACACCATTGGGCCCTTGAGCAAGGTAGCCTTTGTCTGCTCAGCTCAATTGTAAGTTGTTTTGGATAAAAGCATCTTCCAAATGAGTACTACTACTAAAAACACACATATAGTTCATAATTAGTTTATAATGCACAGTTCCTGAAGGACAGTTACCTGATGGTGGTTAAAACCTCATATTGAGAATTGTTTAAATTTTAATTCTGACTGTACAGAACTATGAATAGCAAACTGAACATTATAATGCATGCTTTAAGGACAGGCTACCACTGTAAACTGAGATTATATTAGAAATCATGGTCACTATCTCAAGAAATGTATTATTGCCCACATAAGCAAAATAATTGGTTATTTGGTATTCAAGAGGCATATAAACCAATATCCCTCTCGTTTACTGTGTGGAATATATTCCACCAGACCAATTGAACCAGAATCCAGTAGGAGGAAAGATTTGTCCTTGAAACATGACAGAAAACTATTCAAACAAGTGTATAACTTATCCATGAGAACTGCAGAGTAACTGATTTTCATTTTCCCTGCAGAACATAGCATCATTTGTCATCTAACAACATTGGGAATTCAAGCAGAATTGGACCAGAGATCAGTTAAGCCATTTATCTAATGATGAATTAGATTATTTAGATTAGGGCTTCTCAACTCCAGTCCTGGGAACCTCACTGCCCTGCACAGTTTAAAAGTTCCCCTATTCCCAACACAGCTGTCCCAAGTCATTTAGTCAATACACATTTGTATCAAGTGTATTGTTGGTAGATAAAACTTCAACTCTGCAGAGCAATGGCTCCCCAGGACTGGAGTTAAGAACCTCTGATCTTGACAAATAAACCTGGTCTGAAAACAATGTAAACTGTTTTGCAAATAAGGCTTGACACTATAACAGAGCAAGAATAGTTAAAGCCTTTTAGGCATGACCCACAACCACAGAGATTGGCATACCACTGATTGCACTAATAACAGTATTTTAAAAATTTTGTTTGTGCACATCCTATTTAAATGCCCAAGCTATCAACTGATTCCATCACAAAAGGCAGACGATGCAATTAGCTTGAACAGTTTTGCATATGCCAATGCAATTCCCTCTTTCTTTTTCTTTTTTACATTCATCCATCTTTTTTTCTGGCACCAGCAACGCAAATCCATAAGATGACACTTATTCCAGTGTTACCGGGACAACATGCATCAGGCAAATAAATGGAATGCTGGAGTCTTAGTGAAAAGAAGGTAGAAGAATAGAGCAACTGTATTACACTCAGAGCACCAGGGATGAGGGGGAGAGGGGTGGAGGAGGGAGGTTCACCAGCAAATATACACAGCAGGAGATAAACGGAAGATTTAATTTGCGCAACTATAGACAGCCGTGCTGCTCAACTGCTCATTTAATGTGGATTATGTTTTTTTATAGAGCCTCATTTAGTCTGATAATCTAATAAAAGAAGAATTATGCTCATATTTGTTGCAATCAGTAGAAGAGATAGACTTTATTGGTTGCCATATATTCGAGCAGAATCGTTTTTTCCTATTCTCAACCAATATGAGGAATCATCAGCAGATATTTTCTCAGCCACCAAAAAGCACAGAGAGAGGAGAAAAAGCATCCAAATACAAAGACCTCTTGAATAAAGCTCTAGCAAAAAAACAAAGAACACCCACACAAGCACGCCTGACTCATGAAAGGCACTGCAGGCTCTTACCTTTCAGAATGCTCTGGCCCCCCAGCAGCTCCCGTGGCACAAACACGGTGTAGACGTTCTGTGAGAATCCGGATCTGCATGGATTCACATTCGGACTTTCAGCAGTCCCCTGGGAAAAGATAAGATATTTTAACATGAAACACTCAAGATTTGGAAACTGATGTGAGAGCACAGGGGACTCAGTTCTTATCTATAGTCATCTATTCTACTGTGATGTTACAGTGACCTATAATTAACCAAGACAGTTTCTCAAAATAGTTCAAATAGGATATATTTCGATTGTGCTGACATTTTCTAATTTAATTTTCATATTAGAAAGATGATACATAATTAATCCTGTGAAAAGAAATGAAAAAAGTGAAAGTTCAACTTTTCTGCCAGCCATCATGACCCATCAATTCTTGTCATTTTACTTGATGTCTGCATGGAGGGATTAGCACATTATGTGAGTAAAGGTACAAGAAGGGAAACTGTTCACATAATCATTAAGTCATACTGTTTCATATGTCGCCACCGTGTCCACACATTTCTGCTTTATTATTTAATAATATATCCATGTCACCATTATACTACTATCCAGGACTTCAGAAACCAAGACAGAGACCACCTACAGTGGGGTCCAAAATTCTGACCACATTGAAAATCCACCACCATGTTTCACTGTTGTTTTGATACACTATGGTATCAATTTGTCTTCTCTTCATCTCCTTGCATTTGTTTGTGAATGGAGAACACTCGGTGTGTAGATTGAACATGTTTAGATGGTAAGTCACATACAGGCTGTTCCAAACAATCAATAACTGCGACCCAGCATGCATCTGAACACAGTTCTGATGCTGCATCTTTCTTATGGACAGCATGTATTTAATATCAGTCATGAATATGGCCAGGGACACTTGAGCTGTGTGTGTGTGTGTCGGGACCGGATGTAGGCAGGTGCAGGGGTGAGCTGAGCCCACCCAAACATGGGTCTTGCCCACCCAATCAAAAGTTAAGAATTCATTATTATATTTTTGTATTTAATTTTACTATTTGTGTATTGGCCAAATAAAAAATTTGAAACGGTACTGATATTTTTTGTGCTATTTTTCCATTGGCTGAACGGAACTCGAACATTTGAACACTGACTCGAACACACTCACTCTCCCAACACACGTGCACACACACACATGGCTTGAACTAGTACTTGGGAAAGCTTATAGTCTGTTTTTGAACGCGATTGCTGTGCAATGTATCGTTACTTAGTGTCTAAAAGTAAGTCTAGTGCTGCTGCTACCTCTAGCGATGCTGCTGCTAGCAAATCACAGGCTCGCTGTACTGCTGCTCCTGCTCCTGCTTCTGCCCCTACTCCCGTGCCCTGCACAAGCCCTGCCCCGAATCAGTTCCCGCCCCCACTTCACCGCGCCAGCGAAATATGTGATTTAAACAACGATGCACCATCCCAGCCAATATTAGCTAGCTAACGAAAGCATGCATTCAGTGCTTTAATGCAGCCATTTAATGCTGGCTGGTACCAATCACGACTGTGGCTAGAATACTCTGTTTTGAGAGATGCATGCTTCTGATACCTAAAAATGCCAAGTACACTCCTAAGGATATTCAGAATGAAATCATTGAAACACTGGAACATATCATTGAAACATATGGTTCTTGGAGAGAACGTTTTATAAAATGTTGATCTGTTTTTTGATAAAATGTTGATCTTTTCCATTTATATGGAGTTAAATGGAACCTTTAGTAGTAGCCTTGATTATTTAGTTGTTTTCATTGTCATCTTCTTCAGAGAGGTCTCACTGGATTAGGTTTTTATTTTTATTTGAGAACTAAGATTATTGAATTAATGAATATACATTACTAATGCACATCACCTTCACAAAACAGTCCAGTTTATTTCAAACAATCAGCCATTACAACAGGCCACAGTCCAATGCCACACCACAGGACAAAATTCAAAAAGTTTACCCTTTTTTGGGGGTGCCATAAAAGAATTTCCAAAAGCTTCTTATCCCCTGGGAAGCTTTTTCAAAGATGAGGTAATGATCAAGTATGGCCGACTCGGCTGGAAACAGTACATGCCCAAAAAAACAGTAAAATGGGGGATCAAAATATGGTGTCTGTGTGATTCACTTACTGGATACTGTCTTACATTTAATGTCTACATTGGAAAAGAGAACAAAAGCAGTGAGTGTGCTCTGGCGTATAATCCAGTCATGGAGTTAAACTTGTTGTCTCACCACCATCTACTGTATACACTGACAGTTACTTTTCATCTGTTCCTCTTGTGAGAGATTTGCTGAATGCTGATACATACTACTGTGGGACCATAAGACCAAACAAGGAGCAGTTACCTCGAAACATCAGAAGTGGGAAGCTGAAGAGAGGGAAGAGCATCAAATGGTGTGACAGCGACAACATTACAGTGTGCAGGTGGAGGGATAAGAGAGAGAGACTTTTCTTAATTTCATCCAACACTTCTGGGCAGGACATGGAAAAGCCACATTCCAAATTCAGACCATCTGAAATCATCACTGTGCCAGAGCTTGTCAATGATTACAGTTCTAAAATGGGTGGAGTTAACCATTTGGATCAGATGAAGAGTTACTACAATGTTGGATGCACTGGGAAGAAGTGGTTGTTTTGGAGAATGCTCAACATTATAAATGCATACATTGTACACACCCTTGTGCACTTATTAAAATATTTTCATGAATTTCAGAAAATGTTTTGACTATTTTTGTGCTCTGGCTTCTGATGAACTCTGTAGGGCAGGTGCCACATTTATTTGTCATGTATATGGTGTCGGTTTTGCTTTGTCCACCAATTCAAGATATGTGTCAATTCATCCTCATACAAATCTATCATCTAATCTCTCCTAGTTCAGTATTTTCTAATTATTCAAATAATTTGCTTTTTTATTGTATGTTATAATAATAGGCCACTTTCTCCTTATGAATCTTCTAATCTTTCTTTGTTCACTTAATAATCAAATCAAACATTTGCTGTTTATTGTATTTCATAATAATAAGCCACTTTCTCCTTTACAATTTGCATACTTCTTACAATATGTTGCTTCTTTATTACACAAGATGTATGAACAAGATATATTCACTGTTTATTCATATACTTATTTATAAATAGATTCATTATTATGTATATAAAGTAATTGTATTTTTATATTAGTTTTTAGTATTTTTTCAATTCCAGAAACAATCGATTTGAGTCTAAGCTCCTATTTGTGCCTGAAAGCATATTACTAATTGACATCATTATAGTTGCAGTAAGTTCATTTCATATCTCTCTTGCTTATATGTATTAATTATTTTTTATCGACTCAACACAACTTTTATAAATTACACAACTGTTATGTGTTACACATTACAATCATAATGTACTTAGAGCTCCCAGAGTTTTTTTCCTTGTTCCTTGGCTGACTAACCGCTCTGTACTGAGTGCAATCATACCTCTATAACCTTTAAAATAAAATCAGCTTCTAATTGTCATTTTTCACGGATTTTATTTTACACTAATTTGTTTAAAGCAATGAACATTAACCCCTTAACTCTGAAAATTCTCAGGGATTTACCAGCAAGTTCTAGAATTCTACTGGAGTGTAAAGGGTTAAATAGAACGATGTTGATAATTTTTGAAAACTAACTCCATAGAATCAGAATGCTGTGACATCACAGTTGCCTCACCTGAACACCATTATTGCATCACAATCGATCTGTCATTTATGTGCAGCTGCAAAAGCAAACCTGCTTCATTAGTGAATTGATCAACTGACAATAAGCGCCTGCAATCTACAGTATTTGTATTTCCAGTGAACAGCTACTTCAAACCCGTGGTAAATAATTTATTGATTTACAATTTAAAGGTTTAATTGTAATACTAATAGCTCAACTAAACAATCTTAAACAAATATTTATTTGATTGTATTATGCTAAACTTAGCTTAAGCTTAAACACTTTTATACTTTCCCTACTGTTTGCAGCCTTTTACTAAAGTTTGTCGGTTAAAAGTAGTAAAATGTGAAGACTTTGTCACAGTCTCGGGCTAAAATTATGCTAAACGTGCTATAATTAACCAGCTACACTCTTCAGGAAAAAAAAGGTTTCATCTGGCATTCTTAAGCCTTGAGCAACCCTTTTTTTTCTAAGAGTGCACCTTCCTCGTTGTTGGCCTTAATACTATGTCGGTAGTTTAGTGGCTTTTATTATTTTTTCTTTACCAATGAGTACTGGATTTTTTTGGTTAAGGAAAAGATGAAGCCAAGTTCCTCAATTGCATCACTGTATGTCGGGAATCTGCACCCCAATGTGAACGAGGCTATGCTTTATGAAAGATTTAGCCCCGTTGGGCCGATCTTCTCCATCAAGGTCTGCAGGGACATAATGACCGGCACATCCCTCAGATATGCCTACATCAACTTTCACCAGCAGGCC
>JAOUQW010011583.1:0-12330 GCA_028565825.1 Olivaichthys viedmensis
GTTTGTGGAGGTTAATGTGCGTGTGTGTGCATGTGTTTGTGGAGGTTAATCTGTGTGTGTGTGTGTGTGTGTGCGTGGGTGTGTGTGTTTTTGGAGGTTAATGTGGGTGTGTGTGTTTTTGGAGGTTAATGTGTGTGTGTGTGTGTGTGTGCATGTGTTTGTGGAGGTTAATCTGTGTGTGTGCGTGTGTGTGTGTTTGGAGGTTACATGTGTGTCGTGTTTTGGTGATTAGCATGCAGGACGGTTAACACACACACTCACTGTACTGCACTCCTGAGTGTGCGTGTGTGAGCGTGGGTGCTGTGTCAAACATTTCTCAGGCCCGTCAACTTGCTGTAGGCCTATGTCTGAAAGTGTGTATGCAGTGCAGATGAACACACACACGCACACACACACACACACACACACAAGAGGCTCGCTGATATTGAGACTCACTGTTGGCTCATAATGAACTTGCTGTGTACGTTCTCCGTTCCTCCGTATGACCCGCGTACTGTTCTACCATAAGCGGGGCTCTATTTATGGCCGATGCGAGGGGATGCCGTACCCCCCCCCCAAACAAACAAAAAGAACCCCCTTGTAAAATGGCCGACTCCTTAGGAAAAAAAAAAGAAGAAGTCATTACATCACTTAAGATGTCCAATAACAACATTTCAATTCCGTCCACGAGATTTTGGACGGATCGGGAGCTCTTAATTTCGGACCATCAGGTTACGATCAGGGCACGTGTGCGGTTATGCAGAAATGCACGTTTTTCGTTGGCGGTTCAGAGGAGCGTTTGTCGCAGTGTGCCATCGTTTTAACCTTCAGAAACCTTTTCTTTTGAAAAGGAAAACAATGTCTACGTCAGTGAAAGACAACTGCAGCTAATGCAGCGATTTGAGTTTGTAATATTACGGGATTATCTTAGTACGCTAAATCGGGCCATTAGGCTATTACTTAGGCATTTGTAGCTAGCTAACGAACTGGTTCATATGGGGTTTTTCCTGCGTAGCTAGATTTTTTGCCGTCTACCCCTTGAAAATTTAATGTAATGTTAAAACAACCCCACTGTCCTGTGTCGCCCAGATAAGGACTACGGGGGCTTCGGGTTAGCAACATTGTTTTTTTTGTTTTTTAAATCATCTGCTCCTTTCAGCCATCTTTGAGCATAAACCTGTCAGTGTTGTAAGACTGCACCTCCTCCTGGTGACGGTTTATTTCATCTCCACACTCTCGCCGTGTGATTCACGCAGATTCAAGTTCTCTTTGCGCAACTTTCCTCTGGTGATTAATCAACATAACCTACTTTTTCTTTTTGGTGGGGGGCGTCGTTTAGCCGGGTAAAGTTATAAAAAGCGAAGTATTAATAACGCGCATTAACAGTGATACAAAGCGACGCTGTGGCGAGGTCTGCCCAATTTAGCGGACGTCGCTGAGGCGTAATTCGCGCACGTTGTGCCGACGTTGGCTAGATGCGCGGGTGCTATCTGGGGCACTAAACGAGGAGTCTGAAATAGACCGATCCCAAGCCCAGCCTTATCTTCTTGGTTGTCCAATAACTGCTGTTTCGTAGCCGTTGCTATTCGCCATTACCTCGGTCGAGCTTCTAGCACTTTAGCAGGCACTAGTGGTTCTCGGTCAGTCCTGGCATTTGAATTCGCATCCTTCCGATTACTGGCTCAGACCCTAAGTCAGTGGGCCAACACTGCCCAGGGTAGCCATCACAAATAGACTATTTAGCAAAACTGCTAGTGAGTTGTCGTTAGCCTATATTTTAAATAGCCACACTTTAGCAAAGCATAAATGGGGACTAAACGGTACCCCCTTAACGGAGCCTCTGGTCTCAACCTCAACCTTTAAAACACAAAAAGTAAAAAAAAAGTTTTACAGCATATATGCAGTCATTGGTAGAGACAGGTTTTAAAAAGTGAGAGTATTTCCACAAATCAGTATACGCCTTTGTGTATGCTAGCTCAACAGCAGGTAGATAACGTTAGCATAAACCTCCACTCCAACATCTGACTTCGACCTTACTCCCTAAACCCCTTAATTATAACACTAACCCCTAAATCCTGCCAACTAACCCCTAAACTCTAACCTTAACTCACATACCCTGACCTTAACCCCTAAATCCTTTATGCTAATTCTAACCCCAAAACCCCTAAACCTTAATCTGTAACCCCTAAACCATAACGGTAACCACTAAACGATGCTCTTAACCTGCTTTAACCTCTGTGCTGTGTGTGTGTTACCTGAGTTGTGTGGACAGTGTGCTACGCTGCTGTGGTTATTGATTATGGATTTAGGTTTCAAACGGTCGAACATCCTACCCAAACAAACACACACACACACACACATACACACACACGGAGGAGATGCTGATCTCTGGCTGCCTTAGCCAATGTGTGTAATTGTGTCACTGTTGTAGTACACACGGTGGCGTGTCTGATGACTGACGGGATTAAAGCGGCAGTATGGGACTCAGTCTGCTGGACCCTACTGTAGTGACTGTACTTCAACACTAGGGGGCAGTGGGATGATCGTATTAAATAAAAATGACACACGAATAATTCAAATTTTATAATTCAACTCAAACAATGTACGACTTACCAAGCAAACTCTAACATCATTCTGATAGGAATTTCGTTTTTTTTTAATAATAGTATTTTCTTTTAAAAACATGTGTGGCACAATTATTGACACCCCTAAGGAATATTTCAAATAAATGCAATCAAATTGGCATCCTCGGAAAAAAGTTATATGACTTGAAAATTGCTCTCAGTCCCCCAGGAATTCTGTTGTTGTCTTTGACCATTTCCTGTTTTCCTGGGGTACAAATATGAGGTTACACACATGTAAAACCGTCTTTGTTATGCATCACCATGTGGCGCTTCCAACACAAAAGAGACAGATGGTTGTTGACCTGCACAAGTCAGGTAACAGATATAAAAAAATACATAAGCAGTTAAAAATATTTCAACACAATCACACACAATCATAGCCACGATAAACAAAAAAGGTTCAAAAGTCTGAAAAAGTTGAAAGTTTGTACCCATGAGCATATGGAGCATACTGTATATGTGTGTATGTTGTTTATCGAGTCCATATATGGAAGTCTTCAAGTAGGAAGTCACTGGCACTTATATATGAATATGTATTTCTGTTAGACGGTTAGCTGACATATTCTTGGTTCGGTTCTTTATTGTTCTCGGAGTGGAAATCCTAACAGACATCCAAACTTTACCTAGACACATTACATACTTTGAACCCCTACATCCACATGACACTGAAAGTGTACATCTGAGCTCATACATACATACATACATCCCCCTTGTGTAGAGATGCCCATCATACCCTGTGCGTATTAAACATATTGTGTACTATAAACATAAGAACATATCTGGTTCAGTGAGGCAGTTTCTTCAGAGCTATTATTGCAGGCGGCACAAAGCTCTTGCTGAAACAAGCCTTCTTCTAGGCTAATGTCCTGTATCAACAACCAGACAGGAGTAGAGTAAAGTATTGGTATAAGGAATGCACAGGGTCTTGAGATTCTTCACGTGCTCTCCACAAGATGGTTCTGTTGTTACGTTCCGCAATGTTGTGAGTGGGGAGACCTATTATTCTTGGAGAAAGTGGAAGTAAGCCTTGATGAGTTTGCTCCTGTTGGTGGCTGGAAGCATGGTGAAGAAGCATGAGACCAAGATACTCAAAGCTGTCCACCGACTTTGAGTATCTTGGGGGTGCCAACAGCCAGTTCTCTTGTCTTGGAGACATTAATCTGTGACAATGATTGTCTGCACACCATTCATTGTGTGAAGTGAGAAATGGACTGTTTTACTGTCCTTAAGAAGTGCAAGAATGGCGATATCGTCTGAGTATTTCAAATATATTGTGATGGGGAAGGGCTGATGCTGTATAGAAAAGGGCTGAGGGCCCCAACATCCTTGGGGGGCACTGATGTTGGCGAAGATGGTCGAAGCTGTCACCGTGCCGATCCTTACAGCTCTGGGCCTGTTGCTGAGGGAGGTGTACATCCAGTGGATGATTAGTTGAGGGATGTTGAGATGGCAGAGCTTCTTGATCATTTGGTGTCGCTGGATGGTATTAATGGCAGAACTGTAATAAATGAAGAGGATTCTGGTAAAGTGATTTTAGGTGTTGTAATAGGATATGGAGAAGACATGCCACTGCTTCCTCTGTTCCTCATCCGGCCTGGTAGGGACCTACAGGTAGAAGGATGGATTTCTCCACCAGTCTCTCCAGGCACTTCATGGTTGTAGAAGTAAGTGCAACCAGCTGGTATTGGTTTGGTTCTGAAGGGCGAGTTTTTCCTCAGGTACTGCTAAGATGATGGATGTTTTCCAGAGGTTGGGTACCGATGAATTCCAAAACGATTGAGTGCAGGACATGAGAAAGTTTCATGGTATGTTCAACATCATGTTAAGCATCCTTGCCTGGATGTAATCTGGACCAGGGGCCTTGCATTCCCATGGTCTTACATTTCCTTAACAGCTGACGGACGTGTGGGAAAGAAGCGGGGTCCATTGGCCTTGACATACCCTTCAGCAGCTCCTCGCATTCATCTACGCGGTTAAGTGTTTCAAACCATGCATAAAAGGTATTTAAAACTTCAGCAAAGGAGGCTGGGTTATTCATTGTTGGTATACAACACTTTGATTCATGGTCTGTGAGTGCTCTCACCTTTTATTTGTTTTGCTTTAATTTTGCTGAATTCCTGTTCCGGTTTTTCCGTATATTTGAGTTTGGCCGTGAAAATGTTGTTCTTCAACAAGCGGCTCATGATTTTAAGGGGCCACCCAGTTCTGACATCGAAAAGCCTTATATTTTTCCTTTAGACTTTGTTTGATATGGGAACTAATCCAGTTTGGATATCTCTTCACAGTTTATTTGTGTAGCTCTCTTATCAGTATCCAGCAAGCTAAGCAACTTAGGTTAACTAGCTAGTGGGAACAGCAGGCTAGCCAGTGTAGGCTTTTACCAATTTTACAGATATTGTTTTTAACTAGCAGTCGTCCTTGGATTTTGTCACCTAACGTTAGCTCATATAAGATAGACACAGTAACTGTGATAAAAATGTGTGAAAGAAAATACTGTTGAGAGAAATCGGAGAGAGAACTTATGTTAGAATAGATCAGTGTAGCTAGCTAGCTAATGTCGCTTTGGATAATAGCATCTGTCAAATGTCATGTAATTGTTGTTTAGATCATCTGCAATTAACGGTATAGTTTTCTTTGTTTTCTTGATCCCCTTATTAGCCATGTATTTGAAACATGAAACATTAACACTGGGAAGTTTTGCTGTTAAAGGAACTTCAGGAAGATTTATTTTGCTCATTTTGCTCAAGTCACAGGGATTTGGTGCCCTGTGATTGGATGAAGCCACACTCACTCATTAATTATCGATAAAGTTCCCCAGTTTATCCTAGAAAAAAAAAACATTGCTTACTGACTAGCCTGATTCCCAAGATAATTAGTTAGCGTAAGTAGCACCGTTCTGCCTCCTTTACCTCTGTTCCCTGTCAATCAGAGCAACACTAGCCAATCACGCGTGTCTGTGAGCTCATGTATACGGAACAGGGCGGGTAGTGTCTCCTCCGAGCATGTTGCATGAGGTCGCGTTAGCAGCAATTCGAAGAGATGTGGCGGTTTCACGAGCTCGGTAGCTGTTGTGCGATTAAAAAACTGGGTAATGGGTGGCAAATGGGTGATAACTAAATTGGGAAAAATTGGGATACAGTAAAAAAAGAAAGAAAAAAGTATTTATTCAACAATAAAATGTCATTTGTACTGTTTCAGTAGAGGGCACTACCCCTCCTTCAGCACCTTCCTTCCCAACTGCGTCCCTGTCCACTCGATATTACAGCCAATTATTGTAAGAATATGACCAACAATTAAATCTATCAACCAATGGTTTTGTGACACAGCTACTACAAAGAATACAACTACAGCTTTTTGGCACTGCAAACCGGATACTTGTGGCACCCACGCACCTGTGCAGTCTTGTGCATTCCTGATATTCGTTGCATAAGAGGCCCAACAGGAAGTATGCAAATTAACTTCACAGTGCAGTTGCTGCCTCTGTTGCCTTCTTGACTGCAAGGTGTTATATTTTTCCCCATTCGTACTGCGTCAAATCCTGCCTCCTGCGCTGGGATTGGCTAGTAGTTCGTACTCACAGTCCAGTTGAGGAGCCAGATTGCGTAAAATGGAGAATATGAGTGGGTCTTCGATGCTTCTCGAGTTCCGGGGGGTTACTGAGATTGCTACGATGATGTGAACACCTTCTCGAATGTCCGATTTGGCAAACTGTGGTCCGGCAAAACTAGGCTGCCTAGTCCTGTTTTAAAAGGGTATGTTGGAAATAACTGTGTTGGATTGTTGGACGCGGACATCATGAAGATAGCTCCGATAGTCCAGACTTGGAAGTCTACGTCATTCGGGTGTCTGGCATACTGGAAATATCCATGTGCTTCACATGCTACGTACTACATACTTCTTTTGGGTGGGGTTTGGTGCGAGTAGTACGCAAATGTGCCATTTAGAACACAACTCCCTGTAAACATCCTCGACTGCCTCACTATTAAAGTTCCTGTTCGATCAGGAAGATTGATTAATCGGTGACATGGTATACCGCAATATCGTTAAACAATTTATACTGTTAGCGCAGAGGGTTCGATATCGATATTGCCTCTGAGTTCCTTTTCAGAGGAAGCTGCCTAGGTAGGCAGCATGTTCGGACGGAGATAGAGCACATAGAGCACATCCTCACCGTGTGTGTGTGTGTGTAGGAGTCTCTGGAATCTCCTTGTGCAGCACTTCTTCCATGTAAACAGTGTTAATAATAGCCACTCTAACGCAAGACACGTCTCCGTTACACACACACACACACACACAGTCTATATACAGTAGTGGAGATCAGTACATCTTACAGGCAAGCCAAGGACTTCACACACACACACACACACAAACACACACAAACGCACACACACACAGTACAAGCGGAGTGTGTGTGAGGATGACACGGTTTCTTGGCGTGTTCCGAAGGCTTCTGTCTCGTGGTAACAAAGCAGAGGAGGAAGATGAAGAGGAGGGAGTGAAGGGGAAGAGTGACGCGACTGAACCTGGTCAGAATCACACACACACACACACACACACACACACAGACCTGCAGACACCTTATGTAAACACTCATTTTCAGTTCCCCTGCTAACTTAACAGTATTATCTACTTCAGTAATGCCATTCAGTGTAACATTTAATACCTTATTTTATTCAGTATTATATTTTATTGAGTGACTGTATCTAACTATCAAGCTAGCTAACTATTTAGTTACTTTAATAGCATAATCTAACTCTAGCCTACTAGCTATATTGAATACCTTATTTTATGGAGCTGTTAGCTAGCTATTTATGTTTTATATTTGCACTTATTCATGTGGCAGACACTCCAAGCAGTCGAAGGTTAAGGGCTTTGCTCAAGAACCCAGCACTGAGTCGTTCTCTGGCAGTCCTGAGATTCAAACTCACAACCTTCCGATCACTAGCTTAGAGTCGTATTCACTGAGGCGCCACTGCCCCCAGTTGAGCTGTCATACTCCGACAACAGCCCCTTTTTGTAACGCTAGCCAGCTTTACCAAACAGTTCACCAACATTTTTCAGTTTGTTTCAATCTTGCACGAGTACGACGGACATGTGACCCTTGTGTGAGCAATGTAGGTAAGCATGTGGGTGATTTCGGCCAATGTAACAGTATTTATGATGTCAGCTCGGACTAAAGACTCTGCGGGACAATTCAACATGCTAGCGAACATGAGCTTATAGTTACCAAAGGACAAGTAGCCTATGTGCAGATTTTGGCATGAAGTGACGTATTTGAGTTCCTTCTAACAGTAATGGTCGTCGAGCAAAAAACGTAGAAGATTATGTCTTTTGGGACGGTGCACATAAACACTGTCTCACAGCAGAGTCACTAGAAAAGAGAACCGAGTTGTTGTCGGGGGTCAAACTGGGATTGACCAGTTTGTGGGGGAGCCCTAATTCTTTCATGGGTGCCAACAACGTGAGAACTGTTTAATGATGGTATTATTTGGAGTTCTCAACACTGATATCATGGATACACCCCTCCCTCTGGTTTTATCTCTGGTTGTTGTAGCCTGCTGGCTAATGGCATGCTTGCTAATTGACTAATTAGCGCCTCGGAGGAGCCCGACAGAGGACACTGGGACGCTAAAAGCATACGACTTCTAGCTCTATGTTACACATACTGTAGCTAACTTTTACGCTTTATTTCATCACACACTCATCTGAATGTTACATGTGTAAACCGTCTCACTCACAGCCATTTCTCAGTGTACGCTCACAGTGCATTATGGGTAATTCATACGCTCTCTCGCAAAACCAAGAATAACATGTATAAACACTCGAACATAACATAGCGGAGAATAACAACTTTTGTTAGAATGCATTCTGTGTTTGGGACGGAGCTCTAAAAAATGGCCAACGTTCTTGTAAGCACACTAGCTAGATATGAATTCTAATTTGGAATGAGGCCTTAAAATGGTAAGAACACTAGACGTCGTGTCTGGCGTTTGGGGCACAATGTTTTTTTTCTAGCACGAGCTGAGGAAATTCACGAAGGATTAATGAGCCCGCGATTCGAGCAAAACGTCATCTATGTATTCACAATGTAAATGCAAACATGCTGTCAAGACATCGCTAATGGAAGGACGTCTCGTAGTTTGAGGGCTGCTTTCGGACCCTTGTGTCGAGTTGTCGTTTATGGATAGCACTAAAAATTTGACTCTCCATATGAGTCAAAAGAAGTTTCTGACAGAGGAGAACATCTAGGTTTATAAGATGTACCTACTATGACCTACGCTCATTAATTATTCATAGATTTCCCTAGCTCATTGCGGTGGGGGCGGGGCCTTCAAAATGGCTGATGTTTTAGTCAGCCATTTTGAGAACACTAACTCGACATGAACTTGAAACGGAGCCTTGAAATGTTGAGTAAGCGTGTTAGCGTGACGGTTTGCCATGATTGGTTATTATTAGACATATAAATCTGACGTCATTGCGCTGTCAGTTTTTCCACATGCAAACAACAACATGGCCGCCGAGAGGTGTGGTGTCACTCCAATGCTCTCTATCGGCTTTAGTGGGTATCTCGACTTGGTATGCTGATCAAAGTGTAGTATAGGGTAGATGTGTGTGTGTGTGTGTGTGTGTGTGTTGCTGATGCTGGCAGTAATCGAGACTCAACACTGCATATAAATACACTAATAAATGTATCGTATTTCATTCTCCTCTTTCTCACACTATTCTTTCCATCTGTCTCTCTGTGTTTTTATGGCACCCTTGGCTCCTAGGTGGCCCGAGGCGCGGCGTACCTTAGCTTCTGTGTGCGTGTGAGAGTCTGTGAGGATCTGTCAAGATTGTGGCTCATATATAAACTCAGTTAAGTGAATAAATGTGAGGTTCTCTGCTGCCACCACGTGGCCATCACTGCCTCCACACACACACACACACACTATAAATCAGCTAATGCAGTGTTCAGGGTAGCAGCCCCAGAGCCCGGACCCTGAGCAGGTTCCATCCAGAGCTCTGGGGTTCTCCCCGTGTCCACATGGGTTTCCTCCTAGAACTCCGGTTTCCTCCCACCTCTTAAAAACATGCCGGTAGGTGGATTGACTGCTATAAATTGGCCCTAGGCGTGAATAAGTGTGTGAGTATGTATGTGTGCGATGCCGTGTTCCCGGGATAAGCTCCAGAATTACAGCATTAGACAAGGAAATGATCATAAATACTAGAATCCAGTACGATTTAAAGGTGAATTGTGTAGAATTTCGGTTCTAGCGGTTACAAGGTGAACTACGAAAAACATTGGAATGATTTGTTTACTACTTGACCCCACCTCCTATCCATGACCACGTACACGAAGCCCGGCTGAACAAGATCCGCTTCGGCGAGGCACGATTGGCTCAGCCTCGTCCGGGAATAGAGTGGGTTTGGTCGGCTTGGGTTCCAAGAGCTTTATCACTGTTAGGCTCCCCCTGTGATGCAGAACCGGCTTATACTCGCCTCAGCAAGCGGCGGAGTTCATCCACATTAGTTCGGTAGCTAGCCAGCTAACGTTCCATCGTTGGTCAGTTATGACAAAGTTGGTTATAAACACGTGAAATAAACACTGACACGGCAAATAACTTCATGATTTATTGATGCTGGAATAGTTCAGAATGCCTAGGAAGAAACCGGGTTTGAAGTTTCGAGCTTTTTTAAGCACCTGGATCATCCTTTGTTAAGAATCTGGCTAACTAGCTTATAAGCACTGTTGACTGCTAGTATTGTACTACAGGCTGTTTCAGCATTATTTCTCGGCGGCCGAATGAAATGTGTTGAGACGCAGGCTGTATTTAGCTTTGAGTTTCACACGTGTGTGTTAGAATGTGGTTCACTTGTAAGCAGTGATAGACTTCTAGCCTTTTTCCCCCCCTTTTTTTTTTGTGGCATCATCAAAAACTGAACATGCAGTCTCTGTTCTGACCACTAGATGGCAGTGCAGATATACCTACTAAACACACTCTCTCTCCATCTTTCAGTGACACACACATCAACTTGCTGTCTTCTCACAGATGCATGTGTGTGTGTGTGTGTGTGTGTGGTTATTGGCAGAGTTCCAGATTAATTCATACCACAGCTATTGATCTCGACGATGTGCGTGTTTGTGTGCGCGAAGATTTCCAAACTCTTTCCAAACTGCACCATCAGGGGTCAGAGGAATGACAGAGCTGATCAGCTCAGTGCTGTCATCATCTTCACACACACACTGCATCATCTCTGGGTCCATATCTAAGCCTGTAAGCGTGTCTAAGCCAGTGGTGGATGTAGAAAGCTTCACATGGGGTGATGAATCGATGGCAGATTTGGGATTTTTCATAGGGAAAAAAAACACCTTTAAAACAAAATATCAACATGGAGCACTTTCACATTCAGACACGAAGCTACACGGTTTGCAACGTGAATTATGAATTAGGCCTAACGAACTTGCAATACGTCACTGAATTTCACCTGTCGTCTACATTCCCGCCAACTCTCTTAAAAAACCCTTCATGAGCCACATGAAAACAGCCTACGATGTTATTTAGAAAACTGATGGGGTGTAAATTCTGATCGAAAGCAATTTAGCATTTATTATAAACATATTTAGATGTGCTTTAGTGCAACAAAAAAAAAGAAAATAGACGCACCTGTTTGATAATGGCCGATCTCTCAGTCATATCCAGCTGCAGCCCCGCAGGCCAACAACCTTCGGGCTCTTCTGCTAAGAGGTGTTCTGCTTAGCAACAATAGTAAACCGCCTGACAGTTTGTTCTTGTAAACAGTTCGCTCGTCAGCAACAGTAACCTCCTCGAGTCGTTAGTCTTATTTAAACCTGATGGATAAAAAAGAAAAGAAAAAGAAAAGTACATTGTCTACATTAATGTACATGGCAGACGAGAGAACGTCTCCATAAAGTGGCATCCCATATGATCAGAAAAACAGAAATAAAAAATGAACCTTCACACACCTTCACCACTCATCTAATCCTTGATATCTGTCCGGATCTTAAATGTGGATGTAGGGATGTGACTTTGCAACCGCGCTATGAAAACAACTCTGTTCCCATCCAATATTATGCTCCCCACTTTTTAACCAGTGTTACGGCTAATTACCGCTGATAAGAATTGGTTCCCAGTAAAGTTCTGCTCAGTGCTCGCATAGTTCTGGACAAAAAAAATAAATAATCCAGGGCTAAAAGCATTTGCGGTTTGGTCTGAACGACGCCCCTGGCTGCATGTGTTTCGACATACAATTAAAGTCTCCATAAAATGACACCCCCTCTAGACGGTACCCTGCTTAAAAAGCCTTGCTTGGAGGTACCCTGCCTGTAATTTAAATGACTGAACTACAGAGCTGTTAATAAAACAAATCGCCCTCCTGCTGGGGTTAAACTGTATTTTCGCACTCCGAGCAGAGATGTGTACAAAATGTTGCCCTACTTCCTATTCCCCACAAATGGCAGACTGCATTCAGGGGTGCTCTTTACCCGCTAGGGTTCATTACAGAAAGTGTTTATTATACAAGTACAGTGAAATTTGATTCTTCGCATATCCCAGCATGTTGGTAAGCTGGTGTCAGAGCGCAGGGTCAGCCATGATCCAGCGCCCATGGAGCAGGGAGGGTTAAGGGCCTCGCTGAAGGGCCCGACAGTGGCAGCTTGGCAGAGCTGAGGCTTGAACCCACGACCTTCTGATCAGTAGCCCTAACCACTGAGCCACCACTGCCC
>JAOUQW010011600.1:0-12330 GCA_028565825.1 Olivaichthys viedmensis
TGACCAGGAGTGTTAGTATTCTGGTGATGGTGACCTCTGGTGGTGCGGGGTGGTAGTGTTCGTGAGGTCGGGTCTAACCGTGACAAAAACTGACTAGAAATGCCTGGTACATTAAGTCGCGTTATATCATGGCCATGGAAAATACTCATTTCTGATTGGCTCGCAGGTGTTTTATATATTACTATTACACAGTTATAATTCAATGATCCTGATACGATGCAACCATGTTGGAATGTAACCATGACAACAAGCATAAATAATTATGCTTCAAGGCTAGGCCTATATTTATGCTTCCTCATTTTTTGCATGAGCCAGGTTAGATGAGTTTTGTGCAAATAAGGTGGGTAGTAGTCTTTTTACTAGTTCATATTTGCCCTTGAAGATTCTTAAACTGTTTTTTTCAGAGAACAGTAACTTTGGAGGTGTTATAATTAACATTCGCTGTGCATGGAGATGCTATTAAAACTGAATCGCACAAGCTAGAAAAAGCTAATTTTAGCTAAAAGATGCCTCATAATCTCATAGTTAGCTAGCAACATCAAGAAAGAAATGCTTTGCTGCTAACACTATCTGCACAACTCTGGCAAAAATACAAGGTTTTAAACATACCGAGTGTTAATGCTAGCTAACATTACCAAATGTCAAGTTCAGCAGACTCTATAAATCCAAGACTTTCAGAGAATGAATCTTGACTCAGGGTTAAACTTTTCTATCATGAGCTTGATAAGACATCAAATTAATTGATAACAAATTTAAGTACACTTCATGTAGCTTGTTATGGTGCATTTAGGCCAAATATATATATATATATATATACATTCACCGAGCACTTTCTTAGGTGCTAATATACTAATACTGGGTAGGGCCTCCCTTTGTAGCCCATCTGCCTCAAGGTTCTACGCGTTGTGCATTCTGAGATGCTTTTCTGCTCACCACAATTGTACAGAGTGGTTTAGAGGCATATAGAGATAGAGATGTTGGCCAGCATACAGTGGTTCCTCAAGAGTTCTTTGGATAATTTTTTAGCTTCCTAAAAGTTTCCTCTTGGAGCCCTCTCTATATGGGAAACTCGGTTGTAGGGATCTACATGGACCCTTTAAGGAGGGCAAACTGAAGGACGATTTAGGGTGCTAGATAGAACTATGTCCAGACTATGACCAAAAATAAAGTCTGGCAAAAAAAACAAAGATGATTCCACTTAAACTGGTCAGAAACTCGTTCGGAAGGAAATAAATTTCACAGAATCTTTCACATTTGATGATTTTCGGTGACAGTCGTCAACTTGACTGCCCCAAAAATCTGCAGACAAGGGCCAACCAGCACAGACTCAGCCCAATTGTAAATTAGGATAAAAGTCATGCAACATAACCCCAGTTTAAACAGAATTGGACAGGGAGTTTAGGCCGTAATGTGATGCTGACAATCTCCTGGAGCATCACTAAGCCTTATTACCTTCTGCATGATCTGCCTCCATGACATAAATCTGCTAAGATGACTTTTAGGTCAGTGTTTTCAGAGGTCATCGCATTCAATCTGTTCTCTAAGACAGCAAGCTTTAAATTGTTGCCAGATGTTGCCCTTTGCAGTGACCGAGCAGCTATCACACCATGTGGGGTTATATTAGGTCATGTCGATCATCTATTGACCCGCATTGACCCAAGAGGGTTTCCTTACGTCCTGGTCAGTGGGATTTAATGCCAGACAGAAGCAGGCCATGTATGGGCCAGGGTACATGTCAATCAGACACGACCCCATATTTCTAGTAGAATACCAAGAGAGATGCAGTGACTGACGATGTTGTCTCACTGCCTCACAGGAAGCAACCTAAAGAAACACTAACTTCTGCTCCAAAACACGAGGCCCAGTGATGTCCCATTTCCCCTGCTTGATCACGCTTGGTCACATCGAGCTCTTCTCTGAATAACAATGGGCGCTGTTTCTCAAAGACAGCTCCTTCTACATCCTCATTCAAAAGAGCCGTTTCTATGGAGATTGTACAGGGCACAGTGCCATTTCAAAGCCGTTTTTAAACTCTGCTTTTCTTCAAGTCAAACAGTCAAATCCGTTTTATTTTATCTTTACCAGTGTTGATGAATGTGATACCATTTGGACTTCTAGAAGTCTTGCTTTTTTGTCGTGGCCACTTGGCTTTTGCAAACACCCACTGCCGCAATGACGCATTAGTTCACAGCGTTACTGCAATAACTGGTGATGATCGATGTCGCTGTTGACTTGTATCAGCCCCGCTCTACCCCATCCATCAATGGAAAGGGACCACCATAGTACCACCACTGAGCGGATATTTGGGTGGTGGTTCATTCTCAGAGTCCATTCTTACGTGCGCTACAGTCAATAACTTGATAAAACGGATGAGTGTAAATACTAGGTGGGTGTACCTAATAAATTGGCAACTCAATGTATATTGAAAATGCTCTGAGTTGTTGAAAACAGAAATGTCATTCGTACATACGTTCTTCTCCACTATACCAGCAGGCCAGACTTTGATGCTGTATGTGTTGAGGAGTGATTCAGCTTATAATAAAAGGTAATCATAGCCTGGGGGTCGAATTACTTTAGCGTAGCACCTGAGCGTCTACAATTTCATTTTAGGGCTCCTAAATGGTGTCTTGTACTATATGTTTGTAAATTTTTATTCTGATGGTACAGTGGGAGAAGAAAATAGCAAGATAATCTTGCAATCAAGCAGATTTGATCTGCACGCAAAACGAAAGAGGGATGCAGTCGTGATCTCTGCGTGGCCCTGAAATGCAGTCTTGGTGTTCTCATTTCCGTTTCTGTCGTTGGTGTCTGGTACAATCGTTTACAGGGTGTTGTGTGATTGTGTGCATTTGGTTTAGTCTGGTATGTGTATTTCTGTGCTCATATGTGTATCTATCTTTGCACCTATTACATGCTGAAATTCTTTCCTTCCTTTTATAGACTGGAACTTTGCACTGTGTTGTCTGAATTGTCACTTTAGGCATGTGTGTGTGTGTGTGTGTGTGTGTTTAAAGACTGTGTAAGTGCTTGTAGTCTAGCACACTTCTGCATTTAAAGACATTCATATTGAATGGAAGTGGCTTCCACGGTTAAAACCAGTGAGGAGTGTAATGTCAGCTTCTTTAAAGCATTCAGCTTTTTATCAGAGAAAGATTCTAAAATTTGATTTCTCTAACGATGGTGTGCATCACTGTAAAGAAAGACTAAGGGCGCTTTCACACCTATTAGTCCAAATCAGACTGAAATTGATACTTTTGGTTCGTTTGCTATTTGGTTTGGTTTGGTGTCACACTGCACATACTTAAACAAAGCAAAATAACATTGGCTGAAGGGCGTGTGGGAGGAGGCGGGGCTAAAAACGTACTTGTAAAACTCTTTTATTCATTGGTCATAAATATGGTGACGGAAAAACAAACTTTTAGCAAGTGCGCGCAGAAATCACAGATATCACCCGAGCACAGAGAGAGAACACGGAGCCGGTGCTGAAGACATGATTACATAATTATATAAATAACTAGTTTCAAACATTTTGTGTACCGTATCCAGCGTTTCTTTTCTTTTTTGTGTTTTGGTCCAGATATCCAGAACACATCATAGTTCTACCGCTCCACATATGTGAAAGTTCTTTAATTTCCAGTTCCGAGAAGATGAACGGCTCCGAATAGAATCTCCGAGTTGTCATCTGGTGGTAGTTGTAATTCCGACATGACGTAGACGTACCACAAGTTAGACAAAAACTAGCTAATTATGGAAACACGTATCGTAACGTTTCTATAGCTACCAATGTTGCAGCCAAAAAAAAAACAACTGATACTTACTGATTACTGATACTGATGGAAAAATTGGGATTGTTGCATCATTAATCGTTTAAAACACATATTTACGAATAATAATGAAGATGGATGGAGGGGAGAACTGTAACTGGCGTTAGTTCAGGAGATATAGATACAGATGGTGTACCCGTGGTGCTAATGTGGCACTGAGTGATTTGGAATTTACCCTTTACCAGGTGGAGTGTGTGTTGTTGAACGTGAAGTGGGTTTGATCCCATTCGGCCAGTGAGAAGAAGCAGGTGGTGTCTGCACAACTCAATCACATGGAGGGCCAGTGATGTTCCACAAGTCCTCTTGACTCTAATATCCAGCAACGGCTGAGTACGCGCTGTGGCCTGACACTGTCTCTCTTTCTCTCTCTCTTTTTCCTCTGAACGCTTTTCCACAGACGCAATGTCGTTGCTGGTTCCAGAGCCGGTGCCTGTTCTTGAACCGTTTCCCACTTCTCCACCACAAAAAAAGTCAGTTCTTAGTTAGCAAAATCGGTTGCAGCACCAAAACGATGAAGAACTGGTGGAGTATAATGCTTCATTTTATTTGCCATGACAACAACTTGAGCAATTTAAATTTAAGATTTCTCAGTGATTACCAGTCGCCAAACCTGTCAAAATATAACGTTACCATAGCAACCAAAACTACTTAGCAAGATGGCTTAGCATGCAGGGTGTGTGGCTAAAAGTTTCCAGGTGCCACGTCGTCATCCTTGATTGGTACAAAACTGAGCTCATACGTAGCCCCGCCCCCGAATCAGTTTTATACAGAAGTACTGAGAAAAACGTGACTTTATATAATCCGGCATTCAAGAGCAGTTAACTATTTAAAAAATATGGTTCAGGGAGACTTTAAAGAGGTTCCCTAGTTCCCCGAATGTGCATCATGTCGGTAGACCTGCTCGAATATAGGCCAGGAGTGAGACAGAGGCCAAGACTGAAGTTCCGCGCAGCACAGATAGACAGCTCGTCATTAATAACCCGTGGTCCAGCCATATCCATCGCTCTGTTTCTCTGTCAGACTGCTGCGTCCTGTTTATGTCTGCTTTAAGCATTGCTGTCTCGCCGTCTCTCGCTCCATTTCTTTTCTCTCTCAAGCCTGTTAGTCATTGAGGAACTGAAGAAGAGAAAAAGTAGGTTATGCCTAGTGTACGTTTCTCCTGTACGCTGTCTCTCTCTCTCTGTTTCATCCTTCTTTCTTTGATAAATAAATGTGTCAGGCAATGTGACTGGAGCAGATAGCTGGTGTCCTCGATGCTTACAGAGATACGGATGATGTGACACTGAATAACTCGACTCCCCCTGTCAAACGTTCCCCCTTTAGGGAACGAATTTGTATTTATATATTCAAAATACAGTACAAATTGGCAGCCACGGATATAAGGCCAAAGTAGACCTTATAACGTGCTATATTTTGGATTCACACTTTCTTAGTCTTCAGAAATAACTAATACATTCCCACTCGTACTGTGACTTCCCAAAAGATTCCTCTCTTTCTCCGACTGCCCTGTTGAATATTGCAGGAAGCAGCCATGCGGCGAGAGAACATACAAAAATATGTGGAGGGCGTAAACGGCCGGCGAGAGCAAGGGCACGCCAGCAGGGTTGCCGCCACGCACCACAAATCAGCCAGCAATGAGCGGTAATGAAAGTGGCCCAGGCCCAGGAACAGCCACAGCGACGGCCTTATAAAAAAAGCACAGCGTAACCACTTCCTCCCCTAAGGGCCAGTTAGATTAGGCTCTTATATGTACTGTATGTATATTACTTTGATACGCAATAAGACCCAAAATCTGAAAGCCAACATTACTTCTGATTAGGCCGTGTTTTCCTCACACTGACATGTGCTGCGAGATCGGCAGTGACTCAGAAATACAGAGCCCACACTCCAGTCAAACCGTTGCAGTGTTCTGATTGTGTCCATCATTTAGACTATGGCCATGCGGGGGCGGAGGGTGGGGAGGCTGACGAAAGAACCAGTCAATTCCGGTGGACGTGTTTCGCTTGAAAGCTCTGCTTTCTCTGAATATATCTTGAATATAGGCAAATTTATGTATCATTTCTCATTATATATACAATATAAGATTATTAAGCCTATTTCTAAATACCAGTGACAAGAAAACATTACTGTGGGTAAATAAATAAAAATAAATAAAAAGATGTTTGATTAAATTGTGATTTTCTTTGCTAAGAAAGTGACAAAGTTTTTTGCCTTATATGGTTCATGCATTTGTCCTGTTTTAGAGGCTCATAAATATCAAAAATGCATTCAAATATTAAATATTTTAAGTTATTAAAATGTGAGTGTATCTTAGCAAGTGAAAATATGTTGAATATAGTGAAATGTATCTGTCATTTCTCATTACAAGATTTTTTATAACACAAATATAAGATTATTAAGCCTATTTTGAGGCATTTTTTCAAATTTCAAGCTTGAAATTGTCAGATATTAATGGCAAATAATTTTTCTTTCTCGAAATAAACGCTTGACATAAGCAAAATTTTCCGCCAATGGAACAAGACAATTTCAAACTTGATTAGTAAAATCTATTTCTCATTATGATTTTTATATGAGCCTGTTGGAAATTAACTACTTACATGTGATATCACTTTTAGGACACACGCTTCGTTCATCTCATATTTAATAATAATAACAATAATAATACTAATAATAAAAACATACATAATTAAAAATATGTAAAAATAAAGTATTTCATTAATGACGCATTTATTCAGAGCCATTTTTCTACATCAGTTGACACGACTCATGAAAGTTTATCCAAAAAGTTGAGCAAACGATAGATAGACTTGCATTAGCTGACTAGAAGTAGAACGTGAAATCTTGAACAGTCAAATTTGTGTTTTTTTGTTTTTTTTGGGGGGGGGGTTGCCTTTTTACAAGCTGCATAACATAAGAATATCAAGGGGATTTAAATATTAAATGTGTTTTCTGGAATAGATTTCTACTGAATTTCGACCTGCCAAATATATATACACACACACACTCGGTTCCTTCTCTCAAACCACCCCACCCTCACCCCTGCGCCTCAAACTGCTGTGGACGGCATATTTAAATTTCAGCGCAATAAATCAATATCGCTACCATCAATATGCTAATTCTCCCGGCCCTTTCTGTAGCGAACATAAAAACCTCTATTTTGGGGCAAACTTTGGAACAATAAAATCACGAGGGCTCTTGAGTGCGTTCTCCTCTTAATAGAGGCTATTAAACGGCAGGACTGGTTGTAACCGAGGCCTTGGAGCTCGCCTTGAAGGTCACTTTTCTCTTCTCTCAGCCTCCAGAACATTGAGCCCCCGAGCCGTGTGCTGCTGCCAGCTACCGTGCCAAACCGCTCTCCCCGCCATTACACCCCCACCGCTTATCCCCTTCAGTTCACGCCTCATGACATTGGGTTCTATTGGTGTAACTGGATTTTTAAATGATGGGTGTGAAGTGCACTAGATGATCTTAATCATAAATAATTTTACACAGATCCAAGCAGTGGTCATATTCTCATGATACACTATATATAGCACTATATTTAGGTTTGTTAACCCCTTAAACTCTCAGCTTATTATTCAGTTCTTCATCTTAAAGCATATTATTCAGTAACTACAGTGAAACTAATAGAAAAGGTCTGGACCAACACACGGCTCCTGAGACTTTAAAGGGTTAATATAGTGCCAGAAAATCAGTAGTACCACTTTTAGTGGGGGGAAAAGAAAATTATACTTTTATTTTGATACTTTTATTTATTGTCGACAAAAAATATTAAAAATAATTTACTTACTAATTGTAAATTATAAAAAATCAAATAAAAAAAACTTTCAAATTATAGGGAAAAATAAATGATAGAAAAGATAATGCTGATTATCCAGTGGCTTAGCGAGAGTAAAATAAATAGGATTGCTTAAAATGGTTAAGTTAATTTTCCCTTTTTTAAAACCTACTAGTTTGCCAATAAGCTTTCACTATTATTCTGACTCTCCACCACCTTTTTTTCTTTTAGAAAAAAATTGAGAATCCTTTAAGGGTTCTTCAGTTTGTCCCTCTGGGAAACCCTTAAAGTTTCCATGTATAACCCTATAATAGAGGGTTTCCCTCTCAGAGAGGTTTCCAAGTATAACCGTTTTAGGAATCAAAGAACCCTTAACTATCCAAAGAACCCTTGAGAAACCCTTTTGTTTAAGAGTGTAGACACTTCGTAGTGCACTACATGGCCCAAGAGAATGCCAAAAAGAGGGGTTCCAATAAGTGAACTACTTACATGTAAAAAATAAATTGATACATCATTTAAAATATGTAAAAAAATAAAGTAATTAATGACATGCATTTATTCAGAGTCATTTTTCTACATCAAGTGACGCGAGTCCTGAAAGTTTAGCCAAAAAAGTTTGGGAAACGTGTTTCGATAGACTTGCATTAGGCGACTTGAAGTAGAACATGAGATCTTAAAGAGCCAAATGTGTCATTTTTTGCCTTTAAATATGTAAATATTATTAAAATATTACATTAAATTAAATAAATTAGTGTCCGGTCAACTACTTTGGAATTGGTCAGTGTGACAAAATGACTGATGATACCTGGAATATCTCCGAACATTATAGTGTATATTTTATTACGGTATTGGTATTATATCGTCATATTGCCCCATCCTCTAAAAGATTCCACAAAATTCAGATTGTGTATTATAAGTCATTATAAAGCCATTGCATTCATTTTGTGTTATAATTTACTAATTATAAGTGAAATGATAAAAAAAAGAAGGTCCAACTTTTGAAAAAACGTTATAGGAAACACGATGCTGTTCATTCAGTGGCCTAGCGAGAGTAAAATCATTTTTATTTTATTTTATCTGACTCTCCACGACCTTTTGTTATGATAATTTAACATTCTGTAACTTTGGTAACATTGACTATCTAACATATGACCTCTTTATGACTTTAATTACACTTTGATAATTATAATTATGGTCAGAATGTTCATTGCATTTATTGCTACATTAATTCCTATGGGTTACTTCCTGAACTATTCCCTATTATATACTACCCTAAGTGTCTGAACTACATTATATACATAAAGTATATTTCATGTCAAGTCAGTATACTTAAAAAAGCAAATAAATCTGTAAAATGAATTGTAATTATATTAAGCAGATAGTAAATGTGTTTGTAGAATAGCTGTGTACTGAATCCTGTACTGAGTTTCAGCCTGCTGTATATAACACGCCCAACACACACATTTTAAATATATTATAATTATCATAAATATAGATGTGAGGGGAAAAGTCAGCATACCTTCTGGTTCAAAAGCCCACAAAAAGTTGATTCAGATGCTTTGTTAAAGTACAATTCTACTTTTCAAACTATAATTACGTGTGTAACCTTTTCCTTCTCTCTCTCTTTCAGAATAAAATCATTCTGGACCCGCTGACGTTCAGCGAGGCTCGCTTCCGACCTTCGCTGGAGGAGCGCCTGGAGAGCATCATCAGCGGCGCCGCCCTGATGGCCGACTCGTCGTGCACGCGCGACGACCGGCGTGAGCGCATCGTGGCCGAGTGTAACGCCGTGCGCCAGGCGCTACAAGACCTGCTCAGCGAGTACATGAACAACGTGAGTCCCACGTTCCTCTAACGGTTCTTTAAAGTGTTTCGCTGTGTATCTTCAAAAAGTTTGAAGGATGTGTGAACAGAATCATACATAACTATGAAAACACAATGCTGAGAGTTTATAATTGGTTTGTGACCTTTAATTATTCAGTTATTAAACCTGACATTTAAACAGTGTCATTTCAAATTAAAAACGCTTTCAAATTCCATCTTGAAATCATTTGTCGTGACACATGCTTACAATATTTTACAATATTATACATGTGGTATAGATTTAAATACTTTGAATTATTATTATTTTTTATTATACTGAATAATATGATCTAGACATTTTATGATAAATAAAGTCAAGGTTGATTTCTTTTTTCATTTTATCATTATTTTTTTGGTGCTACTTCTTCTAGTTTGTTGTCAACTGCATTCACAATGACTCATTATTAATAATGACTGAGAGTTAAAAATGAATGGAAACTAGTTTGGGCCATTGAGCTTTATAGAAGTTACATGACCTCCAGTTATTTTATTCTCTGCCGGCATGTTAGTCATTTTAGGAAAAGCATTCCCTCAAACCTGTTGTTCCTCAGAAAGTGTTATTTCAGAATTAATGAACCATCAATCAGTTGCAGTTAAAGAAACAATCTTGCCAAAAATGAAATTGGCACAATTTTGTCCTCTACCCAGGGCTGGACAAATCATAAAATCATTAGCTAGCCCACCGGGAACATGAAAGTTCCAATGTGCTTGTTCAGTCCCATGTTTTGGTAGCCCAGAGCTAGTTAGCTAATTATATCTTCCTTAGCCTTTGCTATACTTAATTAAGCGCAGAATTTGGGAACGAGTAGCGCACGCTACAGCAAGGTACATCGCGCCACAAATATAAGAACCGACTAGAGCATGTTATGTTTAAACATTGATATCAGGAATTAGGGTTGTTGGACGGGAGAAAAAACGCTAGTGACTGCTGCATCAGCGGTCTTCTAAACTTACTTATGCGCCGGCCAACAATGAATGAAAAACGGTGTGTGTGTGACACTTTTGTGCATTTTGACTAAACTATGTATCATTGGTCTTTGTAATATTTTCTGCAAAGGTTTAGCTGATTTAGCCTGAGATGGGTTTATATCCACAGTGTGCGCCTGTCTTTGCACTGAGGGGAAATTAAATACACCCTCTTATTCAATTAGCCTCTCTGTGGAATCTGGACACGACAGCAGCAAAGGTGAACGTTACATCTGCTCTCCACTTAGCTGTTCCTGTAGAAGTCGTTTCGGGTGGCTGAGGACCGTGTCTTGTGTGACCTAATGTCGGAAATTTGTACTCCTGCAAGAAGAGGAACGTGATGTTTGCATGCGCACTTTCTACATCGTGTTTTGTGTTCCAACGAAGCGGAGCGCAATCATTTTTTTGTCCGTAGGGTATCGTGTGAGTCTTAGAAGCGGAGGCTGCGGAGCCTGCTTGTCGACGTTGGGATGCTACATGCAAAAGAACCTCAGTCAAAACAGAAAAACAAAGAAAATTATGCTGCTTCTGTTTTTTTTTAGAGCCCTTCATAGGGAACAGAGGATGATGCACGATTGCTCCAGCGGAACATACTGCCAGGAAGATTAGCATTGATTTTTGCTCATTTCTAAAGGTCTTTTAAAGTGTTTTATTTTTTATTTTATATATATATATATATATATATATATGTGACAGACTCAAAGGTATTTTTTACTTTCTGCATATCTTTTTTTTCATTATATTTCCAAAAATATAGTTTTTTCATTATTTCATTCATATTGATTCATATTTTTCCTTTCAATACGATTTAACTTTGTTGATGACTACCTTAAATTGGCAAGCGAACAGAGCTAGCTAAGGTTTGCAGAGATAAGTGTCTAGCTAACTTTCGGCTAGCTAATGATTGTCCAAGTAACGCTAGACAATAATCTGCACCAGCTAAGTTTAGTTACTTTTAAAACTATCTTTTGCAGAAAATTGACTAGCTAACTTGGCTAACTTAGCTAATAATTATTTGAGTAATGCTGCACAATGTAGGCATATCAGTTACTTTTAAAACAAACAAACAAAAAAAACCCCACTTTCTTATACATTCGTAAATCAGGTCGGGCTACAAGTGTGACTTTTCTTTCTTTTTCCTTCCTCAATATGACTGAGTCGCCTTACTTGAAACTGAACTCGATCAAATAAATACTCTAATCTAGCTAGCTAACGTTTGAATTAGTTGCCGCAGGAAACCGCGTCATACCCTGGCATTTTTTGTTATATCTGTATTTTAAGTTAAATTGGTTATATTTTGTCTATAGACTATAATTTATTAAACAGTGTGGAGCACCAGTAAGTCAGCCAAGAGGCTTACTTTTACAAAATGACCCTCATCCTCAGCTATCTAGGTCTCTTATTATCTACACTACCAGTCAAGTAGTCAAGTAGTCAAGACGAATGTAAATAGTGAAGTTAACGCCCATGTTTACATTTATTTCTTAATCAAAATGTATTCTTTTAATAAGTAGTTTTCACTTAAAATTAAATAGTCATAAATAGTTTTCCCCAGACAAATAGGTTTAATTTAGAACTTCGGAGAAGCAGCCAACAAGTGCGGTCTTAGAAAAAGGGTTCTTCGGGAGTTCTTCAATGGGTTCTTTGGATAATTAAGGGTTCTTAGTTTCCTAAATGGTTCCTACTTAGAACTCTCTCTGATAGGGAAACACTCTGTTGTAGGGTTCTACATAGAATATTTAAGGGTTCCTTCAGAGGGACAACCGAAAAACCTTTAAGGGTTCTAAATTTGACTTTTTTTCTAAGTGTGCTCGGCCTATTTGGGAAATTTAAGAAAAGGCTCCTGGGTGAAGCTCCCTCATGAAGCTGGTTGAGAAGATGGTGAGAGTGTGCAGAGCT
>JAOUQW010011699.1:0-12327 GCA_028565825.1 Olivaichthys viedmensis
ACAGCTGGGAACATTTAACATGACTCACGTGACAGGGACAGGCGAACACACACACACAAGCGCATGGCGGCCATCGCAATGGCGACCGCCACACTATGTCCCGCGCTCAGCCGCGTGCGTGACAAATAGACATTGTCACAAAGCAAATTTACAGAAATCCAGATGTAGATCCAGATCCCTAATGAACAAGCCAGAAGCTACAGTGGTAAGGAAAAACTCCCTGAGACGACATGAGGAAGAAACCTTTGTTTTTATTCAAAAAATATTACAAAAATAAAGTATTTAACAAGGAACAGAGAATAATTTTTTTTGGACAATTAGTAAGTTATCTGAGCTCGCACGCTGTTAACACAATGTTAACATTGTTACTAGCTACCAAAGTTTACATGCTAATGTACTATTTTTATTTGTTTTGCTTTATTTCTTGTTGCTCTGTAAAGCGACCTTGGGTTTGAGAAAGGCGCTATAGAAATTGAACGTATAATAATAATAATAATTATTATTATTAAACACAAAGCGCACTAATGTTTCCTCATGATCTTACCATACTAACGAACCATGCTAACTTCATACTAACTCACCAAACACACACAAATGCTGCTTTCTGATACCTCAATAATTGGGTGAAAAAGAAATAGACAATAGCATAACAGGCTAACAACTAAGTTTCACACTATTTAAACACAAAGTGCCCTTATGTTTCATAGTATTCAAATTTTATGATGAACCATGCTAACGTCACACTAACTTATTAAACACAAGCAAATGCTGCTCTGCGATAATAGTACAACAGGCTAACATCTAAGTTTACACAAACAAAGTGCACTAATTTTTCACGCTACCAAATGTTCTAATTTCATGATGTCACTATAGTAACAAATTATGCTAACTTCACACTAACTCACCAATTCTGCTTTCTGATGACCCAACAAATAGCATAATAGCATAACATAATAAGCTAACGTCCATGTTTACACACTATTTAAACACAAAGTATGCTAATATTTCACGTTAAGTTACCCAATTTTCTAATTTCATCATCTCACCATATTATTATGAACCATGCTAATTTCACACTGACTCACCGAACACACACAAATGCTGCTTTTTGATGCCCCAATTAAACAATTGATTAAAAAATAGATACTAGCATAATGCAATGGTCTAGCGTTCAATCAGCTACTTGCGTGACATCACTGGTTGTGGTTTTAGTCTGTGTAACTCTCTTTGTTGTTTAAAACATGCAGTCGGTCAGTCTGTGATGATATTAGGAAAATGTATTGGACAAAATGTATTGAGAGGTAATTTATTGTGATATTGATATCATATCGTCGTATTGCCCACCCCTAACTTCTAATATTAAACTGATATCGATAACTCAGTGATGACTAAGCATGTCTCTGTGACCTGTCCTAATAGACTCAGCTTTTCCCGAGGACTTCTCCCTGATGGCCACAGTGCGTGCGAAGAAGAACACGCAGTTCTTCCTGCTGTCCATGTACGATGAGCAGGGCGTGCAGCAGCTGGGCCTGGAGCTGGGCAGATCGCCCGTCTTCCTCTACGAGGACCACAGGGGGCAGCCGACCCCCGACCTTTACCCTACCTTCAAGAAGGTCAACCTGGCAGATGGAAAGTGAGTGTTTCTGCGCTTTGTAAAGCAACGTGGCGTGTAACTAGTGTGATAACACCAATACCAGTATCCACGCCAACTTGGGCCAAGCTCAGAATGGTTATTTTAGAACGTCAAAGATGATACAAAACATAACAGAAAGTACTTCAGCTTCCATACTTGAAATTGGTATCATCTGTGAAAAAAAAACAACAACAAAAAACGTACCGTATCCCTGCTAGGACTGCCAAAACAAATAGCACTGTTTGAATACTATTCGAATTTTATGATATTTACATATTTGTCGGCAATCCACATTTGACGTTTAAGATGCCAAAGTGTTCTACTAAATGTAACATAACATAAGTCTACCAAAAGGGGTCTAAATACTATACATGCACATCATTTATGGCATAATTTAGTTATGAATGTTTATATTCTATAAATTATGAACAAAATATGTGTGCTAGAAGTAATATTAAATATAAGTAGTTAATTTCCAGCAGGCACTTATTGGAGTCTTTCTTTTTCAGTGGCTGAATCTCAAATGGCGTCTATTGGGCTTTTAGTGCACTACATAGGTTCCACAATTCCATTATGTTAAACCCTATGTAGTGAGCATATATAGTCATTAGGAAGCCAATTGTGATTCGGCCTAACTGTGTGTTGGAGGGACCTGAGCACGATTTTTTAAGTGGATCCAGTAGCCTATGAAATGTAAAATCAAGCTATATATCTGCGACAAGAAACATTACTGTGGATAATAAATAACAAGAATCTGAAACATTACAACTTCAGATAAAACTTTGATATTGCCTCCTTGCAACACTATTTTAATGTGATATGAACACACGGTGTAGCGCTACTGCTAATGTCCGCTCTGTCTGTGACAGTATAAAATTATAAGCTTATTATTTTTACATGCATTTAAATACTAAATCCTTTTAAAATGATATAAATTACTTACATTTTTTAAAATAATTAAAATTAAAATGCAATTTTTGAAAGGAATTTGACAGCCCTAAACCCTACCAACAACAAAAAAAAACACCATGTCCAGAATGCATTATCTTTATATGCAAGGTATCAGTTTCCTTATTCGTTCCTCTGTTAGCAGCGTTTCATTCAAGCTGTTGTGTGATATTTCTCCTCCGTTACGCTGAATAACCCTGCAGTTTTCTCTCGTCAGGTGGCACAGGATCGCCTATAGCGTGAAGGGAAAGTCAGTCACTCTGTACCTAGACTGTAAGAAGGTGGAGACTCTGGATCTGCAGCGTGGAGACGACCCTGTGGTCCGCACGGACGGAGTCATCGTGTTCGGGACGAGACTGTTGGAGGAGGAAGTGTTTGAGGTAAAGGAAACGAGGATGGTTTTAGAACACAGTGGGCTGAGACAGTATTAGGTTTTTAAAAACGCAAATGTGCAATACATTGCCCTGTGAAAGTGAACACCTTCACATATACCACTAGTATAGTATACTAAAATATACTCCTAGTATTGTGGTATGTATGGTGGTAGCTCAGCGATTACGTGACCAGAAGGTTGTGAGATCAAATCCAACTCAAGCTGCTGTTGGGCCCTTAATCAAGGCCTTTTACTCTCAACTGCTCACCTATACACTTGTATTAGTCTCCTTTTACCATCTCTGTGTTTGGATTAGATTATGCCTCACTTGTAAATCACTTTGGATAAATGAGTATATGTAGGTACAGTATTAAATATACAGTACTGTACAAAAGTCTTAGGCACATGTAAAGAAATTCTGTAATTCTTGTAATTCTTGCAATGCTTTCAAAAATAGTGAAATGAAAAGTTTCTATATTAAAAAAAAAAGTCCTATAAAAGCACTAAACAGTAAAAACCTAAAAACGAATATTTTGGTGTGACCAGCCTTTGCTATTAAAACGGCATCAATTCTCCAAGGTCCACTGTCGTGCAGTTTTACTTAATATCTTACTCTACTTAATGAGTTACAAAAAATTCTCTATAACATTTACAATTTTGTGAAATGAATGTTTGGAAATCAAAAATTTGCTCTTTTCACACTAATGCAGAAAACATAAAATAAACATCTAAGACAAAATTGATATAAAACATTTAGGGTGCCTAGGACCTTTGCAGAGTACTGTATATTTACATCTCTTATCCACAAGGCTTTCTTGGTCATATTTTTTTTTGCAGTGTGTGTGTGATGCGTGTATGGAAGAAAGCCTCTCCTGAGGGCTTCTGGCTTCGGGTGCTGTTCGGACTTGTTTCGGCTCTATTGTCTCCACTGATGGACTTGTCAGAGCGCTGTTTGACATTTCTGCTGTTGTGAGCGCTTTAAAGCCCTACGACAGAATATCGTCTTTCAACAGCAATTCCATTTACGGCTTGATTCACAAATGCATTTAGCACAAGCATGACTGTTTTAATGGAACAGGAAGATTAAAGACTATGGGCCAATTTAAAACGACTTAAAGTGTTCCAGAGATGAATCATGTACTTGAAATCGAGACATGCTAAAGGCTTTCATAGATCTGTTCCTTAGTGTTTATCCTCTCACAGTGATTCATACTTGGATTTCTGTCTGCACTGAATGTATAGGGACGGCTGGGTCAAAGGTCAGATAGTTGAGGAGCATGAAGTTTGTCAGAGCTCTTTTCAAATTGCTGGATAATTGGATAATACATTGTATAATTCGGGACCTTTTAAAACATGAGGTCAGGGTGCAACTATTTCAATGTATATTAGCATAGTTTGAGGTTCTGCACTGACCTGTCTCAAACACTTGTTGTTGCATGTGGAGCTCACTGAAACCGAGAGGAGGTAGAAATCCCATCATTCAGCTGGCCCTTAGGGCTTGTGTCTCTGTCTGCAGTGTGTGTGTGTGTGTGTAGTGTGTTTGGTAAACTGCACTCTCCCCATTTCTTTCTCTTCCCGAGGATAACAGTCCAACCTTCTGGCCCCATTAGTTGTGCATGTTTTAACCTTCAGAAAGATGTTGTTATCAGTGTGCTAGCTTGAAGGAATACTTCACACTAAATCACTAATGTGGCTTGCTAATAATACATAAGAGCTTTTAGAAGCCAGTCGCATTATGCAAATGAGTCCCCATTAGATTTTATTCTAGCATTTCTAGAGCCTTTATTTTTGGAGGTGAAGTGTTGCTCTAATGGCCATACATTTCAGCCCTTTTCATCATCGAAACCAGATGTTTCAGGCCGTGCCACACCCCCTTTAGCCGCCCCCTGTAATAACCGAATGTTCCTGACCTCTCCCACAATCATGTTTAACCTTTTAAACCACTCCCTCCTACTATTACCCATTATAGCCCAGGATCCACCCTCTGAACACTTTCACCTTGTCTCTAAAACAAAACATCAGTCTCAAAAATGTATGCATACACGCCTCCTTAAAAGCTCTACTCCTTTCCAGAATAATCCTTACAATCCTATAGATCTTAACCCTCATCCATGCTCTATCTGGTTGATTAAGGATGCACAATCATTTTGGAATCATACAGTTAAAAAATGCTCGGCAATGCACCAATGCATAGATTCGACCCATAAATCAAACGTACAAGTTATTTAAGAATATAACTTATATAACGCTAACTTTTAAACTGATATAACTTTTTTTTTTTTTTTTCACTATTAATATTCCCATATCGGTGCAACCCTATGATTGGTGATTAAGAACCACCACCAGTCTTAAAAAACCCAATCTTTGTGTGTTCTTTGTGCTCTCTCTGGGAGAAGTGATGACTAATTCGTCTTAATTACCACCCAGTTGTCCTTGACTCTCCACTCCGTCCACTCAGTCTCATGCTTCTCATTTAGCTGCATCCGATTCGACCCAGAGTGGTCTGTAGAGGCGAAAGCGTGGCCCATTCTCGGGTCATTTCCCAGGCCCCAGTTCCAGGGTTCTCTGGGGGGGAATGTGTTCTGGTCCAGTTCCTCCAGCGTGGGAGAGCAGCCCAGGAGACAGTGGTCAGGGCTCAAATCTCGATTGCTTCCAGATTGGCTACAAGATGCAAAAGGGCTGGAACTTCGTTATGCATCCGACACCACCACGGGGGAACTCTGTGTGCGTAAGAGGTTGTTTTGATATGGTTTTGAATCCACTATTGGTAAAAAATCCATTTGAAAGCATGGCGAACTGTGCTAAAACCTGGCAGGATGTGGAGTCTTTGAATCATTGAGCAACTCACTGGCCACGTTTCCACTGTTAAATGCTCAGAGATTGCTCACTAAGGTGCTTGTGGTTTGGAATGATTCTTTAGAGTAAAAGGTCTGTTTAGATTATGGGATCATGGGCATTGCTGATGTGTGACCTCTTTTCACCCAGTCAGACTAATGTGATGACTCTTAGATGCTCCATTTGAGTGATGAAAGAACTCTACAGTGGGAAAGCAAAGGAATGTTCTCTTGCTAAACAAGATTTGCTCGGGAATAGAAGGTGCCAAAGGGCTTTAAATTGGATGTGGCTCAAATATCATGGCTGCTTGCCAACAGGGGCATTGTCTACCATCACAAAGTTTTTCCCCAGATGCATGCACTTACCCAGTGAGCACCAACTATTTATATTGGTCTTTTTTTGGTTTATATTAAGTTTGACGTCTTTGTATATGACCACAATAGTCATCTTTTCTATGTCTCTGGCCAAATTCCAGATGTCCCATTAACATCAGCAAAGACATATTTTTTTACATCTTTTAAATGTCATCGTCCTCACTGGGTGCACAGTAATAATAATAATATCACCTTTATTGTCACACATACAAGTCGTACAATGAAATTGATTCTTTGCATTTCCCAGCATGTTGGTAAGCTGGGGTCAGCCATGATACAGCGCCCCTGGAGCAGGGAGGGCTAAGGGCCCAACAGTGGCAGCTTGGCAGAGCTGAGGCTTGAACCCATGACCTTCTGATCAGTAGCCCAGTGCCCTAACCACTGAGCTACCACTGCCCCAAGACTGTTTTTGACATGTCTGATCACCTTATAACCATCTTACTAGGTCACCTTAATAATTTCTGTTGCATATGGACATTTATGTCTAACATACTGGGTGCAGCATGGGCTTGGTGATCCACAGGTTCTTGATACGTTCTCAAACTTCTGCACATTACAGCTGTAGGACATTTGGCGTTTACTGACTATATTGGTATACATTGTGATTATATATATATATATATATATATATATATATATATATGTCACTATATTTACTACCAGTCAAAGGTTTTGACACACCTGCTCATAAAAGGGTTTTCTTCATGTTTTACTATTTTCTACTAGTTTAGAATAATAATGGAGACATTAACACATGGAATTATGCAGTGACCAAGAAACGTATTAAACAAATCCAAACTAGTTTCTATTTGTAATTCTTAACAGTGTTCCTGATGAAGCTTTGCACACTCTCTGCATCTTCTCAACCAGCTTCATGAGGAAGCTTTGCCCAGGAGGCTTTTCTTAAACTTCCCAAATAGGCCGAGCGACTCGTTGTTCTGCTCTCTAAATGAAAACTACTTGTTTGAGGAAACAATTTAATTTTAAGTAAAAACTACTTATTAAAAAAAAAACATTTTGTTTCTGAAATAAATTTATACATGGGCACTATTTAGCGTTGCTGCCTTACAACTCCAGCTCCAGAGTTTCGCATGTTCTCTTCCGAGTTCTCCGGTTTCCTCCCACCTCCCAAAAACATGCCGGTAGGGGAATTGGCTACTCTAAATTGGACCTAGGTGTGAATAAGTGTGTATGTGCGTGACGCCTTGTGATGGACTGGCGTCCTATACAGGGTGTATTCCTGCCTTGCAACCAGTGTTCCCAGGATAAGCTGCGGATCCACCGCAGCCCTGACCAGAATACTAAAGCGGTTACTGAAGATGAATGAATTCATTAATGTTGTAATGAAAGAAAAAAAAAACCATTAAGTATCACAGAATCACAGAATCTGCTCATATTTTATGAAGATTACAAAATCTTTAATGTATCCCTTGATGTAGTGCTGTGACTGGGTCACCTGATGCCTCATAGACTAAATCCTGTGTAGGAGTTTGCCTTGTCCCATGCTCCAACCACTCACATTTATCAGTTTGATGTTAACAGGGAGTTAAGCACACTGATAAGTGAGACTACATGGTTAATGCGGCCTGGATAAACAGTCTGGTGGCTCTGTGGCGACCCAATCTCATTAAAATCTGTTCTTCATCTCTGGCTGAGCTGATCTCTCTGTTTAGTGGTATCGTGTGTCTTTGAGTCATATCTGACATTACTACAGGACAGAGTGACCTAGTGCACAGGGCACAGAGTCAGTAGTGGTATGAAGAGTATGTGGGAATGGGAACAGCATATGTGGGTGTGATAGTGTGTGCAATTATACACATAGCCTCCGTGTTCTGCTGTGCAAGGGCCTTTCTGCTATAACATTCTAAGCATTATTCTTATGTTAAACTTGAACTGATTTTCAGTGTTTATCAGAATTACACTGACTCCTTAAAACATCAGTAACACTTCTTCACTGATACTCAGACTGCTAATTATACAGTGAAAAGTTTGGGGGGCTTCCTAAATTTTGTAGAGGGATCCTAGCTGCGTAATATAACGCAGGCGTGTGCTTCTGTAAATTAAGAGCTGACACACCTTTTTGATCTTCTTGCTTATTTAATAAAATGTTTGCAGTCTATTGGCTAACTAGCTAGCGTGAACATTAGCGAATTGTAAGAGCTTAGTTTAGTAATCTAAACTACATAAGTCAACCGGTGTGGCAAATAAATGTATAACACAGTTAACACAGTTCTTTTTAAATTCTAAGACTAAGCTGGCAACATCTATTGGCTAGCTAGCAAGATAAGTGAACCAGCTAACATTAGCAGATAGATAGCGTTTAGTATAAACTATATGAAGTGACAAATGAATTCATTCACACAGTTCACATAGTTCCTTTTCAGATTACAAGACTAAGCTAGCTAGCTAATTTACACTAATCACAAAAAAGGTTTTGCCTAGACACTTATGATTTTCAATAACAATCAATGAATATGTAATGAGGGAGTGTCAACAGTTAAGAAGTGGTGTGGCCTGTTGTAGGGGTGTTTGAAGGTGTTATTTACATTTGTGTCCTATCTTATTAAAAATATTGTGTATGTGTCATTTTTAAGAACCTTTTGTCTTTACTTTCTTTCGGTGGGTTAACGTTTAATTATGGGGGTCAGGCACCCCTCATAGTTCCCATAATGCTGATAGTGGATTCCTTTGAATTAGGCTGCCTCCACCTGCTTCCTGGCTGGTCCTATTTCTCACTTGCAAAGTTGTAATTACTAAGTCTTTGCCTTCGAGTGCAGCACTAATTTTAGCTAGTTTACTAGCCTGATATATGTAGGTATCTTTCTAACAATTCACGCTATTGTACCAACCAATGATACATTTAGCAACCAATGGTTAGAGATGTAAGCCTAATTGTGTCTATGGCCTAATCAGTGACTAAAAGTAAGTTGTATTTAGTGAATTAAACACTTACCTACCAACGACCACTAAGACTGTCCTTTTCTCTGCCATGATGAAAGGCTAAAGACCAGTAACAAGTCAAAACTCGGGTATCAAAATGAATTCCGAAGCTCCGACTTGTAATTATGACTCGAATGCATGTTCATGTGCAAGTTTAGATTTGGTAGAGTACCGAGACAGCGCCAGGGCAGTGAAGAGGTCAGATCATAAACCTGAAGTGGCATCATTTGGGTTTTGTATTATGTATATAAAGCAGGTATTAGTAGGCAGTGGATTTTGGCAGCTGGTTGTGCCTCAGTATATCAACACTGTGAACAATTATTCCTTTCTACTTCCTTTAAGAGCTGGTATTGGTCTTAAATGTTTGTTTTTGGATCTTAATTAGCACTTTTTTTTACTGGCTTATGTGGTTTTTATATTACCTGACGGTTGCAGTGCAAACAATACAAACTATTGAAATTGTAAATTGCAGGATACAAATATCTATTGTTCTTTCAGCAAGGTTTTGGCCTGAAATATAAGCCCGGTTGTGTAATCTGTAGAACTGATGTGTATGTATATGTGTGTATTTGTGGGAGATAGGGAGATATCCAGCAACTGCTGATTGTGGACGACCCCCAGACTGCAGAACATTACTGCCAGCGTTACATCCCAGACTGTGACTCTCCTCTGCCCTATCGCATCCAGAACCATGACCCTGAGGAGGTGAGTACATCCACACACACACACACACCGACACACACACACACACACACACACACACTCATACACAAACCCACAAACCCACACACTTCCTCTCTTAGCAATTTCATTCCATCTGACTCATGCATTTCTGCACCAACTCTAAAGCAGCACACATTCCTCTTGTTTTAGCGTCCTGCTGTTCCCACCTACATTTTAAAGCTAAATTACTCTATTATGTTGTTCTTGTTCTTGTAGTCAATCTGACTCCCTTTTTGCCTCATCAAACTTTTGGTTCCCCTTCAATTGTTTTATTGTAGAATTTTTTGCACCTTTCCATTCTCACAAAAAAATTTTTTTCTGGCAAGCCAATTTATTGCCTAATACTCTTTCTTTTTACTCACATTTTATTTACTGTGAACCCTCAGCCTACAAAGTTCATGAGGACGTGAGTTGCCTTGCAGTCTACAAAAAGTTTGCAGCATGCACTTGACTAGTTTCTTTTTTGGAAAACCTTTTAGCGAGCTCTCCGGTTTGCCTCGGGCACTTTGGCTTTTTAACAGACACATTTGCATTTACTGCAGGTTTTTCTGGGCGGCCGTCCCAGAGCGGCTGTCTGTCAGCCAAGCAATAAAACGAAGAGCGAGGATACATAGACCCCGAGCCGTCTACCTGCCTCGTCTATCGCTCGATCGCTTTATTTATTAGTGCGTCGTCTTCTGTGCCAGCGGTCCTTAGAGGAGTTCTTCACCTGAAACTGCTAACGTAACTAATAGCGGATGAAAGCTTGAAGAGTTCAGTTAGGATGGAATGCTAATTCGCCCCCCTACTTTATAGCATGTTAGCTTTTTTTTTGGGTGCAGTATCCCTTTAAGCAGAGCACAATAAAAGACAGGTTGGAGGTTTTTTAGTGTAGGACAATGTGTGTGAGGCAAGATTTTATTTTGGAGACCCCCCCACCCCAATGTTTTTACTCTAAATCACAAAACTGAAAATCAAATTAGCAGAAAAAACATATTATACAGTATTGTCAGCAATATTACTTCTGTTTAAATGTATTCATCTGTTACATTTGCTTTTACTCTATAGTTCATCAGTTCATGGCTTAAGGTGAAGTTGATTTTTCTTTTGAGAAATAGAAAGTGAAGGGCACTAAAATATGTGGCAGTCTACAGATGATAAGCGTCTTGCGTTTTGCTTACGTCATCAAAACACACCCACAGTAGATTAGCGGCAAGTTTGAAAACCATCCACCCGACATTGTTTGTTTGGATGTGGTTTTGCAAAAATTACATGTCAATTTAAGGCAAATTTTATTTTTAAAGTGTAAATGATTTCACGAGTGGTGCAATGTGTTTCCCCTATATCGCAAGTTCGAATTTTGGCGATGCCACACCCATCTGTAGCCGAGAGTCCAAGAGAGTGTAATTGTCCTACTTTCTGGGTGCTAGGGATGGCCTTGCTCTCTGCCTTGTTGATCAGACCAACAGTAGCCATTCACAGGCGTCTGTCAGCTCATGTATACAAAACGGGGCATGAGTAGCAGTTCAAAAAGATGCAGTGGCTCCACATGTCTCATAAGCCTTCACCCTCCTAGGTTGGTAGTTGTAGTTCAATAGGGGAGAAATAGCTAGTAGGCAGGAATTGTCAACAACTAAATTGGGTGAAGAAATAGGACGAAAATCCAAAAGAAAGGAGAAAAAATAGTTGGGACAAAAGCCTTGTCAACGTGCCTTGTCGTTGCTATTTAGCCAATGACTGAAACACTACACAGTAATTTAAGGGCCAAATCTGCCATATGGAAATCAAAGGCTGAGCATCATCTTAACCCAATTAATCCCAAATTTTTCTCATCTGCTGTATGTAATTTTACTCCTTGGCTATCTGCTGCCATGTTGCCTTGCTGTATTTTTTCTCCCACTGTCATGGCACTGTCATGGTTTAAAGTTGTGTTGAATAACTCGGGGTCACGTTACTGCGCCATAGTGAGGATTTTCTCCTGCGTGCCTGTGTAAATGAGTCATACAGAGGTTTATGTCATCGGTTGCACTTTAAAAGGTCAGCAACAAACGGGGTTGTGTCCAAAACTATGCCCTATTCACTATATAGTGCATTGTTTTCAGAGTGCTGTCTGAAAACGTATTGCAGTATATCCAGTGCACTCTTTCAATCCATTAATGCACCGCGATAGGTAGTGTACAAATGATGTACCCTAACAGCCACAAAATACCCATGATGCACTGCATTGTTTGGTTAAGATTTGCGCGCAGCTTTACTGAGGAAGACTTCTTAGAAGTGTGAGAAGTGAATTATTTGTTCTGTGAAGTCATTTCTATGGTCCCGTGTGTTCGGTTTATAGTTGGCTCGGTTACTTTATTGTTCTTAGATTTGATATTGATACAGGACAAATACAGTCAAGCCGAAAAGTCTGCACACCCCTTTCACCTTCTCCATGTTTCATTACATTTACAGACTTATTCTACAGTAGATTGAGTTCATTTTTTGCCTCAAACATCTACACACAATAGCCCATAATGACAAAG
>JAOUQW010011729.1:0-12326 GCA_028565825.1 Olivaichthys viedmensis
GCACACTCTCACCATCTTCTCAACCAGCTTCATGAGGGAGCTTCACCCAGAAGCCTTTTCTTAAACTTCCCAAATAGACCGAGTCACTTGTTGTTCTGCTTCTCCTAAATAAAACTGTGTTTGGGGGAAACAATTAAATTTTTCAGTGAAAAATAAAATAAAACTACATTTAGATTCAGAAATAAATGTAAACATAGGCGTTAACCTCATTATTTACATTTGTCTTAGAAACAAATTTCAACCACAAGCCTTTATCAAAATGTCTTTAAGACGATGAAAAATATAGATTCAATCTAGTGTCCAAACTTTTAACTGGTAGTGTATATCACGTTATATTTACTAAACCCGTGAGTGAAAACACAAATTAATCTCTCTTTGTCCCGCGAGCTTCATATCTGACCGCCCGCATGAGAGTAAAAAACGCCCACCTACTGGTTATATTTTGAACTGCAGTAACGAACATATTTAAAATAATGGTTAATTATGAAACATAAGTTTTATTGTTTTTAAGGGTGGTTTTAAGAACGAGCATTTGGATACTCGCTCGGAAACTCCAACGAGTATTTGAAGCCTGTAAAATGCCATTCAGGGCCAATCCTACTTTCTGCACTTTCATATATACACAGACCCAAAATATTCAAATATCCTTTCCACATACTGTTTGCTTCAATTTTAAGAATTGTTGTGGTGCCATATATTTTATTCAAATGGCAACACGTGTATGCTTTGTATGCAACATTTGTTTATTGTTGTTGTCTCTAAATGACTATGACCTTGAATGACCTTGTCCTGTATGTGTCGTTTTTGTCAATACTGCTTTTAGGCAATAATAACAAACATAGACTTGTATTAATGATGAATATATGAAAACGTTTGAACTGAAATGGTTCATGGACTTAACTGATGTTAAGGTAAAGAGGAAATCCCTTTGCCAGACAAAACTGGCTATGCACCAAAGTACAGATTTAACATACCAATACATTTGTTATGAATTATATGTTTTGCGTAAACTAACCAACAGAATTTTCTCCAGTTTTTACATTTTATTGTCAAGTAAGTAACTGCAAAGCAAGTCGATCCTGAAAACGTATTCTCGGCACACCACAGCGGTGTCATGCTGAGGAAACGGATGTTTAAAAAGCATATCGTTAAAATAGCAAGTGAAAAAAGCCAATTAACTAAAAGAGTAACTTAACTGGGCACTTAATTTAACTCGACTCCAGTCAGCAAATAGTACTTTAAATGTTCTTCTTTTAATATTTTCATCTATTTAAATGGCTTGGCTGCTGTGGCGAAAAAATTTGCAAGGAATGTGTGTATTGTGGTGAAAGCAGTCTTTGTTTAGTGGCTAGAGTTTAACCATCCATGGGGCTGCATACAGGCCTTTATACTGAAATACACTGTTGGGATCTAATTCTGCTGTAAATCAAATTTTATTTCTGTTAATGCCGTTTTGCAGTGAAACACAGTTGATTTATCACTTTTAGTCACGGCCGCACACTGTTGGTGAATTACCTTTAACTAATTGTGCACTGAATTAGTGACCAACTAAAAAAATAAATGCTATTCGGAACCAAGCGAATGAAATTTTCTCTCAAAAGTAACTTGAATTTGAATAAAAATTTGTGGTTTCCTTTTTGGTGGTTTTAATAACAGTTAAATAAAATACTGGTGTACGCTCTAGAATTTCGCTGGAGACGCTGTACAGTATTATTTCACCACAATATCTTTATGCATTTCTTAACCCTTGTGTTGTCTTAAGGGTCAAAAATGAGCCGTCACTATGTTTAACAGCAGAGAAAACCCCCTAAATGATATTTTTACAACTTGAAATTTGGTGACTCTTCCTAGAGTGACCCTAACATTAGAAAAAGTGAAACTTTGCCTTATTGTTTATATTTCCATGAACGTTGTACACCACCAGGGTATAAAGATTGTCATAGGGTCATTTTTGAATACAGAATGTTAAGTAGTGCAATTTGTTTTCTGCAAAACTCGATGGTACGGAAAAATATAGACCAGCATATCTACTATTCTGTTTATACTTATCTCTAAAGGAGTCATTTTGCAACCTATAATGGGTTTATTAAATGCTGTCAGTTACCATAGGGAAGTATTAAAAATATAAATTCTAACATTTTGCACACTAATCCACTAGGGGGAGTATTGTGACGTTTAATGAAAAAAAAAAATGCTTACAGGGATTATCATTTTAAATGATTCCATTGCACAGTTATACTTGCTTCCACTTAGTTTTGTAATAATTGTTATCAAATGATTGCATTTGTCTCTAACAAAACTGTGCATGCATGAGCAGTCCTTAGAGCTGTGAATACATTGAATTTGCCTTCCAAGTCCTTGTAGTTAGATTTATTTTCTGATACGAGTAGCTAGAAATGCTGGATGAACTGCAGATCAGCAATGTCAAGACACGCATTGCCTGTATGATCTTAAAATACATTTCCAGATTGGCGTTCAGAACATAAGAGCAGTACATGGCCATGTAGAACTAAATAATTTCAGTGTGTGTAATTGGTTCTCGTCTGTCCATCTCCTCGCAGGCAAATCCGGATCCCAACACGTGTCTGGGTGTTTTCGGCCTGAGTCTGTACACCACCGAAAGGGATCTAAGAGAAGTGTTTTCCCGCTATGGCCCGCTTTCAGGGGTCAATGTAGTGTATGACCAACGCACGGGACGTTCTCGAGGATTTGCCTTTGTCTACTTTGAACGCATTGATGATGCAAAAGAGGTATAGAAACAGCATTACGTCTGGCTGGATGAGTAAATGGGGGCAAAAAAGGATGCTCAGCTTTCTTTGTCTTTTCTCTCGTCATTAAAGGAACAGTTTGGCCAAAAATGATATTTATAGTTTTCCCCCTTACCCTCAATGTTGTTGATTTAGCCTTATGTTTTGTTTGCTTCTTTAATTTTGAAGCCACACGGCTAACACACGGCTAACGTGACTTAACAAGATAGGGAACCTTATAACTGTCATCTCGGCGTCGGGAAAACTGCATGCCTAAATCATCACAGGTTTAATCTTTGGCCAAGCTATTCCTTTAAGGGCCGGAATTTAGTTTTAAGGTTTCCCTGTCTGTTGTTTTTATCCAGCATGAACAAGTGTTCTTGAAATAATGACGTGTTTGTCACAGGCTATGGAGCAAGCCAACGGGATGGAGCTGGATGGGAGGCGCATCAGAGTGGATTTCTCCATCACCAAAAGGGCACACACCCCTACGCCTGGAATCTACATGGGCCGTCCTACACAGTGAGTAACTTAATAGACTGCAACTGACGTCCAGAGATTGAGTGATTTTGTAGGGCAGTTGCATTTTTCACTGATGCACAAAAATGAAAATTCTTGCCCAAAAAAAAACGAAATTCAGGAAACATTGGACAGAAAATTGCTTTTTAATTAAAGCATTAAAAAAAAGAACTGTGAATACAGAAGTTTCATCATTGGCCCTGCATGCATGGTACAACAAATTCAGTTTTGCCAGATTAATGCACTGTTTTCAGTCCAAATTGCAATTTAAAACCCACCCAGTTTAGCAGCGCTGAAATGCGTGTTTGGCAATGTACAACTGCAGCTCAATCATGAGGTATCCCGCCTGATCTGGCAACACTGAATACGTTGCTGGTGCTTCAGCAATAGGCAGTGCAGGAGAGCTGTTTTTAACCACTATTATAACCTCTATTGAGTAGTAAAGTGTTATATTTTGATGCATTGTAGTAATTTTGGGCCATTTTCATCCTTAAATGGTCGGTGACCAAACTTTTGGTGCAACCCCAACATTTTTTTTTTTTTTTTTTTTTTAAGGTGTGTGTGTGTGTGTGTGTGGTGATGGGGTGATGTGGTAGTAGGCTGCAGTAACACTTACTTTCATGTTGCAGTAATGGAGGAGGCGGGAGCAGCAGTGGGAGCCGCAGGCGAGACTCATCTTATGACCGTGGCTATGACCGATACGATGAGTACGACTACAGATACAGGTAAAAACTTGGTATATAAAGTTAAACAATTAAAATTGCGTTAGTACCGTAGACTTTAATTTTATTTTTCAAATCATGATATAGAAAGACTATAATTGTAATATTTGTCTGTATCATGATGTGCGTTATCCTAATAATATCCTGTAATAGAGCTTGGTGGTGTAGGTTTAGATTGATGCACATAAATTAGTACAGAATGGTACAATGTCAAATTTACACACTAACATTTCAAAACTTTGCTTGTCTCTTTTCTTTTTTTTTTCCTTAAAAATAAAGTGCCAAAACAATTTATTTATTTTTACAAAATTATTCTTTAATATCCGTTGTTAAGAAATGATGACTGCTAAACGCATTACTATCCAACACCGCTTGCTAAAGGGCTCTTCTATGCAGGTTGGACAATATGAATTGTAGTAAAGGTTTCGGCAGGGACTTTCTGATTACAGACAGGATATGGGAACCATCACAAACTATCCAGATGCCACGATATTCAATTCCAAAATACAATTTGCTACGCACCTGGCCTTTTTTCACACACACACCCAATTCATGAACAGCTGCCAGCTGACTTTCAAGGCTTGTGCTGCTAGTTAGTTGATTTTATCCATGCTGATGATGGATTGTCTCGCAAATATAATGTTCATGACGCATGCGATCCATTCACATTCGCATTACTGGTTTAGAAATTGCACATTCGGGTCCTTTCAGGATTTGAGTAACTTACACAAAAACAAACGCCGCGACCTTTAAAGGCAGAAAAATCAGATCTCAGCAAAAAAAAAAAAAAAAGAGACTCATTAATGTAAATGTGGCCTTAGATAGAAGTATGACTACCGGTGTCTTGTAACTGTGATTGCTCTGTGATTGTGTTAATGTTTAATAATGACCTCTTTTTTATTTATTTTTCAGTAGAAGGCGTTCGCCGTCACCTTACTACAGTCGTTACAGGTCTCGGTCAAGATCTCGTTCTTACAGCCCACGTAAGTATGAGTGACAACACAAGATGAGCACGTACAAAAAAAAGTGAGACGACACTAATATTCTTAAGAATCTGACAGCGGCCTCAGCAGGGAATGCAGGCTGCTCTGATGTTGTATTCTCTCAGAGATCTACATTGAAAATCTGTCTGCAGCTGATGTCAGGTTTTTGTTCCTTTCTGCAGGACGATACTAATATCACGAACGCTTCTCTTTTTTTTCTTTTTATTTATTAATTAATTAATTAATAATAAATAAAAAAAAGATCAACCTGGATGTTGAAAGAAGCTGTTGAATATCTCAGTCTACTAGTAAGAAAAAAAAGATCGGATTAAATAGAGCAATTCTAATTACAGAGAGGACTTCTGTTTCTGTTTATAGCTTATTTGCACTTTAGGTGGGATGATGCAGGGGCGTTTTGATGTACGAGGTCCTGGGCATGGTCGTTTAGTTCAGTGCAAGTGCATATGTGTTTGTATGTATGTAAAGAATTGTTATAAAATCATGTGAACGTGCCTGTGTTGTTCAGTATGTACGTGCAAATTTATGGAAGCATATAAAAATGACTCAATGTAATAACATATAAGGTAAGACCTTCTTTTGTGTGACAATACCCACTGTTTTTAATTTATTAACACTTTTTTTTTTTTTTTTTTTTCTCAAGGAATAAAAAAACACAAGTCCCCTTGTATCTATATGAAATCAGTGGGTGTAAAATTGTGTCCGACATGGGTTTGGGTTCCCTTTTCTCTTGTATGATCTACACCATGTCGTCCCTGCCAGATTAGAAACAAACCAAGTAAAGTGCATCAAGTTTGGCAGACCATTCGTAAAAAGCCCGCAGTGGGCAGGAACTGCAAATGTAGGCGTGTTTTTGATCCTGCAGCAATGGTCTTCGGGTAATGCTGAAAGATAATATCAGCCATAACTTGTCCATTTATTTATTTATTTATTTTGTACACTATCTGGGTAAAGAAGAAAAGGAGGTGTTTTGTTAAAGTCTTGTTTCTTGCACTATGCTTATGTGTTTATCAGGAACCAAACGGAAAACTATTTATCAAAACTATTCTGTCCCTGTCCTGCACTTCATATGAAAAGGAATTACAGAAATGCTGAATGATTTCATATTGAACCATCATAATGGACTAGCAAAATACTTAGTGTTAAAATGTATTAACTGATGCGTTCTAATGTATACTGAGATTAGTGTGTCGTCTGGACTGATATTAAGTTTGAGTCCTGATACCATAGGATGGGGTAGGACCTATAATACATTTTAGACTAGAGAGAATATAATTTTTCCCCCCTGGCTTATTTTAGTGTGATGCGCTGTTATATTTGTAAAACTCAAGGCTGAATTTAAAATGGTAAAGAGTAGCTGAGGAGTTTTTTTTCTGATGGTTCTGAAGACACCAGAAAGCTACCCAATAAAAGAATGTAATTAACGTTCACACACCTTCATCTACTGGAGACAAACACTTTGAATACAAAACCCACCTCTTAGGAAACCTACTGTGTCAGTGACTTACTTTAAAGAATACACCAGCATTTTGTCCAACCTGATCTCTGAATAGTGTGTGTAATTAACACGGAGCAGAAATTTCCCCGTTTACTGAGTTGGGGGGAATGGAAAACATGTTTACTCAAAACTCACTTGTAATGGAAGTCTAAGGGCAGTTGTTGAATTCCATTACTAAATGTTTGTGCGACTGTATAATACAAATTTAAACACCTACAACAATAAAGGTCTTGGGATGAGATGGACATGAGAGAAAGTCCTACCAAAGCTGTTCTTATATAGTTCTATCCAACTTTCCAACACTGGGAGCAATACATGCGCTTTCCCAAAGGTTTAGTGATATCCATTACTTCTGCATTTATGTTGATAACACACAACCACAATTGGTTCCCTCTGAAAAAATAATCTCATCTATGAAGGGGTAAGATTTAGAGCTTAATTTATAAATACCTTTAATTGAATAATTCGTGACTGTTCTCCAAAAATGTTTGGCAAAAGCATTTATTGACTGCCCCAACATCTGCCCATGGACTTTTTAAAAATAATAATAAGCAAGTTTTGAGTAAATTGGCTTTTATTTAATTTTTCACAGTACAGGGAAGTGATTGTCCATGGTAATCACCCATACACTACAGGTACGGTGGATAGAGATTAGCTTGAAAAATGCTGAAGTTTTCCTTTAAGGTACCAGACATTCCAGTGAACATTGATTAAGGAGGGTAGGAAAAAAGGGCTACATGTGCTCTCCATCATTTTGAGTCACTGTGAACCATAAACATATTTTGAGTTTTAAACATGGCTGTAAAGATTAGGAGAGATTTGCTCATTTAAGTGTTACCTGTCACCTTGTTTTTGAGTTAAAGTTAAAAGTTTGCAATGCATTTTGAGACAATATTTAAATAAATTAGAATATTTATGCAGACAGAAGGCAACATTTAACATTTGGGGGGTTGCCACAAGATGATACACACACGCGCACACACACAAACAAATTTGATGCCAATTGGGTTTTGGTCTCGTGGGTGAAACACTTATTAGTGGTGTTGAGATTTTATTTTGACAGAGTATGAAAGCTGAGACTATTTGATCAAAAACCAATAAAACCTACCAGTTTTGACCTCAATTCTGGTTTCTACACATATGTGACATATGTTAACACTTTTAGCATGTAATCTTTAAGTCTGACTATGGGCTTTTCTGCAATGTTTTAAGGTGTACCTTTGATTTGTGGACTGTGGACATTTGAGTCAGATTTGATAGCCTTATTTTTATTGAGTTTCACCCTGCCAGCATTTTAAAAAGCTGAACAGATCACCATGCTAATACTACATGCTATCAGATTACTGAGGTCAGCCGTCACACCCATGGAGCTGTTCATCCCCAGTAACACGGGCGCCAGAGATCACCACAATGAAGCACGATTCAACAACTAATTCCCATAGAAGCCTCATTTTACCAACAGCTTACGATGTACATGGCTGCCAACAAGGAGAAGTTTGGCCAAGCAAATGCACATTAAATTAAGCAACATTAAACTCGACTCCATACGCAGAAAGAGTGTGAAGACTTGCCAGCTCTCTCTCTCAAGAAAAAAATACAATGGATATGACCCTACAAGATGGTAGAGGGGTTTCCACGAAGCCATTACATTGAATTCTAAAGACATCAAATGGCTGAATGCTCCTGAGCTATTTGTATTCTCAGTTGTGTTTGTTGCTTCTCGAGTGGTATGTTACCAGAAGTTCTCCAAAGCTAACCTATCCATATCTTCATTACAGTCCATTCTCCTTGCTTCCCATCATTAGCAAGGTCAGAGAAACAATACTGATCAGCTATACTTTTTATGTACATCCCAACCACACAACCTCCTGAAGATAACCTGGTTTTTAAAAGTACCCACATACAACTGACTTCCAAAATGTTGGATTTAATAAATATTCTAGCAATAATGAAATGAATGAATACTGGCGCTGCCACAGCAGTGTTATAGGTCATTTACTGTCGTCCTCTTGTAAAGTTTTAATGATAAGTGTGATATTTTGTACGCTTAGTGCCATTTTTATACCATCCTAATACTACTATAGTCATTCCAGACTGTGTTGTGTTAATGAGGACGGTGTCACAATAAATAGAAAAGAGTAATAAATAAAATGCTCTAATGGTCCTATTTCGTGATGGGGTCAGTGATTTTTAAGCCAGAACACGTCTTGTAATGTTTGGTAAAGTTCTCATCACATTCCGGCATCTGTCAATAAAATATCTGCTCAGAGGGAAAACTCCAGTCTTTGTAACACCTCAGACTCAAAAAAACAAAAACACCCAGGAGAAAAGCAAATTATATGGACCACCAACATCTAACCAATCAGGGAGGTGTGTCTACTTGCTTCTCAGTCATGTTTCCTGTCAGTTCAGAAAGCTCCCCCTCTTGCATTAGCATCTAAGCTTACTAGCCCAGCCATGTGTTTTGAAGGTGTGGCTTTGGAGGTAACACTGAAGGAACGGGCTGTATTTGTTTGACTTTTGAGTTTCAAAACAGCTTTAGCTAACTTCCACCACAATCACTGACTACACCTTTAAGTAATAGGCTTTCATTCAAGCAAGTTGCTACTTTATTAGATCCACCTACCTTGGATCTACACTCGCTGGCCATTTGATCAGGTACACCAACACACAAGTGCACTTTGTAGGTGACACTGACATGGTAGTGTGTGTGCGGCACGGGTACGAGTGTATCAGGCACAGCAGTGTTGTTGGGATTTTTAGACATCTTAATGTGAATGCTGGGTTGAGAAACAGTCCACCAACCAAAAGAATCCAGCCAACAGCAGTCCTGTAGTCAGCAGCTGACACTGATGAAGGGCTAAAGGATGACTAATACAAATTGTGCACGGGGGAAAAAGGTGAGTCTCTAACTGTACAGGTGTGCCTAATAAAGTGACCGGTAAGTGTACACAGTATTTAAAACCCCTGACAACGCTGCTGCGCCTTATACCTTATACACTCATGCGAGCGCCACACACACTGCCATGTCAGTGTAACTGCTGCGCTGGGAATGGTCCACCACCCAAATCATATCCGTGGCTCTATGATGGTCCTTTTCCATTAATGGACTGGATAAAGGGGGGCTACAGTCAGTATTTGTATACCTACAAGTTAATCTACATGGTAGGTTTACCTGATTACAAGTGGCCACTGAGTGTAGGCAGATTAAAATAAAATTGTATTGTAATATTGCTCTATGATCCTTAGTTCTTAATAAGTTGACTGTAATAAATAAATACTGATTGGACGCCTATGGAATGAATTAATTAATGACTTTAATAAACACGGTTTCCCCACTGAAAAGCCATATTCTCTCTCTAAGCTGTACACACTATAATAATAGTTAGCATTTTCTCTGCTGTTGTCACTGATAAATCACTGTACTACAAAATCCTTGGTTTTCATTCTGGATGACTGCATGTAGAGGTGGAATGGTATGAAAAATGAATGGTATGATAACAGTACAAGAGGGTGACACTAAATGACGTAGAACACTGAAGCTGCAGTGCAAGTATTAACTTATTTTGTTAGGGGAAACCAGATAACCTCTTTTTTAATTAACCTTTTCTTTTAATTCACGAGGTGGATTGCTGTTAGCTTTCAACAGTTTATCAAAACAATACAGATATATTGTTTTTTTTCTTCCCTTCTTTCACCTTGTAAATGTAGGCTAACCTGTTTTTAAAATTTTATAGCACAATTTAAGTGACATGCCACACCTGGAATTTTTTTTTTTTTTTTTTTTTAATAACATCACAAAATATAACATTAGCAGTATAACTATTTCAAAATTCATCATGCTATAGCACCATACAAGTATACTGCCCCACCGTAGTTGGCTGTATAATATTTTTTAAGTAGTTATTAGTATTTTTTTCATATATATTTAAAACATTCAGGTAATGCCTTAGGTTGCTAAAGCAGGTAGTTCATTCTTTTTTAAGAGAAATGACTGTCATGGACTACAGTCGCTCAATAACTTTGTGTACAACAGGTTGTGTGTCCTTTGGTAAACTACAATAGCAGGTAGACAGACTTGCCTTGTGTTTTGTACACTCTGTGTATATTCTCTACGTAGAAGTTGGTTGCCCAGACTTTCAGAGCATGTTGTTTGTGACAACACACACACAGTTCAGACCTTCAAATAAAAACGCTTCCTGACCACAGCACTTCACTGAGCAGCAGTGAACCATATAATAGTCCAACTATACATTCTTTACCATGTTTACGATACACTATATCTTTATTGCACAACTGTATTGTTCAGGGCAAGGATGAACAAATCCCAATAAACAAACATTGGATGAAAGGCATGGCTGAAATTGAATGTTTACAATTTTGGGGAATTGTACTGTAAAATTCATCAAGTTTAATTAAAAATAAAATGAACAATAATGCAACAGCAAATACTGTAACAGTAAATAACAACAGACCGGTTAGGTTATTTTACCTGAATTACCTCCACTCCGTCAAGCTTTCAAACTGTCCGTGTTTACTGTATAAATGTTTAGAACAGGGCTGGTATGAAACATTCACGGTATGATAACCATGTAACCCAACGTTGCCATTTTGGGTATATTATGGTGTCTGCTTACAACGTTGTATTTTTAAATTGGTCAACTGCAAGGACTGTGCAAGTCTTAAATTATTTGGTTAGAATATTTTTTGATGCACTTATCAAGTGGATTGCTCTTTATCAAAACAATATAGGAGGGCCGTTATCTCTTCTTTTCACCTAGTATGTTTATTCTGTAAAAAAATAAAATAAATCTGCCCTGTTTTAAAAAAATCGTGGAGCAAATTTCAAGGGAAATTCTCGTGACATCTATATGACAATGTTAACCAATTTCCTTATCACCATATTTTGTCAGACTGCTATACGGTCACACCTACAGATAGGTGCAGGGCTGAAACTTAAAATGTTACTTCAAAAGGTAAAGAAATAGGCTCGTAAATATTCCGCCGCATATTATAAACCGTAATTATTGTTGTTGTGACGCTTCTTTCAATTTTGTGTTTTATTAATGCATCACCATAAACATACAATTTTACCAGTATATAAAAGATTATATATGAAACTATATATATATATATATATATATATATATATAGTTTCATATATAATCTTTTTTTAGTAGTTATTAGTTATTCTTTATATATAAAACATTCAGGTAGTGCCTTAGGTTGTCAAAAGCAGGTAGTTCATGAAAAAGAAAGGACTTGTATAGACTAGTCACTCAGTGACCTTGTGTGCAGCCTCACAATTGGCTGTATGTTCGTTTTTCTCCACTCAGTACAACCGATGAATCTCTTTAAGTGAGTGGCGAAACATTTTCATGACTATAATACAATATTGTAAAAGTCCAGTCACCTTCATTTGCTATTTCTATGACTAAACATTCAAAATGACCTGGATGACTGAAAACCCTTCACAGACGATGAAACGCTTCCAACCACATGCACATTCAGATACAACCTGCGTCACTCAAATCACTGCACCATGAACACATAAATACAATTAAAAATACATTTTTAAGTCTTTCAAATTCAAACAACTTCTTAGAATTGTTTACCAATTTTATTTTATTTTTTTAACCTGCACTTGTTTGGCCTTCAGTGAGGAACCTACAGCTCCTCCCTTTAAAGTGAACAGGAAGTGACATGACACACACAACTGTTTTACAGGAAACACCTTCAGATTTCAACCACGTGCAGGCTTAAAAGATCTAGTTGCCATCTAGTTGAGCTTGATCAGTGCTCTTTAACACTTTGTTTCAGACACGGTGAAATAAAGATG
>JAOUQW010011750.1:0-12325 GCA_028565825.1 Olivaichthys viedmensis
GGCCTTGCTCAAGGGCCCAACAGTGGCAGCTTGGCAGAGCTGAGGCTTGAACCCACGACCTTCTGATCAGTAGCCCACTGCCCTAACCACTGAGCCACCACTGCCCCTAAAAAATTAATAATATATATGTGTGGTCGGGAAATGTAAAAACAGCTGCGCAAACAGCATTAAAGTAAGGCTTTTTTCCAGACAACTGAGATGATGACTGTCTTTCATGTGGAGGAGTCAAAAGCTAGCCACTGAAAGTAAATCGGTAGGCCTACATGGATTTGACAAAGGTGGCTTTTATCGAAAACATCGAGGGCTATATGGGTCGTGGAAAGATTTGCAGTGTGTGCAAGAATGACAAGGAGAATAAGCTTGTCACCTAGAAAATTAACATTTTCACTTTTCTTTCCAAGAAAGTCACCACAGCAAAGAGCATGTACCAGCAACAAAAATGGCCTGACTTGTATTTGAAATGCTCAGGCCCCCCGATTTACTCAACATTTGCGTGTGTAAAAATTGCAAACTTGATAACACCAGCAAAATAAAACGTGCAAGCTGATTTACTAACAGGGTCTACAAAGTTTGCCCTAATGCAATTTGGGGCGTTTCTACCTAAAAATGCAAAATACATGGCGATGTCAAGGCAAATCGATTAATTTTGCATCCGAAATGCGATTTACTAAGCCTTAAAGTCACATCAGGAGTGGTGATGGCGTGTGCAAATTAGTACGACCGAAGGGCAGGTATTAACCGCGATAAAATTGGGTTTGTATGAGACATTCGCTGCATATTCAAGTTTCTCTCTTCTATTTCTCAAGAAATAAACGTCCAAAAATACCTCGTGGGATTTATGACTTACTACAAGTGGAATATTACATGAAAGTATTATAGTATGGTACAGTAATAAATCATAAGAATGGCCTCCTCCAAGTTAGAATGTATAGTGTGAATTTTAGAGTCTTATATGTTGCATATATAACTACACTGGAGTACAATGAAAGCCAAAAATAGTAGTTTAATTACAAATATATATTTTTATTAAAGAATTACACAAGAAACACAATAGCATTGGTAAAAGAAACAGAAGTAAGTTCTGGCCCTATTTGGGTTGAAAACTGGGGGTCCTAGATGAACAGCATCCTTACTGCAACTGGTATATTAGTCAAATGCTAAGCCCTAGATGTGTCTTCATTATAAAGCGCTTTAATGATTATTTTATTTTAAAGTCATGTAACAAGGAAAATATATAGAAGAGCTTAAAAATAAATAAATAAAACTCTATACACTGAACAATAAAGTCGTCTAACATAAAAAAAATAAAGTTTCCATTAAGACTAGAAAAAAACCTAAAGAAACAGTATCGTAACCACAAAAAAGTTATAGCAGCATTTTATTTTATTTTATCTTTGACAAAGTACACAGTGCCAGGATGTGTCCTTATCAGGAAGATATCTCATATTTATTACAAGACAGCCTGCATGATACCACCTCATGCATTTTTCACATTGTATCTGAAGTGTCAAACTGAAGAAAATATATTTTGATAAAACAGTTGTACACGAATGAACACACCAAAAATTAATATAAGTGTAATTGTAATACCAAAAAAAAAAAAAGGTTCCCTTACAGGAAAGTTTTCATGCTAGTTTTCACTCAAAAGGGAAGAAATTCATCCTGGCGGAAAATTATAATTAATCCCAGGGCAAGGTTTTAATCAGATGTTAGGATACCCAAATATCTCAGGGAAAACTTGTAGTATTGTTCTTAATACCAGACACCAAGTTTTTACTTAAATTTACCTAAGAAACAAACTAGGTTAAGAAACAGTCAGCAGATATAAGAAAACATATAATACAATGTCTAAATGTCTTAGAAGGAAACAAAGGGATGGTAAGCTGATACTCCAATACACTATTTCCAAGCTTGTCTATGTGTTACTTTGTCTAATGGATACTGATGAAGATGGTGGGAGCTGGGTGTTGATTGGTTGAAGGTCTGGTGAAGCCCTGCCTCCTTCTCTGATAAATGGGCCTGATTGGCTGTGTTAGTCTATAGCAGATGCTTATCTAAAAGCAAGCTCTGTGTCTGACTGTGAGACAAGAATATCTACAAAGTACGAACAAATGCTGTTCACTGACTTCAGTTCAGTATTCAATACCATTATCCCTGGTACTAAGCTCAGAGCCCTCAGCCTAAGTAATGCCCTGGGCAGCTGGATTCCAAAATTAATCTGAGAAAGGAAACCTTGTTGTCTCAGCCCATTGCTGTACACCAAATGCATCCCATTATCAAATTTGCTGACAACAAGACAGTCATGAGGCCAACGATGACTAGACATCTTGCAGGGAGGAAGTAAAACTCCTTACCGAAAAATGTGTAACATTACACATTTCATGTCAATAAAACAAAAGGAGAGGGCGGAACCCTTAATATTAATGAGAATGCAGTGAAATGAGGGAGCAGATTAAAATTCCTTGGAAAACACATTTTGGTTGCATAGGCTTGGGGCCATGGTTGCTCAGTGGTGAAGGTTTTGAGCTAGTGGTTGGAAGATTGTCAGTTCAAATCCCAGGATTGTTAAAGAGCCACAACTGAGCCCTTGAGTAAGACCTTTAACCCCTTAACTGGCAATGGCTTTACTAAAAGTGATTATCATGTGTATTTGTAACATCTAATGGCCAGGCCTTTAGATCATGAATAATTATCTATTGAAATCCACTAAAACCAATGAACATTTTGAGAACTTGAAACTTGTAGCAGGCCTAAAAGGGCCCAATCTCTTTATCACAAATCAGTTTATGCCTGTATGTCTAGCAGGTGTGAGACATAATGGGGATCAGGTCATTAATAAAATTAAATTATTGGACATGTCGAGAAACTGAAAGGTGCAGTAGACATTAAAAGAGCCAATAATTTATAGTTTAATTATAGTTTTAATATCTAATAGCCATGATGTAATGACAAGCTAACAACAAATGCAATGTTGCACAAAAGGCCTGTTTTATAGTTTAATATAAACAAAAGAATAATTGATAAAACTTGAAAGATCTAACAAGCTACGAAATTGTTTTGTTTGAAGTTTGAAAAAAAAAATGAAAAAAAAGAATGACCCTCCTAGGTAACTACTAAACTTTTGTCAGTTGTCAGTTTACTTTTTTATACTACAACCTTCAATGTATTTAAAAATACATTAGTTAATTTTTTGTAAATTTTTGAAAAATATGATTTATTACTGTACCCATAGTGTAAGACTTTTCTGTAATACTGCACTTGTAGTAGTACTACAACAACCTTCAATATGTTAAAATCTCGATTTTTTTGTGATAAAAAAAGAAAAGATTTATTACTGTACCCATACTATAAGACTTTTATGTATTATTTTCACACTTAAACATTTTTGGATGTTTATTTCTTGATAAATAGAAGAGAAACACCCGAATATGCAGCGAATGTCCGATATAAAACCGCTATGAGTGGCAAAATTGCCCACTGCTAATTGCCCAATGTTTAGTAGGGGAGAATGGGGTTGGTTGGCACAGTGTTAACTTCCGAGTCAGTAGGCGGAGCTCTCACAAAAATGTAATATAAAAATAATTGCCCTCTTGATCAACATTTATCCATTTTGTCAAAACCTCTGAATGTTAATGTGAATAAATTAAGGTGGGGATAACTTTTTAATTTTTCTGTGTTAAAACAAAAATAATGTCTCCCTGAGTTGATACATTATAGAAATATTTTAAAGAGTGATATTGAAAATATATTAGTTTTAGTTCATAGAAATGGAAATCAGCTATATGTTAAGGATAAGTAACGCTAGCCAACTAACATGAGGTAAATACAGAGTTGTGTCCTGATGTGGGGCCTAAGTGTAGGGCTATTGTCACAAACATATTTTATTTTATATTATACACTGCACACATACTAAATAGAAATAAGATTGTTTATAATGAATTGGGATGTTTTGGGATATAGGCAGGCTAATGAAAGAAAAATATATAATTTTAAATTGGTAAACTAGCCCAGTTTTATTTTTCTTATTTTTGTTCTTCTTACTGTTCTTCAATACAAGCCAGTAATAACATATATGAAACATTCCTAACATTTAATGAATTCAAAAACGTTATTTGGTTGCCATTGAATGTTTATATTTGTGATTTGGTTTAAAATAACAGCTCTGTATTATTTCTGTTTGTTGCGTCATTCTTTGAAACGTGAATTTAGGCATGAATGTATTCATTCCAGGAAATATTTTCTGACATTGAAAGTGTCTGTTATTTACCTAAGATGTTCAGCATTCATTTGCTGCTAGTTGGGTTATCCAAATCTATGGTATGCCTGGGATATATGGCAGAGAGTGAAAATTGTGCCAACCGACCCCGCTACCCCCTACATCGAACGGAGTATATCAGCTGAACTTCCCATTTCTCCACTTTTTGTGAGATCCTCCCTCAAATGCATATGTATGAGGGGAATAATTCGCGTTGTGTGCATGTACCCTTAGGCTTTAATGCCAGTTTCGTACCTAACACGGGTTTTCGCAAAGAATGCGGCCTAATTACACCCAAAAACAGGAGCAAACAGCCAAGTACATCTGGCCCTCAGTGTCTTATTTTAATTTCACTGACAGTTTTCACACACCAGAGGGCACAATCATCTTTCTTATAACCATGCCCTCTTATCTCATGAAAATCATGGCAGTGTTAACTTTGGTAAAAGAAAAGTTTGAGCAAAAAAACGAACTTTTATGAGTAAGATCAACAAAACTGGTTCATGTGGAGGGTATGCTGGTCTCTTATAAACTACACTTAAGATCTATAGAAATCCATGATTTGTCAATGTCAAATACTGTGTCTAAAACCGCTTCCTATTCACCATATAGTGCACTATTTGGGGTGCAGCCATTTTGTAGTGTTGTCTGAATTCTCAGTGGACAAATTATATTTCCTGGATAGTACACTAACCAGTGTACAACCGATGCACACTACTTCTGCAAAAAATACCGCAATGCATTGCGACCACTAAAGCCAACAGGTCCTTGTTAGTGTTGTATTTAATGGAGAAAATCTTTTTAATCTTTTTGATTCTTTGCATATCCCAGCATGTTGGTAAGCTGGAGTCAGAGCACAAGGTCAGCCATGATACAGCGCCTCTGGAGCAGGGAGGGTTAAGGGCCTTGCTCAAGGGCCCAACAGTGGCAGCTTAGCGGAGCTAAGGCTTGAACCCACGACCTTCTGATCAGTAGCCCAGTGCCCTAACCACTGAGCCACCACTGCCCTGTGGTAAAACTATCCCATGCAGATGCAGTACTAACATGTGGAATACAGGAAATCAAACCGCAGTGCAGCCCACATGAAATAATAACACTATAGATGTATATGAAAGGATGAAAAGATATGTTTTGGTTTATACATATATGGGTGTCCATCACAGTTACATGACTGGGTACCCACTAAAATTTAGAGTTTACCCACCTTTTTTAACCATTACATCCCTGCAAATATAGAATGATCAGCCATAATGGGAATGAGGTGACATTCCCATGCTATGAGACTTTCTGAAGAGTCAACTGTACCTGAAAGAACTCACGCCCTTTATTGTGGACTTTTGTGTTGTTAGCGATACACACCATCTGCAAATGCATGCGTTTACGTGTGTGTGTCCGTCCGTGTGCATTTCTATTGCTATTTTTCTTCCTTCCTTAAGCGGCTTCCTCCCTTAAATCCCTGAAGCGGATTTGTTTGCTGTTTTAATCTCCGAGTTCTCATGTTTCCTGTCTTGTTGATGCGACACTCGTTTTTTCCTAGGGCAAATGACTGGGAACTGCGTGAACAAAACCAAGACTTGCGAAATTGTGAGCTGGTGTCCTGTAGAAGATGACCGCGTGATACCAAAGTAGGACTTTTCCCCCCAAAAGAGCCTAAGACAAATGAAATAATAACTTTTAGATTTTCCCAAGATCTCATACCTTCTGCATGGCAAGAAGGATCTATTAGCTTTGCTCTAGGTTACTGCATTGCAAATGTTGGCAACATACAATAAAATACAGTGATAAACCTTTATGATAATCTGTTGATAACAGTGACATTAACCACTTGTTTCTCTCTCTATCTCTCTGTAAGTCCTCCACGTCTGGCGGCAGCTGAGAACTACACATTGTTCATCAAAAACTCTATCTCCTTTCCTCAGTTTGACGTAGTGAGGTAAAGCCATGATCTTGTGTGTGTGTACGTGTGTGTGTGCGCGCAAAATGGTTCTTGCTTTTTTAGTTTTACTCTGGAGCTATTAGGCTAATGAAGCTAACAAATAATAAAAGTCTGTGTCACTCAAAACTTATCCATAAATATTTGCCCAATATGGTATGATAATTGTTAAATCTTGTAAATTGGATAGCCGATATCCCAAAGGTTTGGAGGAAAAGAGGTGTAGGATTTGGATAAGGCCGCATGGTGTGGAAGTCCGCATTACCAGTTAAATCTATCAAAAAACACATAGAACATGTAGCCTACATGTGCTGTTAGATATGTGGCTAGCTAGGAACCTTTTTCAACAGGAACACACTTGTGATTGGCAGCAAGCACAAGATTTTGTTGAAATAATTTTCTTGGCAACTTGTTTGATGTGTTGTTTTTTCCTTTTATCTATGTAGAGAGTCATATTGGCTTGTTAACTAGTTACCTAACATGAAGAAAGCAACAATATAAAGTCAGCTGTTGTGTAGATGGAATAACTAGCTACACAAACCCAGTATTTAAGTATAAGCACTAGCACTAAGATTTAAATATATATACTATATATATATAGATTTAAGTATAAATACTGGGTATATATATTTAAATCTTATCGCAATGCCTGCAATGCACCTGAAGTCTATAGTCACGTTGACTCAAGCCTTTGGACCTTCAAGGTTCATCTAAGAACCTTAACTTGAGCTAATAAGACCTTAGAACAGCTCTTGGGAAGGTCACAGGGATTCCCCAAGGGAAAATGGCTAGGGCAAGTCAACGAGGGTGTGTTAAAAACAGTATTGGTAGATCGGTAGATCTTGTCTGTTTTAAAAGAAAACATTCTCTTGAAAATCTCCTGTGTGGAGTGTAACGTTGCCTTCAATCTTGTGGTTCTCTGCAGGAGTAATTTAGTGGAAAGTGTGGATCAAATTTACCTCAGAAACTGCCTGTATGAACCGACTGAGCACCCGCTGTGCCCCATCTTCAAACTCGGCGACATCGTCAGGTTCTCCGGCTTCAATTTCTCGCAGATAGCTCGAGTGGTAGGTCTCACCCATGCACACACATTGGGCTCTGTTCTCAATTTTCTGAGTTGATGTTGCCTGGCCAGAGCACATTACTAGCATGACTTTGATGTACATCTGAACCCATTCGAATAATATTCGAATAATTATTTTCCCTTCTATGTTTATTGTTATGCACCAACATACCAAGGCAAATTCCTTGTATGTGAAAACCTACTTGGAAATAAACCTGATTCTGATTCTGAATGATTAATATACCACTCACCGAGTGTACATTCCTACCATATAGATTTTTCTCACATAGCTTCAATGGCCACTAATTAATTAATTAATGACTTTATCCTGCACAATGTAATGATTTACTACAGAAATAACAACTAACAATTTCAGTAGGTCTAATAACTGTAATAGTGTGTACTTGAACAACGTATTTAACGAAAGCAAAGATCATGTAGGTTGAGACGGATCATCAGAACACTGTTGTCTTGACTATTGTAATAAAGTGGGGCATTGCAGATTGGCATGAGGCTTCAGTTCAGTACATTATAATGATTTGAATCTTTTTCTCACTGATTTGTTAAACTACAACCTTTAATAAAACATAAATGACAGATTTACAGTTTCAATTTAAAGTTTGTCTGGCCAAACATATTACCACTGTTTGTTTTATTCCCTGTGCTGTTCTTTTTTGCCTTTTAATTTGTTCCATTCAAGCACTTTTTTTTTTAGCATGGTTAATGTTGCAAACAGTACAGGAACTACCGAATCTTTTTGAATGAATCTTTGACAAGAGGGAGAAGCTAATCAGTGCACACATTTACAAAGTTGGATGAACAAATCTTTTAGATCCGTGTCACGCGCACGCCGCCTCGCGCTGCGGTGCACGTGGCCGCGTGTGGAGGTTGCCACGGCAACGTGATGTGATTGTCTCCACCTGCGTGTCGTTTATTAGTAATTAGGAAGTGTTTAAAAGCCCTCTTGTTCCCGTCCAGTTTGTGCCTGATTGTTCTATGTTACATGTGTATGTATAGTTTCCGTCTGTTTAATAAATGCATGTTTGTGTGAAAATGGCATTGCAACTGGGTCCTGTCTCCCGCGCTACAACGTGACAGAATTAGGCACCCAATATGGACACAGTAAGCCGCTCTGCGAAGCCAATGGGCTGGGATGAGCTGGGATGAGCTGGTGGAGGAATTCACAGAACATCAATGCTGGCTCTACGACGCCGCCACCAGCCGCTCACCCGATCGCGGCTCCAAGCCGATTCCCTCCAAACCAGCCAATGAAGCTCGACACCGAGGCAGCTCGAATATCGAGCCTCCCAGGAGCGGAGAAAGAAAGCCCCCAGAAATTTTTTTAGGGGGGGCTGATGACAGCCGCCGAGGCCGTCCCTGACACTGCAGAAGGTGTACCTGAGTTCCCTGACACCGCAGGAGGCATGGCCGAATTCCCTGACGCTGCAGGAGGCGTGGTTGAGCTCCCTGATGCTGCAGGAGGTGTGGCCGAATTCCCTGACGCTGCAGGAGGTGTGGTTGAGCTACCTGATGCCGCAGGAGGCATCCATGAGTTCCCTGATGCCGCAGGAGGCGTGGTTGAGCTACCTGATGCCGCAGGAGGCATCCATGAGTTCCCTGATGCCGCAGGAGGTGTGGCCGCATTCCCTGATGCCGCAAGAGGCATCCCTGAGTTCCCTGACGCCGCAGGAGGAGTGGTTGAGCTCCCTGATGCCACACAAAGCATACCCAAGTTCCCTGACGCTTCAGGAGGCGTGGCCAAATTTGCTGATGCCGCAGAAGGGGTGGTTGAGCTCCCTGACACCGCAGGAGGCGTACTCGAGTTCCCTGACGCCGAGATGGACCAGCTCACGGAGCTCTTCCGGGGGCTCACCATCTCAGGGGGAGCACCGCTGGAGGCCAGCGTGGAGTCCACTCTGCCCCCTGACACGGTGGAAGACGTCATCGCTCCTCCCCCGGGCGTCCTACCGCCGCTGAGGATGTCGTCGCTCCGGGTGCGCTGGGGAAGGAATGGGTTCCCCTGCATTACGCCGGCCCCATGGGCCCTTGCCCCTCCCCCACCCGTTGTGGGTGCTTGTGTGCGCGACAGGAACCGTACGTTAAGGGTGGGGTTCTGCATGGCCCCGCGTGGCAATTGCCACAGCGATAAACGCCACCGCCCATTGTTTGTGTTTGTGATTCCCGGTCTCGTGATGTGATTGTCCCCACCTGCGTGTCGTTTGTTAGTAATTAGGGAGTGTATAAAAAAAATCCTGTTCCCATCCAGTTTGTGCCTGATTGTTACATGTGTATGTATAGTTTCCGTCTGTTTAATAAAGGTATTTTTGTGTGAAAACGGCTTTGCACCTGTGTCCTGTCTCCTGTGCGACAGCGTGACAATCCGGTACAGTCACCACACTTCATAGATTTGTACATGTATGGAACTTTACTAAAATATACAAGTTGGAAACACCCCCAATCCTACACACCCCACCCCCTTTCCCTAGTAAACCGGTGATGCATGGCCTGCCTTTGCATATTGGAACCCGATAGGCTCAAATATTTTATTACACAATAACTCTTGCTTGTCATTAACAAATTTTCAGCATCTCTGTTTCTTCAACAAAAGCAGCAAAACTGCTGCAGTGACAGTTTTCACATTTTGACCAGTCAAATGTATTTTCTTGAAAGGACTTAATCATCGTTTTAGTCAAGTTTAGGGTGCCTTTAAAACTGTTTCCCAGCCTTGATTTGGAAAACAGCTTGTCCAGTATTCAAAGATGTATTAAGTTGCTAAAGTAATTACTTAAAAGTAAAAAACAAAACAATTCTAAATAAATAAATCCAATTCTAATCTCTCGCAGGGTGGAGCATTAGGGATTCTCATTGACTGGAATTGTAATCTGGACCTCAAAATTGAAAAATGCAAGCCAGAGTACAAATTTTACGGCCTCTACGGAAATACAAAAGAGGGATCGAGTTCACAAGCGTCAGTGGGCTACAATTTCAGGTGGGTGAAATGCGTAAGAACATTTTGCAGACTGAACTGTTGATTTCACCCCTTTGATCAATGAGCCAGTTTTGACAAGGTGTTTTTAGTTGGCTAGATGCTTTTGGAGTTGGAGTACACTTTCAGTTTATAATGCTAATTAGCTTAAAAGACCCAGTTTTTCATACTCAAGTCAAGTCCAGTGGGTTTTATTGTCATTCCTCCATATAACTGGTATACACTGGAACGAAATGTCGTTTCTACAGGACCATGGTGCAACACAACATTACAGTAGCATATACAGGACTTCATAAAGTGCAAACACACGACAGTGAGGACGAGTGCAAAATATACAATAAATACACAGGACAGTAATACACAGGACAATAAATACACAAGACAGTAATATACAGGACAATAAATACACAGGACAGTGCACGCTGACGAGATGGGACAAAAGAACAATATTGGATGTGCAAACAATAGTCTGTAAACTGTAAATTTAACTGGAGAAACTACGGACTCCAAGTAACAATAGCATCATATTCCTGGAACCAGAGTGTCTTGATCAAGGACTCTTAAATATAATTTCTGATCCATTCTCCCTTATGAGATCTATTAGTTAACTGCCTCAAGCCTTAAAAATCCTCTTTTTTTTACTTGTTTAACTGGGGAAATTAATTTCAGTGCATGTAAAAAGTTAAATCACTGGGCAAAATATTAATTTGGTCCATATGTGTGTTTTAGAAATTATCTGTTATTAATGAAATTTATTTGACTTATTGACTTTAATAGTGGAATGAATAAAAAAAATCACATTTTGAAAGCTGTACAACCCAATATAACAGTTTTTGTTATAGCAAGATAACAGCTTTAAAGAGCATGATATTAAATGGCAACACTTCAGTTCGGAGGATTTTTAATTTGTTTGTTTAGGAAAACTGATATTTTTTAAAAAGGATTGCTGACACACACATAAAGGTAGAGCCAAAATGTATCAAACACATCATCATTCTGCTCAGTTTTAAACCAGATTTACCTGTGATGTTTCAGAAAGGCAAAATATTACGTGGAGGACAAAATCGAAAAGAGAACGCTGATGAAGGTGTTTGGCCTACGTATTGAAATCATTGTACACGGACTGGTAAGATCACACGCCTACATTCTGTACCAGCTTGCATTTTTAATTGTCATTGCAAAGCCGCTTTTTTCCCTTTCTTTTAGGCAAGAAAATTTGACATCATTCCAACACTGACGGCCATAGGGTCAGGAGTGGGAATCTTCGGAGTGGTAAGTCTCACAGACAGTCATCTCCACCGGAGGCACTCCTTAATCACACCAAACAATTCATCCTCACCTCCTAATGTTTATGAACCACACGTCAGAGAGATTTAGGTAACTCCTTATTAAGTGCATGCCGTTTGTATTGTTTTTCTGAATTAACAGGCCCAATGTGCATTAGGAATGATTAATATTCTGTAATATGACATCCAGGATCATAAAAAGGCTGAAGTAGTTTATAATGTTAGTTTATGTTGAAAGGAAGTTGGTTACTGTGATAAGATACTTAACAGAAATAAGCAGTGAGAAATAAGACAGTAATCAGGAAGTGGCTTGTTGTAAAAGGCGTAGTGTTATTGGACTAGTGCACTACATTGACACAGCTGCTTGCTTTCTTTATAGGCCAACGTCGTGTGCGATTTGGTTCTCCTGCATTTAGTGAAAAAGAAAGATTTCTATAAAACCCTGAAATTCAAATCCACAACAGTTCAGGAACAGGTAAGCGGTGAGGTAAATATACTTCAACTTATCAACCTCTAAAACACTCCTGTCCGAGTAGAACAGTTAGATGTTACATCCTGAAAGTGAAAGTAAGAGTCATTACAAACAGCTGTATTTACATAGATGTTATAGTCTACCTCAGAAGAATTGGCACCTTTCAAGAGAATGGGCAAAAATTCTCTTGAAAGGAGAAAAAAGGGGATTGCAAACAAAGAAAGACTACTAAGCCTCCTAAGGGTCATTTTTTTTCAGGAAATTCTGTTCCCACGGTTTAGTAAACTGTGCCCTCTGAACTGCACGTAATACACTGTAAAGCCGTAACCA
>JAOUQW010011819.1:0-12321 GCA_028565825.1 Olivaichthys viedmensis
ATCTAGATCTACATCCGGATTTCTGTAAAGCTGCTTTGTGACAATGTCCATTGTTAAAAGCGCTATACAAATAAAATGTAATTGTTGTTGTAAGAGCTGAGAGCAGCACTTTCCCGAGTGAGATGGATACAGTCCCGTCCTAAAAGACCAGACTTGCCCTGGTGTCCTCTAGTTCCTGAAGGATTTCTCCTCAAGGGAGCACCCTTCTTCGTGCCCTTTTATCTGAAGCTGCAAACCATAGGAGAGAGTAGGGACCAGGTTTCAGGTCAGCAATCGTTCTTTATAAGACGGAAAGAACTTTTCATTGTTGAAGGTATTTTTATGAATTCATGCTGAACTTGTGCTCTGCCAAAAAAACCACGGGTTCTGAGGAGGACAACGGGCTCTCCGATACAAATACAGATATAAAATGATTCAGCAGTATGCCTGTTACTCACTCTGATAGACACACAGACACATCCTCTGCACTCACTCTACACTCCATAAGCGTAGTGCACTTGTACCTCTTAGTGTACACCATCTGAATTACACACCCTGCAGAACTGTTATTGCCGTTTCCTCGTTATACCTGTGGAATTAGTGACTCATTAGTTCTTAGTAACTCTATAAAGTCAAGTCGATCAGTCTGATGCAGCGTTTTCACTTTTACACCCATCACTGTAATCATTAATTTCATAGCATTCGGCAAACAAACAGACTGACCTGTCTATCTGTCTGTGTCTATGTTTTTGTGTGTCCGTTTGTGTGTGTCTGTGTGTAATTCCGAAGCAACAGGAAAACAAATAATTAATAGGCACGCAACCTGAACAGGGCTCTAGCCTAGCAAATGATCGCTGGACATGCAGAGAATTTAGAAATGGAAACTCACCACTGATGTTAGTGCATCATTTTCCTGCATTTTTGTGAAGCGAAGTCATTTATGATTAAAGTCTATCTCACGTACTATATCATACTCAATCGACATCAGTGTCAAGTGTGAGCCACTCTTCAGACATAGCGGTCCTCTGTGCTTTTTGTCACAGCGGAGCTTTCAAAAGTTTAAAAAAGCTAAACAGTCACACAAGCAGCTCCTTTTCTTTCTTTTTTTTCTTCCTCCAAAGCCACAGCGAAGGCAATCTTTATCAGTGATAATAATACATATAATCTCGATAGCAAGCTTGACTAGCTAATTAGCCAATACTAGCTAGGACTGATAAGAGCATTGTTATGGTTACAGAGTGCTTGTCGCGTGAGCCGCGTTTTTCCATATCAACAAGAGGTGTTGGCCAGAGTGTGAAAGCAGCCTAATACAAAAACTAACCTGCTATTTAATAGCGCGCCCGCTCCCACTCCTCCCCTCCCCCTATATATCACGTGATGACATGAATACAGGCAAAGTAATTGGCCGGAAAGTTAGCATGTTAAAGATTCAAATTTGTATTTTTTTAACCCGTTGATGCGAGGCCTCCTGCGCTCGTAAAACCCTAGGCTGGAACCTATACAGCCTATATGGTTAAACCGGCCATGGTCTGTGTGCATGTCTGTGTGTTTGTGTCAGTGTAACTCTGTCTTTCTGTCTGTGTGTGTGTGTCTGTCTAGTGAGTTGCCCCATAGGAACAAGGATGTACATGAGGAAAAATTACATTATTATTATAAAAAAACAGAAATGACTAACTCTCTGCTACAGACTCTCAGAAGGACTATAACACCACACACACTGATAGCAGTACATGTGTTGTGTTAAAAGACGGTGTGTGTGTGTGTGTTAAAAAGTGGTGCTTTATGGAGTGTATAAGCTGCTTTATTTGTTTGGTATCAAACCAGAAATACATTAAAGTCAATCAGTGAAGGTCATTTAATGTCCTCACACACTGTTTACTGATTTAGCTGTCTCTGTAATTTATATCTGAATGTATAACATTAATTATATATGTAAATATTCATGTACAGTATAGTGAAATTGATTCTTCACATATCACAGCATGTTGGTAAGCTGGGGTCAGAGGTCAGGGTCAGCCATGATACAGTGCCCCTGGAGGGTTAAGGGCCTTGCTCAAGGGCAGCTTGGTGGTGCTTAGGCTTGAACCTACGACCTTCTGATCAGTAGCCCAGTGCTCTAACCACTGAGCCACCACTGCACTATGAATATATAATTGACATTCAGTTGTGTCACACTGGGTTTAAATCACTACACACACACACACACACACCTTCAAATGCAGTAAACTCACTCCAGTACACACACATACACACACACACACACACACACACACACAGAGACACTACAGTACTGTACCCTGAACACTGTTATTCAGACTTATTAAAGCGTGAGTGTTGATTTGGGACGCGACCCTGTACCCTGAACACTGGGTGTGGTGGCGTTAAGTGCTGATTCACAGCTCTGCAGTAATAACACGGTGAATTAGATGTCACTGCAGTCGTGTGTCTTGCTTTATGGGATGAAGGTGAAGAAGAACGTCAGAAATCACGAGCAGGTCAGAGCACAGAGAGAAAAAACAGTGTGTAACATTTAATAACAGATTTATATCAAATTCCAGATGAAAATGTAATTTATTGACTCCTCTAGCTAAGAGAGAGTCAGACTGTTTTGTGTAGATGTGTATTTTAATTGATACATTTTTTATTTATGCCTGACTTTTATTTATAATTTTTATTCATTTTAATATTGCTTGTAATTTTTTGTTGTGATTTTATTGTAAATGAAATATTCTGTATTCATACATTATTCTGCTTATTACATTCATCACTTCAGAATTATTCAGTGCCTATAATGCACTTTGCAGTTTCTATTCCCTACAAGTGCATTATGGGAGCTCTGTATCCCCTAGGCTACACTAATCTACTGCAGTGTATTGTGGGATTTAATCAGTGTTATAGATTTTCATCTCTATGCTTTCAGACATAATTTCTCTCTCTGTCTCTGACCGTCTGTTTGTCTTTCTGTCTACCTGTCTGTGACTGTATACCTACCTGTCTGTCTGTGTGTCTACCTGTCTCTCTCTGTCTATCAACCTATCTCTCTCTGTCTGTCTCTCTGTCTGCCTGCCTGTCTGTCTCTCTGCCTGTCTGTCTGTCTCACTGTTTGTCTGTCTGTCGGTTAGTCGGTCAGTCAATCTGTCAGTCACTCACTCAGTCAGTCAGTCAGTCATTAAGTCAGTCACTCACTCAGTCAGTCAGTCAATCTGTCAGTCAGTCAATCTGTCAGTCAGCCAGTCACTCAGTCAGTCAGTCAATATGTCAGTCAGTCGATATGTCAGTCAGTCACTCCATTAGTCAGTCAATCAGTCACTGTCAGTCACTCAGTCACTCAATCTGTCAGCCAGTCAATCTGTCAGCCAGTCACTCAGTCAGTCACTCAGTCAGTCAATCTGTCAGTCAGTCCGTCAGTCAGTCAGTCAGTTGGTCTGTTGATTTTGATGTATTCTCATATTACAGTACAGTGGGATGCAGTTTGAGACGCAGCCCCTGATTGGCACTTGTTTGATGTCATCTTGTCGCTCCTCTTCAGAAGGTTTGGATGAAGACTCGTGATTTTCATGTGAGAAATATCTTATGGCAGTATTTAGTCTCAGTCTCTCAGTGTGAACTGTGTTTGGAGTGGTTCTGTCCTAAATCACTGATCTTCACTTCTCTGGAGATTTAAGACTCTAAAAATTATCTCAGCATGAAGTTCTACATTAATCTCTGAGATCTGAAGCAGTTATTGATCTCTTTCTCGGTCTCTCTCACGCTGTGTATCCATCTATCTGTCTGTCTGTCTCTCTTTCTGCCTGTCTCTCTGTTCAGTTTAATTTTAAAGTTTTATGTCTATGACTGTAAAAAGTGTCATAACGCATAAAGAATACAAATTTTGAGGTTTTAGGCAGTCAGACAGACAGACAGACAGAGACAGACAGACAGTGAGACAGACAAACAGTGATACAGACATACAGACAGTGAGACAGACAGACCGTACCTCTTCACTCTGTGCTCTATTAGCAGCTGTAAAAGAAGAAGATTTGTGTGTATAAATGTCGTGTGAATAAAATGGCATGAGGACCCTGGGGGATTTACTGTAACACAGACAGACAGACAGACAGACAGTGAGACAGAGCTAGAGACAGACAGACAGAGACGTGAGGACTCTGAGGATTTACTGTAATACAGACACTCTCCTCTGTAAATGTGTTACTACAGCATTATTATTAAATCTGTCCTGAATGAATGTGTACATAGAGTTATTACACTTCATAATGAGTTCATTATAACCACACTGCAGGTTTTTATAGCTCTGAGTATTGACTGCAGTGGCATTACACATGAAATAATGTAATTTAGGAATTTTTTTTATCTGCAATAGAAAGTAATTAAAGTAATTATTATAAGCAATTATTAGATAATTAAAGTGGTTAGATTTATTACAGGAATGATTTTTAAAGCAGGTTTGTTAATAATAAGTCTAATAAGTCTAAAATAAAACATGTTCTGAAAATGGAAATACATTATAAAAGAATGATAATGACTAGACCATCACACACATTTCAGCCTTTTCATATCTTTTTTCCTATTTCAGAAATATTGAATTATATTAAATCTCTTCCGTGGATGAGTTTGGGACTGTAGGTTAGCCAGAAAGGTGGCTAATTAGCTAGCGATCCACATCCGTATAGCTTTCTGGCTAACTAGCTCATAGCTAACAATCATAACTATAACTTAAAGAAGAGATGAAATAGCTTGTTAACAAAAACCTCAGAAACTTACATAAACTAGTTGGGTAGCTAGATGACCTAGCGAACTGTCCAACCTGCTAACTAGTGCTTGCCAATTGCTAACTTTCTAACTAACTATGATTACTAATAGCACTCAATTTGCATTAGCATTAAAAATAGTGCTGGTTGTTGTCAGAATGAAGATTGACAATTTAATACTTACACATGTAGAAAATCATCTGAATTAAGTGCAAAGTAAATAATTAAATAATTAATATTTAGGTTTAATAAGGCCAACGCTAAATATAGCTACTTAACTATAACACCTGCTAGCTGTTAACTAGCTCATAAAAAGATTATTCCTAAATATTTATTTTAAGAAGGTTCTATCACAGCAACCTAACTCGCTAGCTAGCTACTGCTTGCCGGTTGCTAACTGGCTAACTTAGCTTGATAGCTAGGTGACTAACATCTTTTAATTAATTGGACGTCTTTTTTAAAAATCTTGTCAGAATGATGGTCCTAAAACATATTTTAGCTTCCTAGATAACTAGCTTATAAAAGAATAATCGTGATTGGTTAAAAAAGTATAATTTTGAGCCATTTTAAGAAGTTAAAGAGGATGAAATCATTAAGCCGTATGAGTTACATCTACAGCATTTAGCAAACGCTCGTATCCAGCGTGAGTGATTTGTAGTCTACTTTTCCTTAATGCTAAAGAACATCAGTCCGAGTCTAAATATATCAACACAGTGCAGGAACAGGAGCTCATACAGAGGTAAGGGTTTTCATTTAAGTGCTTAGTGAAGTCTCCAGACTCGTCTGGTCAGGCAGTCAGGAGAAGTTCATTCCATCACCATGGTGCCAGAACAGAGAAGATTCTTGATGCAGATCATCTTGTGTCTTGAGGGATGGAGGATCGTACTTGTCTTTCTGGACTTGACCATTTGCATCAGGTAGGTGGGGGTCCATTTTTAGCTTTGTAGGCAAGCATCAATGTTTTAAACCGAAAGCCACAGAAAACGACCAAATGACGCCAGGTGCAGGAAGACCCAGCAAGCAGCTGCAGGAGTTGAGCCTTGAAATGATAAGGGACTGAACAAGCACCAGAGTGGCCTCCTTGGAGAGAAATGTTCAAGTCCTCCTGATGATGTACAGGAGAAAACACCTGCAGGACTAAGTGATGTGCTGAGAATGATAACTGAACTTGTTTAAGGGTTTAATGGTTTTTGAAAGGAAAGAAAGGAGAGACACGGGTTGGTAGCTGCTGACATCAGTGATCTAGTGAGGTCCTTCAGGATGGGTTCCACCCTGGCACTCCATGTCCTGATGACTTCATTCGTTTTCTTTTAGCTGTTCTTAGTTGAATGACTGAAAGAACATAGCTACAACACACTTGGATAGTTTGCTTCCTAAAAGGGTTCTAAAAACCCTTTCTAATAGTGTTTCCCTATGTTGTAGGGTTCTACATTGAACCTTTAAGGGTTCCCCCAGAGGGACAGCTAAACAACACTTAAGGGTGTAGAGCATGTAGAGAGTGAAGCATGTAGCTAAGTAACTAAAATCATCAAAAATAGTGATGGGGATTACACAGATTTCAATTTTGCTAGAACTTTGAGCATTTACCCATGTAAAGACGACTATGTGGATTTCGGTGCAAACATAACTATATCTATTTGTCAGTCTTTTGTGGTTTAGGACAAAATAATTTTAGAGAACATTTCATCCCCGAGGACGAAATGATATGAGAATCCAAAAACATTTTCAATTTCATTTGCAATTCAAAGTAGCTCAATACAAATAACTAACACTAAACTAAATGAATATGAATACTAGCAGGTGGCACATCGTAACTGTGTCTGAATATTAAAATATTTACCTGAGGACAATGTTATGTAGATTATAATGTGTATTGATGCTTGCACACACACACAAACACACACACACAGATCTGATCGCAGCTCAAAGACAGCCGGTGTTTAAATGTAAAAGTTCTGCTGTCCATTTTCTGCCCTGTAATTTCATGCTGTTTCAAAGCACCTTCCACATTCAGCTGCAGGTGAAGCAGTTCCGTTTCTTTTGTTCTCTCGCCCTCCTGTCTTTATGCAAACGACTTCGGAGGGAGGTAATAAAACGAGTCAGCCGATGTAGTTATCACGTCAGTCAGCTGTGAAAAACGCTTTGTGGACGGACTGAACACTTTTCCAAAGAGCTCGAAGACGAGCTTCAGGCAAGAATAAAATCCACCTGTCTAACTTCAGGAAACATGCAGACGTCTGTGTGACAGCAGGACAGCGAGCCAAGGACGATTACGGAGGACAAATTGTCTTTAATGAAGAAACAATTATGAGCTCTGTCTTGAGAGAGAGCGAGAGGATGTTTCATCTCAAAAAGCTTCTGAGGAAAAATCCTGCTCATCCTCGTGAGACTTTAGAGCTCTCTTCTGTCTGTCTCTCTCTCTGTCTGTCTGTCTGTCTCTGTTCTGTCAATTTAATTCAATCAAAGTAGCTTTATTGGCATGACTGTTTAAGGTACAATGTTGCTAAAGCATTGGGGAAAGAAGTAGAACAACAATAACAACAAAAGGAAGAAAATAACAATAATAACAGTAATAACAATACTTATATTAAAAATAACAATAGAAATACCAATAAATAATAATAACGCCAAATATATAAATAACAATACTAATAGTGGTGGTCATAATAATAATAGTAAGAAAACTAACAATAACAGAAAACAACTACACAAGTACCAACAATACTGACAACGATAACAACAGAAAGGATTGAGGGAGGGTAGGATTGGGGGTGGTATTGGGAGGGGGGGTTGGTAGGAGTGGGGGCGTGTCACCCACTGTCTCTCAGCCGGTGACTTGTGGTTAGGTATTTTCAGTGAAAGTTGTTCTGTGCAAAACTTTAACTGATGTTTTTATATCCGCTTTGAGAGCTTCTGGGCGGATTCCATCAGGGCCTGGTGCCTTTCCATTGTTGAGACTGTGGATGGCTTTCTGGATTTCTCCCTCTGTTGGCACATCTGTGTTTATCTGTAGTGTTGATTCAGCAGGGACAATGTCTGGAAGTTTAGATGGTGCAGATCGATTCAAGAGGTCCTGGAAATACTCCTTCCATCTGTTAAGCTGGTCATTCTTGCTTGTTAGTATCTTTCTGGTCTTGTCCATGACAGACTGGTCCGTCATCCGTCTTGAGCCAGCTTTCTAGTGATGTCATACAGCTGTTTTAAATTTCCTTTGTCTGTCTGTTGTGCCAGGCTGTCGATATATTATTATTTATATATTATTTATTGTCTTCCTTCACACTTTTCTTGACTTCTTTGTTGGCTTCTGTATGAGACCTTTGTGCTTCTGCCTTTCTTGCTCTTGTCTTTCTGTTATTTATACCCACTTTCCTTTTCTTTCTTTCTTCAATTCTACGTATTGTGTCTGTTGAAATCCATGGTTTGTGCTGTCTTGTTTTCTTACCCAGTGTTGTCTTGCAGGTGTCTTTCAGTGTAGTCTTTGTGTGTTCAACAGTTGCATCTGCCTCTATCAAATTGGCCAAAAGCTTGTACCTGTTTTCTAACTCTGTGTGGTAGCGTTTCTTGATCTCAGAGTCCTTCTGCAGCTGTGTTGTACCGTATTCCTGGCTTTGCTGTTGATGTAGTTGATGTACAGCTCTTTAGCTTGAGCTTGAGTTTTCCTACAACAAGGTGGTGGTCTGATTCAACATCTGTGCCTCTCCTTGCCCGCACATCTAGAAGGGATCTTCTGAAGGTGCTGCAGATACAGATATGATCAATCTGGTTTTCTGTCTGATAATCAGGTGAAACCCAGGTGGCCTTGTGGATCCTCTTGTGCTCAAATACGGTGCCTCCAATCACTAAGCTGTTGAAGGAGCAGAAATCAGTGAAGTACTCAAAACATTCTCGTCCATCTTCCCGAGGCCGTTTTCCCCCCATTACCTGTTCTTTACCAGTGTTGACGCTTCCAACGGTCACCTTGAAATCTCATATCAAAATGACAAGATCCTTCCTGGTTCTTTGGTTTAAAGTCTCTAGCGTTTTAAAATGCAGCATTTTTTTTGGGACTTGTCTTTAAGTGCATGCACAAGTTGAGGGCCCTTTCTGAACGTTTATGGACAGAGGGAATCGGCCTAATTCTGCCCTGCATGCGTTGGTCGGGGTGTTTCTTTGAAGTTTCAGGACCATTTAGCAGAATTCTGCATGCAGGGCTTCTGTCGGATGCTTGTCCCATCTAGTGTTGCTATGGTGACTGAGTGGACCCCAGAATTCACTTCCATACAGCGCAATGGGCTGGATTACACTATCAAATCTTTTATACCAGATTTGGATGGGTATATCATGGGTCTCTCTTTCTCTCTTCTGTCTCTCTCTATCTTTCTGTCACTCTTTCTTTCTTGTCTCTTTCCATCTCTTCTGTCTCTCTTGCAATCTCTCTTTCTCTCTCCTCTTTCTTTTGTCTCTCTCGTCTGTCTCTCTTCTGTCTCTCTTCTGTCTCACTTTCTGTCTCTCCCTGTGTTCTCTATGTCCATCCCTCTGTCTCTGACTCTGATAGCATTTCTCTCATCAAGGTGTCTTAGCAATCTTGCCACTAGGCATCAGACTTTCAGAACTCGAGATAAAATGTGCGTCATCAGAAGTCGAACCTCGCAGGAGTCCCTGTCCCTCCGGGTGAGACGGACGAGAGAAAAAAAGGGAGGAATAAAGGCCATGAAGCTGCAGGCGGCGAACTGAATAAATGAATTTTAATGTAATCGGAGAAAGGCAGGCACGATGATGAGCCTGATTGTGGACAGGATTAAGGGGACGGACTCATTCTGAGCTGCAGAACCATGAGAGAGAGAGAGAGAGAGAGAGAGAGAGAGAGACCATCTGCATAAAGAGCCACGAATAGAGAAATGACAGAATAAACTTTCATACTGAGCAGATGTGAAGGGGAATAATTGGTCTCGCATTTGCTCTGATAGACGTCTGTGATGGAATAGCTGTCAATCACAAGTGTTTATAACAGGTGAAAAAACACCATCATCAGTCTGTGGGCGTGTCCCAGACCACACTCCCTGTTCACTATATAGGCCACATAAACACCATCATCAGTACACTGTGGACGTGTCCCAAACAGAAATCAGATGTGTTTCTCACTAAATATCCATCTGTTACTCATTAAACTCAATCAGAGCTTTACAGTTCACACACACACACATTCAATAGCAGGAACGATTTCCTGTAGCGCCAACATGCAGATGGAGACGCATAATGTTTATACTTTGTTAAAATAAATAATTATAAAAGGGACGTATGACAGATTGCTAATTATTTCCTGAACATTACACACAAAAACGATCTGTTAGTGTTGTAGTGTTTATTTATGATTAGCTTTATACTCACTGTATAACACACATATAGGCTACAGATATACATACTCATGATATCCTGAGTGTGAGTAGCACAATACAGGTTATACATAATATATCAATATATCTCTCTGTGATCTGGAGGGTGCCTAGGTAGGCAGCATTTTTGTCCCATCCTTCAGAGGGCAGCATAAAGCGACGCTTTTCATTTTACACCGCATTGGTTTGGTAAATATAACGTGCAAATATCTGTACTGACCGTCAGATCTTTATAAACATGCATTACCACTGTTTATGATCACATTTCACTATCTGAAATTTCGCACAACATAAATATAGAAATAAATTACAAATAATTTTGACTATATTCGAGTATTATATCTATTACAGTAGTTAGTTAAAACGGTCTGCTTTTAGAACCAATTATAACTATTTTATTAGGTATAATACTCTAATATAAAGTCTACATTATTGGTCATTTATTTGTCAAGAACTGAGATTTAATCATTTAGATTGAATTAATTACAAATTATTTAATGAGACTGATTATTTAAATCAGACTGATTAAGTAGATTTATAGCGGAGCACCTACACTATTGGGATATTCCTTACATTTCTGGTGCTTCCGGAATTAATAGACATATTTCTATCGTATTTCTCTTACATACTGATGTGCTGTTTAGATTAGGACAGCTGTTCTCTAAGGGTCCTTATCTTGGACGAATGTGAATTAGCCTGTGTCACACGTGTCCTTCCTGGAAACGGCAATTGCTATAATTCTATAATTATAGGGATAGAATATAATTTTTTTACATACAATTCTGTAAACCGTTATAAAAGTTTTAATCAATTATCGTGAGATGAAATTTTTTATACTTTCACGTCTCGTCATAAGTGAGGAGCTTAAAATTACAGCCTCATGCTACACTTTTATTATCTCTTATTTATACCTTACAACCTTCTGCAGTCTGTTCTGAGATCAATAACGTCCTCCCTCTGTGTGAGTGTGTGTGTGTGTGTGTGTGTGTGTGTGTGTGTGAGTGATAGTGCACACGTTTAACCTCTAAAACCCAATAAACACAAGTTCTGCACATTTTTGCACTCCATCTTCTCTGCTTTATGACCCAGGAACCGTTTAGAGGAACAGAAGAAATGCCCTTTATGTAGTGCACTATATGTCCAATAGGGAGTCATTCAGGAGCTGTATGTAAACCATATGATCTTAAATTTAATTAATATTAAGGACGGGAGGCCATCTTTAACATTTCAGCTGATGTCAATGCTGAATATCTACAGTGGAAGAAAAGTCAACTGTACCTCTATTTTAAAATTTACGTACAATAATTACAATTCTAATATGTTAAAAATGAAATGTGGGCGAATGCTGCAGCAAGACAACAACCCAAACCATGAGGCAAAATCAACAGAAAAATTGTTTAATAAGAACTTTTCCTCTGAGCCTCTCATTCTCCAGACCTGATCTGAAGACGGCAGTGTGTGTCAGGAAGAATGTAGGGGGCTACAGGAGGATCTGACAAGCTGTGCAGAGGATATGAAGGATGTTGGAGGAAGTTATAAAGGTAAAAATATGTACAAACTTGCAGCTGAGGTGCATTAGCTTTTAATTACAGTTAACTGATGCTGATATTTAATTAACATGATAAATCATCATGATCCTGGCAGAGAATTATCATAAAGCAGTCTGGACTGAACGAGTCCTACTGTTTCATAACATGGGCTTCACATTTACACAAAGTCATGACCCATGTGTGTGTGTGTGTGTAAACCGTGTGTGATGCTCTTAAATTAATCTATCATGTTTCCTTTAAGTAAAAGCACTGAACTCACACCTGTGTGAATAATACTAAAAATCTCAGATGCTACTGTTGAAGCTAAATTAATAGAATAAACTCAGACGCAGACCGAGTCGGGGGTCAAGCCTCCTGCAGGCCAAAGCCTCTGATTGGACAGAAGCTGCTGATTGAATGGAAGTGTGAGTGAAATGCTGCCTTCAAGTTCTCCACGAAAGTTCCTACTTTACGAGTTCGAGGTTTAATAAATCGCGAGAGGTCAGCTGGATTGAGATGATCAAAAGACGATGTTGCTGTGGCGATGTCTTCCCAATTAGCAAACTCATAAAAGGGTTTTCTTCATTTGTACTATTTTTTACTAGTTTATAATAAGAATGAAGACATTAACACTATGAAATAACACATATGGAATTATGCAGTGACCAAGAAAAGTGTTCAACAAATCCAAAA
>JAOUQW010011838.1:0-12320 GCA_028565825.1 Olivaichthys viedmensis
TAGCGTGCTGCTGTATCGTTGCGTGTTGCACCATGGTCCTGTAGAAATGACATTTCATTTCAATGTATACGAGGTATGTGGAGAAATGACAATAAAAACCTACTTGAACTTGAATGTTTGTACATCTGGAGGATTAAAACTCTGTCCACTACGGGGCAAGTCACAGCCGAATCATCACCAGCACCGGAATATCTTCTTCGACCACTTCCTGATTTTGCACAAGAAAGTAAACAGTGAAGATGGCGGGACTTGAGGAGGCGATTATAATGTGCCTATTGAGAAAACGGTAGAAACGGCGGCAGCGGCGCGTGTATCAAATCATTAAACCGATCGTCGTGTTGCTTCACTATACTGCCCCCGCTGTTTACGCGGGTATTGCACCACACGTATACGTTGCATTAATTTTTTGGGACATGCACAATCAACATGCTGAATGAACGCAGGATACGGACCGGCGCCATTTTAACCGTCTGTCTACGTTATCAACAGCAAGTATAAACCAATTCCATCGAGGAGTCCAAAAGAAGGAGATATCAGAAAGGAATTCCAATATCTTCTGAGAAACTTGGGAGATGGATGGAGGAAAAGAGAAGTTCTGTGTCGTCGGCGTAACAGTGATAAGAGAATCCATGAGACCGTATCACTGATCCCAGTGATTTAATATGAAGGGAGAACAAGAGTAGACAAAGAACTGACCCCTGTGGGACTCCAGTAGTGAGACTATGATTAAACTTAACCTCTACATGGTAAGTTCTATGCTGTAGGTATAAAAGAACAAGGTCAGAGCGTAGCTCACAATTCCCAAGTCAGCAAGAGTGAAAATGGGGATTTGGTGATTTACAGTGTCAAAGGCAGCAGATAGCAGTTCTTGCAGAAACTACCACGTCAAACTTACTTGCCACTTAACAAGCTTAGGAAATATTTTGCCCAGAACCAACACCAGCTGTTAGCTATTTGTTCCTGACATTCACTCAAAATGAGAGGATCCCATTGATTGTGTCCAACTGGGCTCCAAACTGGACCAAAATGTCTGCCCCTACATAGATGGAATGGGGCAGATGTGGAACGACACTCAACTGCTTCTTGACGATGTTAAGGGATCCAGAGCTCTTCACTGAGCTTTCTGAGAAATTGGTGGCTCTTAAGCAAAAACCATAGATGGCAGTTGTTGCAAGAAAGGATTTCAAATAACTACTGACTTATTTGCAATCCATGAATCATAGTCGTTACACCGAGCAGGAGTCAAAGCACAGGCAGACAAACTTGACAGCTTGTCGATTGAGTTGTCTGACAACAAGTGATCAAGGTGCTAATCTGTCAAGCATATCTTGTCCAGTGAGTATCTGTTCTGCATCAAATTTTGAAATGTACACGGAGTGTACAATCTTCATTTAATTTCAGCCAAGACTTCTGTGTAAATGGGGCATGGTCTTGTGAGTAGCTGGTAATTATAAGACTCAAGTATAAGGCACCGGTCTTTAGGAACGGTCTTTCTTTCTTGGACATAGGTGTGTCTTACAAGGATACTGTTGCAAGTTTGACACTGATCGCAGAAATTGTTGTTTCATCAGAAAAAGTTGATTATTCTTCAGGTAGTGCGTGGCAAAGCCAATCGAAGCTAACAGAAGCCGGTAGAATTTATTTTGCGGTTAGCCAAATTTTATTGGTGATTTATTTGGATAGGCTCTGTAGCCACTCCACTTACTTACCTACTCTGAGGAAAAGCAAAAAGTCTTAACTGGACCAAAGCCACACTTCTGCGTTTAATAACTGCTTCCTTATTAAAACATTTTGATCCTTCCATCTCCCTTCATGGTAGATGTTGACGCATTCTAAGCTGATTTACTTTACTGTAGCCTATAGACAGGGTTCCAAAAATGCTATGGCTGCTGTGTTCTCCCACCTGCTGAAGCAGTTATTTGCCAACAAATCTATTCTCCCTAGCTCCTGTATAGTCACCCCCATAAGATGCAACAACCAATGTTGCTAGGTAATTTATTGCAAAGTCTTACCCTTTCCTTTCTGAGTATGAGCATTTTTCTGTGTTTTGCAGTCTGCTGTTTTTTCATCTGTGCTTTGTTCTGTTTACTTTGATTTATAGATTCCAAGAAAAAAGTAATGGTTTTGTAATGACAGCTGGTTTATATCAGAGACAGTGGGAGCCAGCCAGAGTTTGGAGATAAATGTCGCTCTGTGCCAAGCACACTTCCATGACCTTGTATTGCCCCACAAAACCTATGAGCACAGCCTCAGAACTGTCACAACTGTGGCCAGAAATGAAGGGGGAAAAAATACTTCGTAAAAAAAAGGCTACACTAAAAATATTTAACACTGTGACAGTAGTGAGGATGTCCTTTGAGCGAGATTACCTCAATTAATATGAACTGGCAAAGAGGAGCCTTTGTATGCATTACAAACTAAGGGATACATGTGATTTTCCAGATGTGATGTGTATTTTAAGTAAATGTACTTTTTGTTTGTTTATTTTTTTATTAGGCCCATAAATAGTTGATGGGTCAATTAAAACATAGGTTTTAAATAAGCTGTAATACAAAGAGGGAATGGCAGATTCCACAGAAGGACTGCTTTCAGTACACAACAAATACAGGTGAAAAATGAATGTACATTAAAGAGTGTGCCTCTGGTTATGGACCATGAACTAGCTCAGTTGTGAATCTGTGGTTCAGTTGTAAATCAGTTCAGTGCAACTAAGATGAAGCTTGAAAAAGAACTTTCGTATTGATTATTTGACACTGTTATGTTGAGGGGATTTCTCAGCATAGAATGCTATTCTTAAATGACAACCTAAGACAAAACAACACTCAGCTAAACTCAGTTTATCATCATAGTCTAGTTTCTTTGGTTATATTATAATTTTTATAAAAGACACGGGTAAATCTTACCTCATACTCCTCTTTAAACCCATAGCCCTCACCACATTTCATTTGGGTGATGTGCTGGAGAAGGTCAGCCACACGTATGGCTGGCTGGAACTGGCCTGCCTGGTAGGACATCTCTATTGACTCGCATCCCCCATACGGATATGTCTGAATGGTCACAGGTGGCTCAGGCATTTCACTTTGACCATCTTCTGCAGAAGCAAAAGAAAACCTACAATAAGACTCAGTCTCGCCCTGGACTGTTTGAATTATCATATGATATTTTCCAAGAGATTCTCCTTTAGCCTTGACTGGTATCTAGAAAACAAGTGAGGAATAAAGAAGGGATGTTGCAAGTAATGAAAAAAAGCATGGGGTGGTTGATTATTTTCCTCTAACTGCACTCCCCTGTTTAATTCCGCATATAACAAGGCAACTTGCCAATCAAAAGCCCTAAAAGCGTCGAAACAGAGTGGATAATACCTGGATAAAGACCTACAGAAACGATCTAAGTACCAAACGATCTAAGCACCAAACAGGATTTCAAGTGACTGGATCAGCCATCAAATTTTATTTTATTTTTAATACAATTTTTACTCCATTTTTCTCCCAATTTAGTCGCTGCTGATTCCCACCCACTAGCTAGCTAGTTCTCTCTTATCGCACAACAGCCACTGACCGGGGAGGGCGAAGGCTAACACGTGCTTCCTCCAAGACACATGAAGCCTACCGCCACATTTTTTGCTCATGCAACGTCACAGGGCAGTCCCACGCGCTCAGAGGAAAGCGCCAACTGCTCTCTTCCGTATGCATGAGCTCACAGACGCCCACGATTGGCTGGTGCCGCTTTTGATTGAGCGAGTGTAATGCTGTCCCTACCACCCAGAGAGCGGGGCCAATTACTCTCTCTTAGACTCCCGGCCACGGATGACTGTGGCATCGTTGGGGCTCGAACTAGCGATCTGCAGACGATAGAGCTAATGCTTTACTGTTGCGCCACTCGGGAGCCCTGCAATCAAATTTTTTACCAGTTTTTAATAACTTATTCCTTTTTTTTAATCACTGCGACCAGAGCCAACTGGTCTGAGTAGAGAGTTGGGTAAAGAAACACTGCCTGCTATTGGTGGAGATGGCAGCTGAACATATCTCTATGAGGCCAAAATGACACGAGCTACAGTTTATTTCAAGCTGCACGACATTCGAGGCATCAGGTTTTGATCTCTGCGATGCACTTTGTACACTTTTCATCACCTGCTGCCGCAATAACAAACTGAACGCAGCTCGACTCAAGTCAGGATTAGTGAACGCAGCTCGGTGGACGTAGCTGGTCAGAGTAACACGCCACCCCAAGACGGACTACACCGAGATTATGGCCTTTCTACCCCCCTCCCCAGTTCTTATCTTTATATCTAGTTTAATTACGTCTCTTTAATTCGTCAAAATAATAGTTCACTCATGATGCTGAATTCACCAGAGAGCCTGCAGTGAAAAACGTTTAAAGGAAAGTTCCAACGTTTTACTCAGAGAACATTTTTCAGAGGGTTTTAATGTCATTTTGGTCCATTTTTTCAGTTATGGTGCAAAAATATGATCTGCCTTGAGGTCAAAAGCCTTTCGGTCCAACACGGGATCGTACAGTCTCAAGCGTAAAAAAAAAAAAGTTCACGTGCGAGTCATAAATGTAGCGTTCATTTCAAAACATGTAGAAATGTTTGTGAAAACGTTGGGAATTTTCCTCTAAAGTGTCCTCGTGCTTCCTCCTCTGCAGCGTATGACATGCTCTTCTGATTATTGTAGATTTGTCTTTCAACAGGTGCTTGTAAAATGAACTTTCAGAGTTTTAGAAGGCATGCTGAAGTTGGACCTCAGAAACGTACCAGTAAAACAACCGGCTCACCTTTTTTTTTTTTTTTTTTTTAACATGGTTCTCACACTGGTGCTTTGTGTTTCGATTGTTTCTTCTCTTTCCGGTGTTTGATTGACAAAATGACCTTCCATCATGTTCCATGTCTGTTCTGTTCCATGGTTTCTGTAACATGGCTGATTGAACCGTTAGCATGGCTGTAATATTCCTAGCAAGGCTCAGATGCTGAGGGAGGACCAAGGTGTGGAATACAGAGCAGGAAGCAGGGGTTAGCTTTTAAGCTAACTTCCTGGTTAAGGCTAACTTAAAGACAACCTGAAATCAAAACTGATCTTTTTTTTTTTTTTTTTACCGTGTTCGCTCGTGCCCTTGATCAGATTCATCTGTACTAATCACTTAAAAGACTAAATTCTTCCTTGTCCGTAATCTTTCACGAAAGTGCAGCGACTTTTTCCCGCCTCTAAACGGCCTCTGATTTTTTTATTACATCACGGTACAATTGTGGGCGGGACCAAAAAATATAGTAAAGTCCCGCCTGCATAAATATGCTGTTTCACTCTGAAATACGTTACTTTGCGGAAAGAAATGCGCTCGAATTTCCGTTTCACGTTGTCTTTAAAGGCTAAAAAAAACCACAAAAAACCCCCACTCATATGCTACCTGCTAACAGATTCCCACTAGCTTTCGTTTAGCCGAAAGAGAATGAAACCTGGTGGGAAAGCTAGCCATTAGGAAGTCAATCAACAGCTTTCAAATTGACGCCATTTTTAAAGCTAGCCTTGTCAGACTTTTTGATAAACCATGAATGCAGCGTAGTCATACGCACACTAGATGATAACAAGTTTGCGCCTTTAAAAAAAAAAAGTTTTTTAGCTAGAAATCTTACCTCAAGGAGCTACGTTAAGTCCTCGTGGATATTCTGAATCTTGTTCACCAAACCTTAAAAATACAATAAATCCCCTGTGGTTCATATATTGGATATGCGATTATTTTTCATTTTTCACTCCCAACAGACTGGAATGAGAAAGCCCGACTGGATTATTGTTGATTTTCCCGACTGCTGTTCCGATTGAAGGAGCGCCAACACTCGATTACTTTACATCATTAAACGTTACGCTGGAACGGATATGGTTTTGGCCTTACAATCATTCTGTTTTGATATCCACTGAATGCAGTGTTGAAGATTCTGCCCCCAGCTTTTGTTCTCTTTGTTGTAAATCTTTGCAGGAACCTGCTTTGTTCCTTACATTTCTTGTCGCCTGTGTGTATCCTTCCGATAAACCATGTTTGTTTTATTCCCTCAAGTCTCTTCATATTTATGGACTCTGTAGAATCGTTTTTTTACACACTGTTTTACTCTTTCTTTCTTTTTCTTTTTTTTTTGTACGTATGTGTGTGTGTGTGTGTGTGTGGGTGTTTGTATGGCGTGTTAGTTGCCGAATCCCAGTGCGCTTTGGTGACGCGCCGAACACGAAATACACACACACACACACACACACAGCGGTTCGGCCTGTGTGAAACTGGGACAAAGTCGCTGCTGCCATGTTAGAAGCCTCTTGAACTGTACTGTACTCCATTGTGTATATGAAAATACTATAAGTAAAGTTTTACAGTAGATCCACGGCTGTTACTGTCAGCCACAAATCGACTCGTTCTTCCAAATCAGCACGCTGTTATGATAAAGCAGCACCATTTTTTTTATTTATTATTATTGCATTTAAATGACTGTACATGAAGAAAATGGGGTGTTACAAAAAAACGTCATTGAAACCTTGACATTATTGAAATGAACATTATTATTATTATTATACATGCTGTAAAATATCAGTTAGTGATTTGTCATTCTGACCTTTAGCTTCCGGATCTGATATCTACAGCTCTACAAATCTTTTGCGACAGGAATGATATGTAGTGGGTTTCAGAACAAAATTATAAATCGGTGCGCAAAGTTATTATAATTCTTTTTTTTTTTTAAACGAAAGCCATTGTTTTTGTAAAATCAAAACATAAATTGCATGAAAACCTGAAATAACGAACTAAAATATGATCGAAAGGGGTGAAAAATACAGTCAACTCTAAAATTATTGGCACCCTTCATGAAAATGAACAAAAAGGAATAAATATATTTTATTTTAATATCTTAAACATATGGGGACACTGTAGTTTTAACTGTTTTTGTCATACAGTAAGTGTAACGGGGTTACTTCTGCGTTGTGTGTGATCTTGCTAGTACAATGAAGGACACCACCGACTCGCCACCTGACTGAAGGGGCATTTATTTCCTGTATAGAGGGCACATAAGCAGATGTAGTTTTCTTTATATGCTCTCTCTCATTTGCTCTGTCTGCACCTGCTCCCCCCATGCCAGCCTCAATGGTATGTTCCACCCACACTTGTCAAAATAAAATGCTGGTTTCAAAATAAAATGTTCAGTAAAAAAAAAAAATCTAGTATAAAACAACTTTACCCTGCTACATAAGCAGTGCAAAAACTGGTTTAATAATAATAATAATATTTATTTATACAGCACTTTTCATTTTAAGTTCAAAATCTCAAAGTGCTTTACATATAAAAGATCAGAAAATCAAAACAAAGTTTTTATGATCGAGCACATTAAAGAACCAACGTACAATCACTAATGAGTTGACTATAAATATAATATTAGTTCTACGAATCATGAAAAGTCTATTTAACAAGATAAAAGACCCAATAGCGATGAATAAGCTAAATTAAACAAGTATGTTTTAAATCTGGATTTATAAACACCTATAGAGCTGTAGAGCGTTCCTAACGTTCTATGGAGCACTGTTCCAGAGTTTAGGGGTGATATAAGAAAAATATCTTCCACCGGCTGAGCTGCGAGTGATGCTCGGGATTAACAGTAGACCTGCCTCAGCTGAGCGAAGAGCTCGGGATGGGCTGTATGTCACGTCTCTGCCGGCATCAGCCGAGTAAACGAACTCCAACTCCCAGAATCCCCAGCGCTCCACAGCATCACCTGATCCACTTACCTGCTCTAATTGCAGATCACGTACACCTGGCACTCATTTTACTCACCTCCATATATGCCTGGACATTTCACACAAACTTTGTGAAGTCTTGCTCCTGAATCCTTCACTGACATTTTTAAGCGTTTATATCTAGTATTGTGCTTTTCCGGTTTTGACTTTTGTTTGTTCCGACTCCCGATTTTGCCTTTGCCTAGTTTATGCTCGTCTCTACATCGCCTGACCATTTGCCTGTTTTACGACTCCGATTTACGCCTAGCCCTTTCATGTACTGTTTGACTTACGGTTTGTAACTAAACCCAGGACTTGCATCCTAAACCCAAACCTGCGTGTGAGTGTGAGCCACACCGTGACTCTCTAGTGCTTCAGGAGTTTAGCAAGATATGTCCATACCCAACAGCACTGTGTAAACTGTTATATATTCATATGTTGTATTTAATCTTAAAAATCCATTCATTATGGGTTTGTGTTTGATGAAAACATTTGATACTTCTCAAGCATTTTATCTTCGCATCTGACCCTTGAAGCATTTTATATATCAAGCTTGAAATTCACTTCAAAATATGCATTTTTCTCCGACAGTACAAAACCTGCGACTGGAAAAACTGTGCCATTAGGGTTTGAAGAAGACGCGCCCTCATATAAGGGTAAGAAGTGTTATCATCAACTCTAGATTTTACTGTACATTATTGTAAGAATATCCTGAATAATTTCATGTCAATGTCTAGAATGACGTGATGATTTGATGAACTGTTTCCTTCAACACTCTCATCCAGAAAATGACGCAACTACTATGAAGAGTACGGCTGTTTAGCGTCATAAAACCCAGCACTAGCATCATTCACTCACCTGTGCGAGCTTGTGCATTCCCAATATCCATTGCCAGAGAGCCCAACAGGAAGTGACACGACTGGCTTCAAATAGGGGCATGACTTGATCCTGTTCTTATTTACTGTCAATGGTGGTGTTCTTATTTGAATATTAATTTTCTTACATTTATGAATAATCATTTATATCATACGTATCCCTAATGAGAAATCAGAAGTAGACTTGTTTTCCAGTGCCTCGGGCCACGCTGGCTATAAAACTTTCTAAAGTTCGATTCCTTTTCAATACTATAACACGGTAAACGATTCGATTCAATAACTTTCGACACTTTCGATGCTGCATTTAAATCGTCCAACACTAATCTGACCTTGTATTCTGCCTATAGGCTAATCAAAACGGCGCGTGCTAATTTGACTCGGATTTGCGAGACGCTCAAAGTGGCTCGCACGGCTAAAGATAAGATGTTACTTCACCTCAGCTTGTGGAAAAGACGGGCTCAAGGAGTGAGGTTTGGACATATGTTTGCCTACCTTGCTGATGAAGACGGGCAGCGAACAGACGCAACATAACCAGCATGTAAAAGGAGTTATAAATCCCTTCACTGTGAAACAGGAAACAGAAACTTGGCGAAGCATCTGGCCGACGAGCGCGGCAACCTCTACAAAGACTTGGCCGCTTAGATGGCTGTACGCTGGGGATCTTCTGTAATTATGTTTAGGTTTTATTGAGAGTTTAACAGTTTTTACTTCAGGGATCTGGCGAACTGTTTTTTCTGCGTAATGACTCCTGAAGCTCGTGACGCTGTATTTGCTTTGTGATTGCCACATCACATCATTTTAACGCAGCCCAATTTTAAAAGAGCATGATTAAATATTGGTGTTCAAAACAGAGATGTTAAACACACAGAACATCATAACCTCAAAAAATCATGAATTGATGCTGTTTAAATATCTCCCTCCGTTCCCCGCGTCTTCACTTGCAGCTTGAGGGACACTATTTTTTAGCTTCGTAACGGTGCAGTTTGGGCTTGTACTGTATGGGGCTATAACTATAACTGCTATTTTTTTGTGATAAGGTTTCTTTGGGGAAAATTGATGCCATTTACGCTCGGACAACAGCAGCTTGCCCGCTGAGGCCCTAACACGTGATTTCAGAACATACTGAATGAGGTCATCTTCGAATGATTTAGTAACTTATTTGTTTTATTTCACAAATAAAGAGCTTTGTATCCATACAAAGGAGGAAATCGGAATTTAGCGCTAACAATCGGAATTCTGGGTGTTCAATGACTTCAGTGTGTGTGGGGTTTTTTTGTTTGTTTTTTGGCCACCGTATCGTTTTGGTATCGAATCGCGATACTACACTTGGTATCGGTATCAAAGTCAGAATTCTGGTATCGTGACAACCCTAATAACAGGTACTGGCAGAAGCTTTTATGCTGATCTTACGTTAAACCAGCTTTTTGAAAGGATTTCAGTCAGGAAAATTGGTCTCAGATGGGTACAAAACCGTCAGAATGAAACTACAGCACTATCCATGGTCCTGAAACTATGATCGGCAGCAGACGCAAAGTGCTAAACGTATAACGAGCTTGTGTGATTCATCTCAATATAGTTTACCATTATCTTAGTGATTAGATTCAGTTTTATTGAATCCATTTCGGGCATCCAAGTCTTTCTGATGTCACTTCTAGAACTAGAGATCTGACTAAACAACGTTATTCTAAGCATTTCTATACTATTTAAGCGGTGTTGCTATAAAACGCAGTTATTAAATAACTAGTTATCGGATTGACTTTTATTTTGCACAGTCAACACAGTTTTGCAGTAGTCAGTCAAGCCCTTAGTTTGCCCTTTGTCTTTTTTTCTCTGCTTGTGTAATTTTAGAGGCTGTCCTTCAGGTTTTTCTCTCCATTTTTAGCCCAGGCTATTTGTGAGCACACAGTTTTAGGTTAGAAGCATGTCGGGTTTCATACAAAATTTCAGGACAAGTCTTGCTGGTTTGATTGCTTTGCTAGTTAACTAATTGCCTGTCGGTGGCTGAGAGTGACTCTGGGCAGCATAGTGTCTGCTGAAGAGTGTGTGTGTGTGCGTGTGTGTGTGTGTGTGTGTGCGCGCGCAGTGCTGTAATGTGCTAATTTGACTCTGTGTGTGTTGCACTGGGGAGCATCAACACATCTGAGTCAGCGACAATAAACTTCCTGAGAGCTGGATCTCATCACTGTCACTGGCACAATGCGGTTTTCTATTTTATTGCCTCTTCACCCGGCCATCCCAGTGGATTCTGGGTAGTTCATAATTTCTTACACAGTTAGGGAAAAGGTATAGCACAAGTTCAATTCGGTTCTCCAGGGTACAATGTAAATGTACCCTCAAAGGTATAACAGTGGTCCTTTTCCAATTATGTACCTTAAATTAGTTTAAAAGGTCCTCTACTTCACTTTCCCATGTGAAAAGTACATACGACGGGTATGAAAGATCTGATACCTTTGTGGGTACCACAACAGTGACAGTACAGTTTAGTACTTTTTTGTAGAATGTAGGATGTACACTTTATGTTCTTTAAAAGAGTTGTCTTAGAGGGTGGTTAGGTAATGAAGCACCAGAAGCAGAATGGAGTCTCAAATAACAACAGCGTGAATAAACAGTGAGAAAGCTGGCGTAAGACATTGGAAATGAGTACAAACCAATTTCATTATAAAAGGTCACCCAATGGTCGTGGAACTATGCTGTAGACAAAGCGAACGCAGTGGGGTGTATTTTTGGCCGGGCAATGCCGCGAGAGATATTTCGTGCGATTAAACTATTTTGATTAAAATAAAAAATGTTAAGCCACTAAATAATTATGGGCGTTTTGGATTTTGGGAGCAGATACAGCAGATACAGCTTGCAAAGTAATTGGTGCTGCTGGACCACTTCTGGAGGTTTGTATTATTTTCAAATAAAACATGCAATTTAACAACGGCCAATTCCATGCAAATGTCAACCTTACCGTGGAAAAAAATAAAGTTGTAAGCACAGACAAAAAAAATCACGTTTGGATTGCCCAATTAGGTCTATATTTAACTGCTCGAATTGAATTTTTATGGAAATTGTTATCATTTATCCATGTATTATTAGGGGCGCTCGCTCTATCCAAGACCATTAAATCTGCAGAGGAGCATATTTCACCCAACCAGGCTTGTCTTTTTCTTAAAGTCATCAATACGGCTAAGGCTGGAGGGAATTCTTATTTCACTCAAAGTGTACAATTAGAGACTAAAGCTCATCTTTTTCCATGCGCACTGTGTGTTAATCATCCACTAGATCTTCATCAGGGTCAGTTTCCGATTACAGAACCACAGTTGGCTGGAGATTTTTGGCTGGTGGACTGTTTCTCAACCCAGAAGTAACACTGATGTACCTGATTCACTCATGCCAGCACCACACACACACCACCATGTCAGTGAATGGACACCACTCAAATAATATCTGCTCAGTGGTCCTATGGTGGTCCCCTTCCATTGATGGACAGAGTAGAAAGGGGGTGCCAAATTATGTACAGAAACAGATGGGTGACAGTCATTAATTGTACACCTACTAATTGTTTCTGCAAAGGTCTTTAAAATTCATGGTGTTTGTTGTTAATGTGTTGTCTGTATATCTGGAATTTGTTCATGACTTATATAGAATAGAATAGAATAGAATGCTCCTTTATTGTCACATATACAAGTACAGTACAGTGAAATTGATTCTTTGCATA